>CM039722.1:5670384-6025728 GCA_022539455.1 Dendrobium nobile | reverse complement strand
GTGACCCCCCCAAATCCCCCCCCCCCCCCCCCCCCCCAGGGGGGTGGGATTCCACACGAAACCCGAAACCAAGCAGAAGAAGAGGAGAGAGAGAGAGAGAGAGAGAGAGAGGAGAGAGAGAGAGAGAGAGAGAGAGAGAGAGAGACGATAGAGAGAGAGAGATGAGAGAGACCGAGAGAGAGAGAGAGAGAGAGAGAGAGATGTTGACAAGAAATGCAGGTATAGTGGTTCAAAGGGGGTTTTGTATCAGTAGCATCTTCTGGCAGCTACGGGGAGTGCATTTATGTGGAAGATGACATATTGAGTCAGTGCTACTGAATTGTAGGCGAGTGCTTTCGCTGTGAATAAACATGACATAAGGTAGTAGGACTACCTTAGGGGGGTTTCGGGAGAGGAACTTATTTTAGTGTAGGAAAACTCATACATAATGTTGAATAAAGTATTGTTGGGTCAAGAGCATACAGTGAATGATAAACCAATAGGGCAAATAATAAAGCTGTTAGTTATAGTCAAAGGGAGACTATTGCACCATGACCGACTGTACCTACTCTAGTGATGTCACATGTATACAACTTAAAGCATCTAGAAGATCAATAATAACCTAAAAGCTATACTGGCAAGAAATTATTTTTAAATGATTAAATGACATAACTTATCATGCATAATTGATTGACATGTAATAGAATGAACAATATGACTGTATATTTTTTTATGAGATTTGATTTGATTTTGATTTAATTTCAATTTTGATTGTATATATTTAGTTTATCTTAATTTTATGCTTGAATTCTTTAGAGAAATATCAGGGTCGGCATTTTCTTAAGGTGAGTAGATTATAATAGCCCAAATTTTGACATAGACAAATAATTTTTTTTGGAGTCAATATAAGTCCAAATCATAAATTATCTTCGCCATATTATTGTTATTGTAATATTTTTTTGAATAATGTTTTTCATAATTTTTTGGTACTAGTGAAAATTATTTAGAATTGATACATGTTGGTATAAGTGAGAATTTTATGACCTTCAGTTGTCCATTTTATAAATCAATTTTACTGATAATTTTAAAATAAAATAATTTATTTTATAGATATTTTTTAATAATTTTTAAAATTTTAAATAGATTTATATGAATTTTCTTTTAAAAGTTAAATAAATTAATAATATATTAAATATATAAAAATATCTTAAACCATTTATGTTTTTTCATTAAAATCTATTTAATTCCTAAGCATTCAGCATAATAGAGCATGACTTGAGATAATTTTAGAGAAATGATAAGATAAAGAAAATAGAAGCTAAGATGTATGGCGCGGATCGATTTTTATTAGTCGACCCCCTTTAGAAGTTTATTCAACTCGCTGTAAGGATCATTTACTCTATTTTTGATTTTAAGGATTTACATTTTGGATATTTTTTTTGATCAAATTTGTATTTTTGTTACTGAAAAATGAGAATAATTTTGTGTTGGTAAAACTTTTACTGTGTAACTTTTTATATGTTATAGAAACTGATATTATGAATGTTTTGATTATTTATTTGAGATTTTTCACTAGGTAATTATTACAACAACAACAACATCATCAAGCCTTTTATCCCCATAGTGGGGTCGGCTACATGAATCCTTTTTCTCCATTGTGTCCTATTAAAGGTCAAATTCTCATTTAAATCTAATAAGGAAAGGTCATTCCTAATATTTTCTAACCAAATCTTTTTAGGTCTCCCTCAACAATCAACAAAGAAAAAAAAGGAAGGCATATCTCTACCTTTCTTAACATAAGTCAAATCTAATACCTCTACTCTCCTAACCGGGTCATTGGAAGGTCGTCATTTTATGTGACTAAACCATCTAATGTGACTCTCTCTAATTTTTTCTTCTATTGGAGCTACTCCATCCTTTTCATGTATATGCTCATTTCGTATCCTAGCTCTAAGGGTAAAGCCACTCATCCACCTGAGCATCCTTATCTCTGCCACACTTAATTTAGATTTATGCTTCTCTTGTAATGGCTAACACTTGCACCACCAAATCCATTGCGGCCTCAATACCATCTTATAGAATTTTCCCTTAAGTTTGAGGGGTACTTTTCTATCACACAACAAGTTCGATGCATTCCTCACTTCACCATCCACTTAAATTATGCTGATAATATCCCCATCTATTTCACATCACTCTGAACAATAGATCCAAGATATCTTAATCGTGTACTCTTTTTTAATGACTTGATTGCCCAAAGTCCACAATTCCCCTCACTAGGTCTATTACTACTAAAATTATACTCCATATTCGTTTTAGATCTACTCAAGCGAAAACTTTAGTCTCTACTGTTGACCTCCATATTCAGTTACTTTCAACTCCCTCTCTAGTCTTATCAACAAGAGAATATATCAAAAAAGCATACACAAGGTACATCCTCTTGCAAATGTCTAGTGAGAACATCCATGACTAAAAAAAGAGATATGGGCTTAAGGCTGATCCTTGATGTAACCAACCGAAATAGGGAAATACTTGGTCAAACTACTTGTGTTGTACACAAGTAATAGCTTTTGCATACATATCTTTAATGATTTGAATATTAACTCCTTTCTTTTCAAAGAGTCTCCATATGCACTTGTCTGGTCTTTATCATATGCTTTTTCTAAATCAATAAATATCATATGTAGATCCTCATTATTTTCTCTATATTCTCCATCAAACCTCATAATAAATGTATGGCTCCATAGTCTACGTACCCGGCATGGAATCCAATTGATTTTGAGAAACATTAGTATCACGTCGCCAACCTATGCTCCATAACTCGCTCCCATAGTTTTAAAGTATGACACATTAACTTAATTACTCTATAATTCGCACAATCTTGTGCATCACTATATTAAAAATAGGAATTAACCACTCATTCTCCACTTATCTAGCATATTTTCGTCTTCAAAAATAGTATTATAAATTTAGTAAGCCAAGAAATTCCTTCATCTTCTAAGCATTTCTAGGATCACAAAAAGATCTTATTGAGGTTGCCATTAATTAGAGCCTGGCTTCTGTTCCATATCATTAGTCCATGCCATTATTGAGGATGCTGAATTCATATTTGTCTAATAGATAATACCCGAGTTTACTTCTAGATTTGTTTGGTGAGTAGAGATCCATATTGGTGGAAAAGAAAGTAGGGGTGGTAAGAAGGATAGTAAGGTGATAGCATCTCAACTATCCCTGTGTCAAAAAATATAAGAGTGAGACTTAAGAGGCCCAAAGATCCATAAAAAGAGAAGAAGATATCTAAACTGTTTCTCATCACCCTTTTTTTGTAGGATTTTGAGGGCGCGCATGAATGGTTATAAAGAGAAAAGTAAAAATTTAGGTTACATAGAATACCCATACAATGCTACAGTTAATCTTGGACACGTGCTCCTCCTGATTGGTTGCAAGAGGGTGAAGTCAACATCCTTGCTACTTATCTACCATTGGGCAAGCTTATGAGAGGTGAGTAGGTATAGTACAAGTTTGTGGGTAAGTCCTGAGAAAAAATGGGCTCATAACTGGCGAATGGCCTTATCAGTCAATGATTGGCACTGTAGGAGGTAGGTTTGACGTCATCCTCTCGTGAAAGAAGGTAGAATGTTTGCAGACGTGATGTGTCCTAGTGCTTGGTAGTAGTAGTTGAATGGAGTGTGAAGACTTCGGGGTAGACCAGAAGGTGAGGATTTAATTTAGATGATTGAGGATTTGTTTGCTTGGCGAGGAATTTCCTAGTTGCCCAGCTCAGGGTGAGCTCTTTGGTGGATGTCAGCGAGTGAAGCTAGTTGTTTTTCTTGGGTGAGTTCCTCTGACGATTTTGTAAGAGTCCTTTGAGGGATCTTCTATTGAGAGGGAATACCTTCATCACCATCTGAATGCTATCTATTAAAACATATGTGAGATGATTATGAGCATACCATTACTAAAATATATAATTGATTTCATAATTAAATTGATTTCTATTTTATTTTTTGATTAAAATTTCAATTATCTTTATGATTTATAAAATTTTTAAAGGACACAATACTTCACTCTTTCACTATGATATATCTTACTACTATATAAAAATGGCTTGGGATTCCACTCTTAAAAATCATGATCATTCATTTATAAATCCAAAATAAATATATACCGTCTAATTAGAGTTCTTCATCTTCCTTTCCTCCAAAAGGTTTCTCATACCATTTATTTTATTATAACTGGAATTTCTCAATCTCTCCATTTTCTCCTGCATTTTAGTTTCAATATCTACAAGTTTTGGCTGGGTTAAATGACCCAACGGTTTGCTTTTAAAAAAATTAAACACTGAACTCTTTAATTTCTTCACCGTGCATTAAATCCATCACCCTTCCTTTTCCTCTTATGTGTTTCGGTAGTTTCATTAATAGTGGAACGGTTCTGTTCATAAATTCTTCATTAAAAGCCAAATTGGGATCTTCCTCAGCAAATCGTGGCCCTTCAATTTTTTTTAATAAATATAAGTTTCCACCGTCTCTTCAAATTCCCCCGTCGTCCCATTTATTTCTTCTTTCCATTATGTTTTTTAGATAGATTGGCGGGAGGTCTCAAAGAGTCGGTAAAGAAGCCCCTCACTGTTATTACGGATGAGCTCACTTCACAAGAGGAGTTCTGAAAGAGTTGTTAACATAATTATTCGTTCTTGTCAGATCGAAAGCCATGGAAAGCTCGGGCTTTGCTTTTTGGTGTCTTTTTCAACTTTGCGTTAAGGCAAGGCTTGAAATAGTCGTTTAAAAGTGCTTCTTCTCCTTTTTTCGTTTTTTTTAGTCTTGCATGAAACAAGCTTTGGTGATCTGTGAAGGAAACGATCTTTCAACCCTTTCGCAAGGTTTCGTAGGCTAAATACCTAGGTGGCTACCTTCTTTTTTATGAATCTCATATGCAAATGATTAACTTCCTGATTAAAATATCAAAAAAAAAAAATAAAAAAAAAAAAAAAAAAAAAAAACATGGAAAAAGTGATTCCCTTTTACATTATTGAGAGAAGATCCACAATTTTTTAAAAACTATGCAAGTGATAAATATTGTTTAATTCAATAAATGTGTTTGAGATCTTTAATTTGTTTTAAATTCATATCTTAAATCCATCTTTGTTTTCATGCATATCTCCTTATAGATTTATTATTTACATTTTATCCAGCCACCAAAATTTATCTTCTCATCATTGTTGGCCTTCAACTTAGTCGTATTGAATGTTGTAAGCAATCTTGACGTTTTAGTTTGTTTGCATTTGTGATCCGCTTCTTGAAGATTAATGAGAATTTTGTCATTTTGAACTTAATATTCAAATATTTAGGTAATTTGTAGTTTCAAAGCAATTCTTGGGAAGATTCACGATTCAAAGAAGCTTCAAAAAAGTTTAATAAAAGGTTATTTTTTTCCATAATGTTTAAAAAATATCAGTATTTTGAATTTTCTTAATCCTCAAAGATTTGTTAAATCTTAATCATCTCTTTTTATGATTAACTTAAGTTATTAAGTTATTGATTATCACTTCTCACTCTTTTTATATATTTAACAAAGATGGTTTAATGCAATTTTTTTACCATGTAATATTACACAGCTAATTTATAAGTTTATTTTTTTCTTTTTTCATATTTTTGTCACATTTGAAGCTCCTAATTATAATATTCTTTGCATGAAATTTTAAATAATAATATTTTGAAAATAATAGTATTACATGTTTTGATGTTTTGAATTGATGAGATATATTTAAAAGATATGCATTCCTATTTTATTTTTCCTCTATTTCTCAATCATAATTAAATTATTTCAGGATATTATTATTTTTTTCCAAAAATTCAAATCTTATGTCAAAAAATTTCATCTATTAATTCAATTGTATTTATTTCTTATTTAGTGAGATTGATAGAATTCTGATATTGGCATCCATGTCAATACTGCAAGAGGGGAACTCTCTTTAGTTATTGCAGCCAATCCCTAACTTATAGTTAATAAACCATTTGAAGAAATTAGATACGGTGAAATAAATACTTTTATATATTATATATTACTAATATTTTATAGTCAACAAAAATTCTGAAGGCGTTAAACCAACTAAGCATACTATTGTATTGGTTTCTTAAGAAAGGGCGCACGTGTCAATGGCATTATCACTAAAATCAAAATATTCAATGCTGACACGTCTTAATAAAATATATAATGAAAAACACGTGGAACGCACAAACTATTAACACTCACTGTGCGAATATATTTCCCCCCATAAATAAACTGTACGAATATAATATATAACACGTGTTACAAATGGAGCAGAAGTCCACATCACGAGACAGGAACCGCGTAGATTAACTGCACGTCACTCCACCCACAAGCTAAATTATTTAAGGCACGTTCTTATTCTATATATAAGCTTAGCAGAAAATAATTAATTAAAAAAAATAAAAATATCTGTTCATTTTTATATTTTTAAAATTAACGAAACAGTAAATTATAAAATATGTTTCTCAAATTTATAGATATGAGTAATGAGTCACTTAAAAATAAATTTTTAGAATTAAGAGAAAAAGGTAATATTATAATAATCTAATTAAATATGATTAAAATATTATGGGATCAGCTCAAAAGGTGCTTGGCGTCATGAGCTAATCCAATTAGGTTTAACAATCCATCAAGTCAAAGGGGTTATGTATAACAGGTTGCACATAACAACCAGCAAAAATCTTTATGAAATATTATGATCAAGGCCTCGTTTGGGACGGTTTTTTTATTGCTTATTAAAGCAGTTTTTAAGGTAAAAAAATAAATTATTTTGCGAAAAAATTGCTCTAAGAAGCCGTAAGAAAGCTATCCCAAACGAAACCTAAGTCCAAAATACCATCGTAGAAATTAATTAAAGCTTCGTTTGAGATAGTTTTGTTACTGTTTTCTGAAGAACTATTTTAGTGTAAAAATTTTTAAAATTATAATTTTTGTATTAAAAATTATTTTAAAAAACAGTAACAAAACAGTTTCAAACAAAGCCTAATATGCTTTCTAGTTAGACAGATCAGCATTCAACGGTAATATATAATAATAAACTATTATTAGAAAAACTGGCACGTAGTTTGAAATCCACCTCATCATTCAGATCGTCTAATTTGTATCTCGTCGGCAGAAGTCCTCAGTTCTCCATTTTCAAATTTGAATACGTGAACAAAAAATGAATATTATGAAGAAGTATTTAGGCGAGGAGCGGGAGATCGACGTTAATAAGCATTTTTTATTACTCTTTCTAATTAATAGCCATCAAAGCCCCAACTGGGAGAAGGATGCTTAATATATTAAGGATTCCTGCACAGAATTTTAACATTATTAAAACATTATAAAAGTTATCTTGTTGTAATTAAGGGAGTCTAACCATTAGGGAGGACAAGGTTTATCAATAACTTATCATTCAATTAAGCATGACGTTTGATTCAATTCTTGAATGTCATAAGCTAATGTCATGCATTCGAATAAAATCATTTCACAATCAAAATTTGGAACAGGCTTAAGTTTTACACATTTATTGGCGGTTTTGGTATGAGGCCAGACAATGGATTTTAGAGGAGAGAATCTATATACACGCTTTCAAGCACTCGACCTTAAACTAGTAAGGCCATAACCAGTAAGGTTGACACTCATTGTCAACACTAAAGTTAACTTCCAACATTGATACCCAATTTTCACCAATCTTTTCCATTGAGGCAAACATATGCCTTCAACACCAACATTGGTGCATGTTAGCATCACAAAGATTGTGCAAATTCCCAACAGCAATGATGATGCTTGACATCATCAATAAGGTTGATGCTAATCATTAATATGATTACTAACACCTCCCATTACTAATGTAAATTTAAATCAGTTGTCAAAGTAAAGAAGAAGATTGTTTTTTCCATGTAAAAGAAATTCAAAAGAATGGATCTTCATACTGAACATGATGCCTTTTGGAAGCCTTTTAGGAGGATAATTGTAGTACGAAGAGCTTGAAGATTTGAAGACAATAGACAACCTCATTTGCTATATGAGTTGCATCATTTTAAGTGTAGAAATCCAGGTTTTTTTTGGTGGAGCTTGGCCACCATTAATTGCTGTAAACTCTGGGTTTAATTTATATATAAGTGACACTTGCACATGGACTCTTTTCTTTCATACACTTTGATTGATGATGATTGTTGATATGGTTATTGATTCTTATAATTTATTTATTTGCAATTTAAAGCTTCTTGCTTTTCATAATATTCTTGGTGTTCTTGTACTTTTTCCTAGATACACATTAGGCTCTTATGATATGTAGCTTCATCATTTAAAATACTCATCTTGAATTTTATACGAGTATAGCTTCATATTTCTAATATGGCCATTATGTTGTTGAATTTTCATAGAAAATTAGACATGTAGATTACATTAGTTCATATTAAAGATTTAGATATTAGAAAAGTATTTTAAAGTGCATAAATTAGGTGCATTCAAATCCTAGCATATTCAATAATCTTCGATTTAGATTTCTAGATTATAAACCTATTATTCTTTGATAAATAATAGCTTATATATCCTAGATATTATGTAGATATGAATTCATGGTTTTAAACCCACTTTAGGTGGTTTTGCTTGCATTCTACTCTGGGTAGATATAAGTCCATTAGCATTGTGCCTACTTTTGAATCTTTTTAGAATTTAATGTTATAAGTTCCACTAAACAAATTTCCTACATTTCTTTAAACTAGGATTGAATCACTGCCCACTAGTGGTTCATCTTATATACATGCTTTAAGGATAACCCAAATCCATAAGTCCTTACCATTTGGTAATAGAATCCCATCATTCTAAATAACTTAATCAACTTAAATATAAAACTTATCATATCTTAAAATATTAAAGTCCAATCATAGAGTAGTTTAAAGTACTTCTAAGTGTCTCAAGATCATGGTTCCCTCTACCCTTCGTCTTATGATTCAAGAAAGAACTTATAATCTTTAATCCAATCCATGTTGAGAAATTCCTAGCTTTAAAATCATGCTCGAATCATTATAAATCTATAAATATTTTGTCACCATTTTAATCAAGAGTTTTCTCAAGAACTACTCTTGGGATGTAATTAATCATATAAAGGCTTACCTTTATGGTGAACTTAGAACCTTAATATGAAATCAATCCTACTTTAGTTCTCTAAAGTAGGGAAAAAGTCTTTAGGCCCATAAACAAGTTTTATAAAACTCATTTTTTTTTCCCAATTGATATCATAATAGTATTTCCATCTTTTGAGATAGTAAGATATTCTCTACAATACTCTTGATCATAAAAATGCTAAATTCTACTTCTATTTTCAAATTGATAGTGAAACATCTATTATATCTTTCAAGAAAATATTTAATTTTGAATGTGATATTTGATTATAAAAATATTAATTTGAAAATTATATAATAATTTAATATCCCATAGTATTATACTCAAAAAATGGTCCACTAGTTCATTTAATATGATTTTTCAAAGTTTTTGATAATTAATTCAAATAAAATCCTAGGATGAATAGAATTACATATGAACCGGCTGACTATGATATGCTTTATAAATGGTGGGCACTAACTATATGAGTGTTAATCCAAAGGGAAAAATTGTTCTATTAGATTAAACCATGGTTGCTTGATCTTAGATTAGGTTGCTGGGATTTAAAACCATAAAACATCATGTTTTCTATATAGATCTTGATTTGAATGAATCTAACTCATGTGCTAATATTAAAATGAATGGATGGCTTTGATTTCATCTTCAACCTCCCATAACACCCTTTAGTCATTTATATAATTCATTGCACTATTTGCATTTCCATAGTTCAATTCCTCCAAAATGATCAAGTAGTATATATGCAAGGGAAGTTATGAATCCAATAGTTGGATTCCATAGAATTGATAATTTCATTAATAATGTCCCAGACCCCTATCACAATAAATATGGGTTTGAGCATTACCTAAATGAAAATGCTAATTGATGTGGCTGTGGATTATACTTTGTTCATGCAACTTTAGGGAACACACTTCCTTTTGCTTGCAGGGATTGAGGAAGATTAGATATGGAAATGGGTTTTCACCAAAAAGGGTTTGCTAGAGCTTCCTTGATCACTTATTTGTAATTGATGAAAAAAAAGAAGAAAAATTTTAATCTTTTATGAATTTTGCAAAATAAGTAATATTTTAAAATATTAACAAATGTACAAAGCATATAAAGTTTAAATGATGACCATAGAAATATATAAAAGAGTATTGACCTTATGATATATGACTTTTTTTGAAGTCTAGACAACTTTAAAAAGTCTTAGAAGCCAATAAAATACTATTACATGATTTAATGACTTGTATTAATATAAAGAGAAGGTAATGAGAGAATTAAATAAAAATTTAAAAACTTTTAAATACAATGAAATTTAGATTTGTTAATATGATGAATATATTTGTCCTAAAATCAAGCAATTTATTAATATGTTTCCTCCTTGCTAATATGTCCTGCCTACCCATTAAGAGATTTAAAGTTAAATTTCTTAATTATTCTTTGAGAATTTTAAGAGAATTATGTGTCATTCATAAGGCTTCAAGGAAAGTTGTGCATGATAAATAGTTAAAATCTTATTGTCAAGCCTCAATTTATAATATTATCGCTAGTTTTTATCTTGATTATACATCTTAAACCCTTGTTGGTCAAAACAATTCTTCATAGTTTGATTTAGATACTAGTGACTATGTGGTGGATGCTATCTGAGAAGAATGAATTTGAAGTGTATTTCAAACCATCTACTATATGAGTTTGATTGTTATGGAAAACCTACTAAATTATACCAACATTAAAAAAGTGCTATTAATGGTGGTTTGAAATTATCTCATTGGTGTAAAGTTGATTGTCTACATAGATAATCTAGTTTGAAAGTAATTGTCTAAAAAGAATGATGTGAAATCATGCTTGATCTAAGTTTATGTTTTTACTATAAGAGCATGATTTATAAAGAAGGTTCATAAAGGGAACCTAGAGTATTATTGTTAACCACCTTTCATGGTTTGAACCTCTTAAGGAATACAATAATAAATGTATTACTAAGTCATTTCTTGATGAGTAAATGCTTACTATTAACTCTTAATAAGTGCCATAATTTATTGATTATATCTACTATTTAAGGTGTAATGTGTTTCCAACAAATTAATCGTGTCAATAGAACATAAAATTTCTCTTTGAAGTTTGTTGCTATATGTGATGTGACCCCATATTTATATATTCTAATCAAACCAAAACATTCAATGATGCATCCTAAATGAAAAAAAAAATATATAAGTTTACACAATATTATATATATGAGTTTAAAGGATAATTGAGGCTGATCAGACTATCATAAAAATACTTTAATTAGGTTTATATTATACTTCCCTAGCAATGGCACCAAAAAAACATAACATGGATTATGGAGTAAACTTTTGATTTTTATAAAAATCTTGGGCTCTATCACCCCTAAAAAAATTCTCAGGTTTTCCTTGATATAAAATTAGAAAATATCCTCATAATATACACAAATATGTGTGTCAAATTAAGTAATAAAATTATAAAATAGAGTGTCAAAACCATAATAAATTTTTCTTACTTGCAACAAACTACTTCTATTTACTCTAATTATAATAATTACCCTACTAAAAATGAAAATTATAATTTTTGAGATTCTATCACTGAGTAAAATAGTAAAAATATTGGATATAATATTTAATTAAAGTCTTTTGGATTTATGAGTGTAAATTTCATATCTTTCCTAATGAGACTGGTAATTATAGATGTGATTCAGAGCATATGCATCTCTAGATCTTCATCAAACTTGTTGGGGTGAATAGAATATCTACTAACCTCATATAGTATTAGTATCTCTTTTAGAACCTAAAACATTTTATATTCTATGTTTAGGCATGCAAACATCCTATCTCAATATTCCTAGTTATTCAAGCATTCCTCCATTGAGCTATATATCAAACTATATTATAACTACATATATAGCCACTATGTTCATTAAATTAAGAAGAGATAATATTGAAAACATCATTTAACATTTATAGAATAAGAGTCTTCATTATTACTTAACATTCACATTATTTAATCAATCTAAAATAAGAAAATTAGCTTGACATAGAATAAAAAAATAAGAAAACTCACTTTCATTAAATTTTTTGGAGAATGAAAATACAGGAGTGTGACATTGCTAGAAATGATCAAAGTATCTTCTCTACACTCCTTCTCCATTATATTACAGAGTTTGTTCCAAAAAAAAAAAAGCTAAATATGCTAAATGATTATATCTTGTACTTCCCTAGCCTCCCTTAGATTTTACTCTAATAGGGAACTAGAGATATACTCTAAGAAATACTAAGTTTAATATAAGTGATTGAACACTCTTACAAACATAATATCAAAACTATTTATAAAATAACACAATAAGGCATCTGGGGTTATGATGCTTAAAAATGTTGCATTGTGATGCCATTTTAGTGAACTAACACCTCGGTGATGAAACTTTGCACTTCTGTGGTGCTTGTTGAAGTGGATCAGTTACTTAGTGAACAATCATGTCTTTTCATTGATAGAATGTGGCCATTGAAAGTTGCATATATAATACCATGGAATTGTTGACATTTCAGCACTATGACACTTGAGTCCAAAAAATATCTCAAAGGTGTGAGAAATTATGCCACCATTGTATATGAAAATAGAGAATCCAGCACTGCCAAGCTGACTTCTATACACCACGATGTTGGCTTTGTTGATATCGCAATGCAAATAAACATAGTGCATGGCACAGTAATGTCTTGTTTATGGTTCCTTAATTATATTAAAGGTGGCACTATGGAGTTTTTTCATTAGATTCCACGGTGCTGTAATTTCCTTATAATTTTTTATTATTTATGTGTTATTCCTATACAAAAATCATTAAATTAATACATCTTCACTAAAAACAAAATATGTAAAACACTACATAAATTACACTTATCAACATCTACTAGTTTCCTATTCTTCCTTTAAGATGTTCTATTCGATTACAATATTCTAAGGGCAAGGAAAATTAAGATTAATGCAAGATTCAGTAAAAAAAAATTAAAAATTTCATTTTCAAACTCTTCACTATGTTTATTATGAATTATAGAAATCAAACAACTTCTAATTCCAATTGAATAAATAGGAAACTCATAAAATGACTCACTCTAATGTGATAAGAGTCTAACTCATGTAAATCTAGAGTAGTCATTTATTATTACAAATCCAAAACTATGACCTCCTTGACTAGCTGCACTAATATGTCCAAACAAATCCATTTATAGAATCTCTAGTGGTTTAGTGGTAATGATATCCTTAGCTGAATGAAATTAAGAAAAAGTTTGCTTTCATAACTAATGGGAACCACACAAATAATTCTTAGTGAAATATAGCTTAAGAATGCCTTTGACTAAATCCTCTAAGTAATCTTTCTAGGGGTTTTCATACTAGCATGACATTGTTGCCTATGTCATAGACATGATTCATCCATAACAATTTTTAAGAAGTAAAGATTAACAAAAATATCAATGAAACCAAACTTAAGTATATAAATATTATTAATTATCTTACCTTCTAGAATGATTTTCCATTTAAAATAATTAAACATTTTTTTGAAAGAAATTTTACATCAAAACCTTTATTGCATAGTTGGCTAATGCTAAGTAGATTATGCTTTAACCCTTATACTAAAAGTATATTTTAAATAAAAAAGCTATTAGCTTAACTTGTTATACCGAAAAATTCCATTATCCTTATGGTATTATCACCCAATGTTACCTTACATCCACTCTTGGCCTCCAACATGATAAACTACTTTAAGTCCCTTATCATGTGCCTTAACAGTTGCTGTTAAGGTACCACATGCTCTCACTTGACCTCTTATGAGAGCATTCCTATAAAGTTAATCAAAGATTGGCTTTGGGAACCCAATTAAGTTTAGGTTCCTCCTTATGCTTAGGAATATGAATGATATGCATGCTATGCTTAGGAATATGAATAAAGGGCACTATCAAAACACCATGAATCAGCTTTCTCATGTTATTTCAAATTTACCTCTTAGATTCTTGTTTGTATGAAAGGGGTCTTCGTAGAATTGGACCAAGTATCCTACTTTAAAGGTTCTTAGAAGAACCATCCTGTCATATGCTTGAATCATATTTTCTTTATACAATGTGAGGTTTTGTTGAGTCCTCAATAGATTCTATTCTAACCCTTTGATATCTTCTGATCAATGTTTAGCGTTTTTTTTTGGAATTATTTTATAATTAATTCAACTCTAAGAAAAACAAGTTGTACCTTTTAAGTGAGAATAGCCTTTACTCCAAGTTGATTAAAGTTGAAATCACTCAGGACAATGCCCTTCTTAATAACCTAATTCAAATAGGGTACTCTATTGCTATAGGGAAACTTATATTTTCATCTTCCATGTAATTTATTAAGGATACCACATCTGTTGGGTTAGAGCACCTTTTTCTTAATTATGTTTTACATGTAATAGTTAGTGTTAGGGGGATCAAATGTAGAATAGGTACTCTCCCTTCAAGATCACAGAAAGAATAATTTTAAGTTTTAAGAAAGCAGGAAAGGAAAAGGAAGAAGGTGATTTTAGAGAGCCTGGCTTATACAATATACTACACAACAACGACAGTAATATTAGTGCTAGAGTTCATAAAACATTGGGAGACAAAGTGGAAAATCTAAGGGGAAAAATGTAAGAGGTGACTCACTTTGTGAGGAAATCAAGGTTTATTAATTTGGGATGAAAATGAGGATGGCTCATAACTTGACCAACAGGAGCAATATTATAGATATAATTCAAATTTTAATGTTGCACCTGTTGGAATGTTTAATTGTATCCCTTTTTTGGAGCATTCTGAGCAGATCGAGTTTCTTCCTCCACCAACCTATAGAACATTTGTGTTTTAGCCTAGAGAGAAAGGTCATTAGAATGATGAGGAGGAAGAAGAAGACCCTCATTTAAAGGGTAAGGAGTTGTTATTTTTTCTATTGCAAGATAGAGGAAATGAGAGAGTTAGGAGGCTACTATTATTGGGTAACATGTTTATTTTATTTTGAAATGTTTTAATGGTATAGCCTAACTGAAGTTAAACTTAGCCCTTATGGGATGCAACCCATGGATATGCTAAAAACATGGTGCCTAGTACACTAGTTATCTTGCAACATGTGTTATGTTAACACAAATTTTATGCACCTTTTATTATTTATATGAAAGCAGGTGTAGTGTTAATTATTTTTAATGTTCCTTTTATTTACATTTTTTTAAAATTGCTCTCATGCTTGCTATTTTTCATTCTAATTATTTAATTAACCTTAATAAAAATGATAATTAAAAATAAAATATAATTATGATAATAATAAAACCCTAAATAATAGCTCAAATGAATATTATTTATACTTCACAGAGTGGAAAAACTAATGATTTAATAATTTTAAATTTGAGTTAATATTTAAATTAGAAATTATAAGTTATATCTTTATATATTAATTTTTGAAATAAAGATGAATAGTTGAAATTAAACATTCGATATGAGTATATCAAAATTTGAAATCATTAGCAATCTAAATTTGTGAATTATTAATCATATGAAATCCTTACATTAAATTCATTAAGATCGTAAAAGGTTCAAAGAAAAAAATTGATATTCAAAATTATTAACTATGTACTCCAAACAAAAAAGGGGACTATAAGAATAATTCTATGAAAGAGAGAAAAAGAAAAGATAAGTACATCAAAATCTTTATTAGTTAAAAGCCTAGAATCTGATTGCAATCTTATAATTAAAATTCATAATAGAGAAAATTAAAAAATTTAAAAAAATGATGGTAAACTAATGAAAGTTCCAAATTTAATTACTAATATATCTAATCCTTAAACTACATTATTTACTTGAAAATTCAAAAATTAATAATTAAATCTATAACCTATGAATTCAAATCAAGTAATAATAAAAATGACTAATTAGCATAATTATTGATATTTTTTTCTAAACTAGAATTATAATCTTGTTCAATTTAACTACTAGATCTTGATGTATTATTAAATATTTTAACAAATTAATTTATCAATTTTTACATTGGTTAATCATTTAATTAGGCTTGTAATATTTTTATTTGCATGAGGGCAAGTAAGAGTTTAAGTTGGGGAGAAATTAATAAGTGTAAATTATATGTTATTTCATGTGTTATATTTGTATTTAAAATGTGTTGTTTAGTTGTATTGTGCAGGAAAAATACAAAAAAAGGAAAAAAAATTATTAGTATCATCTAGTGCAGGAGCTTTAGACCAAACAACACTATAGCACCATAATATTGACAATGAGGATCCAACTTCTCTATTGTTTATTGTCGTGGTAAAAAAAGAGATAGCTTTTCAGTGCCGAGTTTACTATCTTCAAGTGTCATAGCATTACAATCTATCATGCTTCAGCACCAAAATTACTATTTTAGTGTCGCAGCATGCAAAAATCAGAAGCACCATAATGTAGCAGATTAACTTCGAGGACAAGCTATCAGTAAAATAATGTAAATGTTCAATAAATAACTAATCCACCTTATCAAGCATCACGATGGAGCAAAAATATTAGCGCAACGACATTAGTTCATTTTTTTGGCGTAACAGCATCGACCTTTCAAATATTGCAGCCGCAATTTTCCTACTTTGTGTTTTCCTATAAATAGTTGACGTGTCATATTATTCTTAGATGACTCCCTAATATGTTTAACCAAATTTGGTTGTGAATAAACTTATGTGTTGAGATGCACAGTGGATGAAATTTGGGAAAGTATATGCGAGGTAGTTATGGGTGACTATCAAGTACAACGAGTAAGTGGAGGTCACCAAATTTGTTGGCAATAATAAGGAGCTAAGGATGTGATATGTGCATTTAGTGTGGATTAAATTGGTTACTTGATATTCATGAAGCTTTTCTTCTCAATAGATACATCTCGGTCCTATGGACATGCCAATGTTATGTGCGCTTGAATGACATCCCTGTATACGTATGCTACTGCATTTACTAACTCAAGTTATTAAAATATTAAAAAAAGATTTTAGGAGAGATAAAGTATGATAGTGAAATTAACTAGTAGGGTTATATTAAATGAGGAGATAGAGAAATAAAGTAGGAGAGATAAAAAAATTAAAACTGTTTTGTTTTCATGTTGTGATGGAGAGATGCTACATCAAAATTTGTTTTTTAATTAAAATCTTAAATACAAATATTTTCTCTTATTTTTAATAAATAATTTAAAATGAAATTTTTTTATGAGTTATTATTTGTCAAAAAAATTTATAATTTAATTCATCAAAACCAATTTTAAATACATCTTTTCTCATAATTTTTTATTCATAATATAGTATTATTATTTTGTATTTATCTTGTTTGAAAGAAAAATACATTTTTAAAAATATTTATATTGTTGTTTCATTAGATTTAGAAACAAACTTTTTTTTTAAATGTAAATTAAAAACTATCAGATATTTTTTAAATAAATTTGGAAGTAATGTGATTTTTTTAATATAAGTTTACTAAAAATTATGTTATATTTATTATAATTACTTTAGTATTTATTTGTATTAATTATGAAATTCATTTAAATTTATTAATGAAAAATATATAAATATTTATATAAAATATTATTTTCCTTAGAAAAAATAAATTTAAAATAATAATAACATATTATGAGTAAAAATTATGAAAAAATGTTTTTCTAAATCAATTAAGTTAAATTAATTTGTGAAATTTTGAGAACATAATAGCTCATAAAAAGTTCATTAAAAATTATTTATTAAAAAAATAAGAATAAATATTTTCAATTAAGATTTTAATAAAAAAAATAAAAAAAATTTATGATGTAATCTTTTTCTAATGTTTTTGTAACTTGAGCAAGTCACCCATTCATTGGGCAGCTTTGCCTAGTTCTATTTTTTTTCATAGCTAATTAAAATCGTAATTATAATCATTTTAAAAATTTACCTTTATAAAATTAAGAACATAAAAATTATGGTAATTTCACTTTTTTCCCTTAAGAATTTTCTTACAGAAAAAAAGTTGTAAATCTGCTAAAACTTAGAATACTTTTAGTTTCACAACTTATGATTTAAGCAACAATCACATTTGATAAATGTTGAAATATGACGAGATGGCGATGGACCTCAAAAATGTCATTTGTTCCCATTAAAAGTAGTTAGGTTCCAAATATGACTAACTCCATCTTCTCGGTATACTTTTCATCTTTATATTGCTCTTAACTGCTTCTAGAAGTAATGAACTTATCTTTACATGTAGGGTCCATCCGAAGGCATCTTGAAAAATTATAAAGTGCATGTTGCAAGCAGGGTCGAAACTACCCTTAATTGATGGTGTTGCCTCAAATTGAGGGGGGGGGGGGGGGTGTGCAATTGCAAAAAATACTTATAATAAAGGCTAAAAAAAAAGATCAAGGGGGGACTAATTAACTAAAGAGTCATATGATAAAGAAGTATTCAATTTTTCACCTAGAGAGAAAGTTCATTAGAATGATGAGGAGGAAGAAGAAGACCCTCATTTGAAAGTTAAGTTCTTATTTTTTATTTTGCAAGATAGAGGAAACGAGAGAGTTTGGAGGCTACTATTATTGGATAACATGTTTATTTTATTTTCAAATGTTTTAATGGTATAGTCTAACTGAAGTTAAACTTAGCCCTTATGGGATGCAACCCATGGATATGCTAAAAACAAGGTGCCTAGTACACTAGTTATCTTGTAACCTGTGTTATGTTAAGTTATGTTAACACAAATTTTATGCACCGTTTATTATTTATATGAAAGCAGGTGTAGTATTAATTATTTTTTATTGTTCCTTTTATCTACATTTTATTAAAATTTCTCTCATGCTTGCTATTTTTCATTCTGATTATTTAATTAACCTTAATAAAAATGATAATTAAAAATAAAATATAATTATTATAATAATAAAACCCTAAATCATAGCTCAAATGAATATTATTTATACTTCACAGAGTGGAAAACTAATGATTTATTGATTTTGAATAAGTTATTATTTTAATTTGAAATTATAAGTTATATCTTTATATATTAATTTTTGAAATAAAGATGAATAGTTGAAATTAAAGATTCGATATGAGTAGATAAAAATTTGAAATCATTAGCAATCTAAATTTGTAAATTATTAATCATATTAAATCTTTACAAAATTATTAACTATGTACTCCAAACAAAAAGTGGACAATAAGAATAGTTCTATGAAAGGGAGAAAAAGAAAAGATAAGTACATCAAAATTTGTATCAGTTAAAAGCCTAGAATCTGATTGCAATCTTATAACTAAAATTCATAATAGAGAAAATTAAAAAATTAATAAAAATGTTTGTGAACTAATGAAAGTTTCAAATATAATTACTAATATATCTAATCCTTAAACTACATTATTTACTTGAAAATTCAAAAATTAATAATTAAATCTATAACCTATGAATTCAAATTAAGTCATAATAAAAATGACTAATTAGCATAATTATTGCTATTTTTTTCTAAACTAGAATTATAATCTTGTTCAATTTAACTACTAGATCGTGATCTATTATTCAATATTTTTGACAATTTAAATTATCAATTTTTACTTTGGTTAATCATTTAATGAGGCTTGTAATATTTTTATTTCTATGAGGGCAAGTAAGAGTTTAAGTTGGGGAGAATTTAATAAGTGTAAATTATATGGTATTTCATGTGTTATATTTATAGTTAAAATGTGTTGTTTAGTTGTATTGTGCAAGAAAAATACCAAAAAAGGAACAAAATTATTCGTATCATCTAGTGCGGGAGCTTCAGACCAAACAACACTACAGCACCATCAAAGGCATCGCTAGAGCACCATAATATCGACAAGGAGGGTCCAACTTCTCAGTTGGATAGTGTCGTGATAAAAAAAGAGATAGCTTTGCAGTGCCCAGTTTACTATCTTCAAGTGTCGTAGCATTACAATCTATGATGCTTCAGCACCCAAATTACTATTTTAGTGCCGCTGCATGCAAAAATCAGAAGCGCCATAATGTAGCAGATTAACTTCGAGTATAAGCTATCAGTAAAATGATGTAAATGTTCAATAAATAACTGATCCACCTTATCAAACATCACGGTGGAGCAAAATATTAGCCTAGCGATGTTAGTTCATTTTTTTGGCGTAACAGCACCGGCGTTTCAAATATTGCACCCGCAGTTTCCTACTTTGTGTTTTCCTATAAGTAGTTGATGTGTTATCTTATTCTTAGATGACTCCCTAATTTGTTTAACCAAATTTGGTTGTGAATAAACTTATATGTTGAGAAGCACATATAATGAAATTTGGGAGAGTATATGCGAGGTAGTTATGGGTGACTATCAAGTACAATGAGTAAGTGAAGGGTCGCCAAATTTGTTGGAAAAATAAGGAGCTAAGGATGTGATATGCGCATTTAGTGTGGATTAAATTGGTTACTTGATATTCATGAAGCTTTCTGCTCAATAAATACATCTCGGTCCTATAGACATGCCAACGTTATGCGCGCTAGAGTGACATCTTTGTATACGTATGCTACTGCATTTACTAACTTCCCATCCTTGGCATTTACTAACATGTTTATAGAGTGTTGGTGAAGCATGTTAATGTTATCTGCTCCACGTACTACTGCTTTGTAAACAACAATAAATCTCTCTTGCTTCCCTTAACAACATTAGGAGATATATAATACAAATAAAAACTCAGAATTGTTATACTTGTTAAAATATATATAACTCAAATAATTTCTCCTTTACATATTATGGTGATTACAAAAATTATGAAAATTTAAATATGAAAATATATAATTGAAATGCATTAAAAATTGGTAAATTTTTAAATTGATTACCGTTAAGAATTTTATTAGCTATTAAACAAATAAAAAAATAAAGTTAGAACTAGGTAAAGTAACTCAAGTTATTAAAATATTAAAAAAAAGATTTTAGGAGAGAGAAAGTATGATAGTGAAATTAACTAGAATGGTTATATTAATTGAGGAGATAGAGAAGTAAAGTAGAAGAGATAAAAAATTTAAAACTGTTTTGTTTTCATGTTGTGATGGAGAGCAGCTACATCAGAATTTTTTTTAATTAAAATCTTAAAAACAAATATTTTCTCTTATTTTTAATAAATAATTTACAATGAAATTTTTTTATAAGTTATTATTTGTCAAAAAATTTCACAATTTAATTCATCAAAACAAATTTTAAATACATCTTTTCTCATAATTTTTTATTCATAATATATTTTTATTATTTTGTATTTATCTTGTCTAAAAGGAAATAATTTTTTAAAAAATAATTATATTATTGTTTCATTAGATTTAGAAAGAAACTTATTTTTTTAAATGTAAATAAAAAACTATGGTAAATTTTTTCAATAAATTTAGAAGTAATGTGATTTTTTAATATAATTTTACTAAAAATTATGTTATATTTATAATAATTACATTAGTATTTATTTGTATTAATTATGAAATTCATTTTAATTTATTAATGAAAACAAAGATAAATATTTATATAAAATATTATTTTCCTTAAAAGAATAAATTTAAAATAATAATAATATATTATGAATAAAAATTATGAAAAAATGTTTTTCTAAATAAATTATGTTAAATTAATTTGTGAAATTTTGTAAAGATAATAACTCAGCAAAAGTTCATTCTAAATGATTTATTAAAAAAATAAGAAAAAATATTTTCATTTAAGATTTTATTAAAAAAAAAAATTAAAAAATTTTATGATGCAATCTTTTTCTAATGTTTTTGTAACTTGAGCATGTCACCCATTCAATGGGCAGTTTTGTCTAGTTCTAATTTTTTATTCATAGCTAATTAAAATCTTAATTGTAATGATTTTAAAAATTTACCTTTAAAAATTTAAGAACATAAAAATTATGGTAATTCCACTTTTTTTCCCTTAAGAATTTTCCTACATAAAAAAAGTTGTAAATCTGCTAAAACTAAGAGTAATTTTTTTTTTCACAACTTATGATTTAAGCAACAATCACATGTGATAAATGTTGAAATATTTGTTCTCGGTATACTTTTCATCTTTAAATTGCTCTTAACTGCTTCTAGAAGTAATGAACTTATCTTTACATGTAGGGTCCATGGGAAGGCATAATGAAAAATTATAAAGTGCATGCTGCAAGCATGGTCGAAACTATCCTTTATTGATGGTGTTGCCTCAAATTGAGAAGGGGGGGGGGGGGGGGGGGGGGGGGGGGGGGGGGGGCAAAAAAATCCTTATAATAAAGGCTAAAAAAAAAGATCAAGGAGAACTAATTAACTAAAGAATCATATAATAAAGAATTATTTAATTTTTCACCTCTGGTTACAAGATTATATAACTTTGGTAAGATATATCAATAAGTGTATGTGAAGCCTATATCATACCATCTCAGCAAAATAAATAAATAAATAAAGTACATCCAAGAAAGAATCCTTAAAACAAAGACTAAAAAATATATCAAGGGGGAGGGGGAGGGGGAGGGAGGGGGGGGGGGGGGGGGGTATGCAATTGCAAAAAAATCCTTATAATAAAGACTAAAAAATAGATCAAGGTGGACTAATTACCTAAATAGTCATATAGTTAAGAATTTTTTAATTTTTCACCTCTGGTTACAAGATTATATAACTCTCGTAAGATATATCAATAAGTGTATGTGAGGCCTATATCATACCTTAGCATCTAAATAAATAAATAATAAAATACATCCAATAATGAAAAAAATGTGTAGAGAGAGTTGCTGTTTACATGTTTTACATTCTAACAACTTGTATTGTTTTGATGATTTCAAATATTATTGTTTTATATATCTCCTAACACTTTTTGGAAGATTTCTTTTTACTCTAGTGTGTACTAACATTTCAGGAAAATCAACTCCAAGTGATGAAGACTTCAATTTATTCATTTGTAAATTACAAGTTTTGAAATGAGAGGGAGTGATTGTAATTGAGTGAAAAATCACAACACACTCTTGGGGGACAATTTTTGCGAACTGATCGTACGGGACGAACTTGGTTCGTACGGGACGATCATGTCAATTAACCCTCAGAAGAGCAATGGATCGAACAGGCGGGTATAAAATTTTCTAAGTTCTAATCGTCCAGGACGAATTTAATATTCATCCCGGGACGAACGTCTCTGGATTCTAACCTTGCACTGTTCGTCTAGACAAAAAATATGGTTCGTACTGTGATGAAGCTCTCTGTATGAGATCGTACAGGACAAAATTAAATTTTGCCCTAGGACGAAACTCTCTGTATGCGATCGTACAGGACGAAATTAATTTTCATCCCTGGACAAAATGCTCTGTATAATATCGTCCCAGGATGAAACCTGTTCGTCCCAGGATGAACTGAACCGACTTACGTCAGTTGGTTACGTCCTGTAGATTTTTGGGAACGACCTATATAATAACTGTTTTGTATCGGACGAACCTAGTTCGTATGGGACGATGAGCGTGTACGAACATAGTTCGTACCAAAATACATTAGGATCATTTCCGACACTTTAAGTAAAATTGTCCAGGATGATCCACGATCATATGGGATGATCCACTGCATACAGAATTGAAAACTTGCAGTTTTTGGACAGTTTTTCTTGTTTTTGTATATATAGCCCAAATTAGACTGCCACCCAATCTTTTTGCTCATTGATCTACATGCCTATTGGAAGAAGAGTAAAGGAGAGAGTGAGAGCAAGCATTCAAAGAAGGATTTCTACCACTGGTGCGTGAAGGCTTTGCTTGGTGTTCAAAGGTAAGATTTCCTACTTGTGATTTGAGATTACTTCACTTTTTTCTTTCTTCCTTCTAGATTTCTTGGGAAGAGATCTATCAAGGAGATCTGGTTCTCTGCCGACACTTGGAAAATGTTAAAAGACGAAGGGTTCTCTGTCCACACTAGGAGAGTGTGAAAGGACGAAGGGTTCTCTGCCCACACTAGGGGAGTGTGAAAGAATGAAGGGTTCTCTGCCCACACTAGGAGAGTATAAAAGGATGATGGTTCTCTGCAATACTAGGGAAAGTGTAAAAGGACGATGATTCTCTGCCACACCGGGTAGTGGTGAAAAGAGTGTTTGTAAAGGCTTCACCGCCTTGCTGTGGGTGCAAAAGGAGGGACACTATTTTTATTAGTGCAATACTTAGAGGGTGCCTCTGAGGAGTGGATGTAGGTCTGGTTTAGACTGAACCACTATAAATCGTGTGTCTTTTTATTTTATTTCTTTTTATTTTTTGCATTTAATTTTGTGTTTTAAAAATTGTGGTTGAAAAAACTTTTTATAAAAATTCATTAAAGTTTAATTTCGGTTCAATTTATGAAAAGAGGGAAAATTTTTAAATTCCAATTCACCCCCCTCTTGGTAGCTTTGGGACATTAACTTAGGTTTAACAACCTATTCACTAGACTCAACAAAATGAACAGTTCAAAAGCAGAGTTATATAGTTGTCATGTCTTGAGCGGTCTGTATTGTTTGTGGTAAAACATTTTACTGAAAAAATTTGCATAGAAATACATGCCATAAAATGAAAAGATCAATAAAAACTCATCTTCATATGGCACACATATATATATATACAAAGCAGCAATACGTGGAGCAGATAATGTTCGCATGCTTCACCAACACTCGTGCGATATACAAGAATGAATAGTCAGCAAATGCAATCACATACATATACAGGGAAGGTCCATAAACCTTTCTTTAAACTTGTATAAACTCAGCAGAGATCTAAGAGTGCATATACTCTAATCTATATCTGGTATAGATGAGTTTGCTTAGAAAAATACAAGTTCAATCACTGTCATTAGCTCAAAACAACTTTAATTCTAGGTATCTTCATAATTTTCTACATTTCTTAGTAGTTATAATAACTTCTTTATTTCAATACATAGGATAAATTTTATAGATGGAGTAGAAAGTACAAAAGCTAGTTATTTTATATTATTTTCCTAATGATATTGACACTCCCTTAAGCACTCTATTACTTGATTTTATCATGCACTTGTATTTTTGGGAGCATGTAGAGAATAAAGTAGTATTATTAAGCAATCTTTTAAGCATCACATAAATAAGCTTCATCAAGTTTACATCAGTATAGCTTTTTCTTATTTCTACTTCAGGATCTATTATTAAGGTAATTTGTCATTTAACGATGAATTAGAAGAAATTGGGTGTAACACCAAAAAATCTATCAGGGCTTATCCTTTTATATCACATGGTGGAGTAATTGTAATATCAAATTATTGGAGAATCATTTATCAATTGGATAATTGATGGTTGTAAAATTTGATAAGTTAATGGCAAGCTTATATAGAACTCACTGAATTTGAAATATGCTTATATTTTCTTTGATATAAAATTTAAAAAACCCACTAATTCACACAAGTATATGTGCCAAATAAAGTAATGAAGTGAATGAGTAGATAATCAAACCTTCTACAAAATTTATATATTATACTACAACAAAACTACAACTACTTACTCCATAAGCTTGAATTTATCATACTGAAATGAAAAATAAAGTTTCTGAGTTCCATCCACTAAATGAAAAGAGTAATAATAGGTTTGATATAATTTTGATTAAATGTTTTGGACTGATGAATTTAAAAAACATATATTTTTCCAAATAAGACTCCTAATTGTAGATGTTGATTAGAGTATGTACATCCCAAGATCTTTGTGGAACTTATAGGTATGAAAAGAAAGTTTATTATTTTTCCTACAGTTTTTCTATCTCCATAAAACCTAGAATATTCAAACATCCTATGTCGAAGAACTCCAACATTCAATTTCAATATTCCTAATTACTCTTTCATTCCTCCGTCGAGGTTGTACATCATAGTAGGTTTTAACAACATATATAGCCATTATATGCATTAAATGAAGAATGAGATATATTGAAAAATTATTATTTTCTTTAAAGAACCAGAGTCTACATTAATACTTAATATGCTCTTAATATCATAAACCCAAAAATAGAAGATCTAGCAAGACTAGAAATAAATAAAAAAAAACAAACACATATTTATTTTATTTTATTTTTTGAAGACTTGTAAATTGCATTAAAGAAAAAAGAAAGATACAACCAACTAAAGAAAAGAAAGCCTATCACAATCCTTCATAATCAAGTCAACTAACCTTGATGGAAGTTCACTATCCAAAAAAATAACCCAATAAAAATCACCTACCATAGTAAGATGAGAATAGTGGTAAGCCACATTATTACAGTTTCTAGAAACAAAATGAAAGATAACATTTAAAAAAATGTAAGAAACAAATATCCACTCTTTGAGCTTTGATATTACTTTTGGAAGAAATCTTAACCAAATTCTGAAGCATATTGGTAATATTTACATTATCCCCCTCTTTAAATATACCTTTATTCTCCAACATCCAATCTTGTATTAAGTATTTAAAGTCTAAGATAGCTGTCAATTCTATGTATGAAATGTCCCAAAGTAAGAATTGCTTTCCATAAGCACAAAGCATTCTGCCTTTATTATCTTTAAAGACACCTGTTATTCCAACCATGTTGGACTCTGTAATAGCAACATCTACATTCAATTTGATCCATTCATTAGCTGGATGACCCTAAGCTTTTGACATCAAGTATTTTTAATTGATGTCCCAGTTCATTTCGATTTGGAATAAATGCAAAAACATAAATTAAGATAGAATTTTAGCAGCTATAGAAGAAGGTGATGGAGCAGGTTTACCATTTTTACACTAATTACTTGCTTCCTAATTCAGATGCACAGCAGAAACATATAGTCTTGCTTGGCCCAGATGCTCCCCTACTACCTTCTTCAACCCTTCATAGCAACGCAAAAGGCTTTGAAACTTAGGTACATTAATAGTCCAATGTCTAAGAATATCTAACACTTCTAGTAGTTTGATACATTGAGAAGATATATGATCCAAATCTTCAACTTCTTCACGATTTCTTGAATAGCCAATGAATTCTTGTAGTTTTCTATGATTCAATCAAACATTTGTGGGTAAAGAATCATTAAAAAGTCTCCACCAAAATAAAAACTCTATAGGATAACCTTTTAATTTTGTCATCCACTTTAAATATATCAGATTTCCATATTAATTCAAATGCCATACCATTTATAGAATTGAAGAGAATTGGAGCAGATTAATTCTAGCTTTTCCTCTTTTTCATTAGTAAAAATAGGAGTTTGTAAAATCAGCTTTTTCATATCCTCTAAGAAATGGACTTTAACAATTTCCATTTCCCATCTTCTATCTTCATCAAGTAGGAAGGATACCTTTTTATCATGAAGTTCCAAAGGATAACAAGTTGAATGCCAATTTTCCAGCTTCTATCCAATAGCCAAACATCATTTATAAGGTCAATTTTTTGTCTAGAATTTTCCTACAATCTTCTAATTGGCTTCAAGAATAGAGCACCTTCTTAGATTATACGCCATGAAGGAGATTTCTTCTAATATCTTCATCGCAAATACCATCACCATATTTTGCCTTCAAAATTCTATTAACAAAAGAATTTTTATTATGTATAAAGTTCCAAGCAAGACAATATCTAAGAGGACCCAATCTTTCAACAGCTCCTTGAATTCCAAAACCACACAAGTTCATGGTTAAGCACAATGTATTCCATGATATGTAATGCAAACCTTGCCTTCCTTGCTCCTTATACCAAAGAAAAGTTCTACAAAATTTATCTAACTCATTTAAAACACTCTTTGGGATTAATGAGTGAGTCATTATGAAAGAAGGAATAGCAAAAAAAATTATTTTGATTAACAAAATTCTCCTTGCAAATGAGAAATTCTAAGAACCCCATGTGTTTTACTTTTCTATAGCCTTATCCAATACTGATTGGAAATCTAAAACCTTTATCCATCTTAACGCCATCTTGACTCCCATGTAAGTAATCTCATCAATAAAACAAAGTCCCATTATTTTATTTAATTTCCTTCTACTTATTTTAGAGACAACCTTCCCAGTTAAGAACCATAGGCTGTATGCTATCCAGTCCAATTACAATAATCTAAAAAAATATGCTTCAACAGTTTAGGTTTACTTCTGGATGCCTCGGCAGTATCCAGAACATGGTTGGCATAAAGAAGATGGGATAGATTTCAAGGATTAGCAGTCAACTAAATGCCCAACTGATTACCTTCAACTTGGAATGCTTTTCATAGAAGTTCAAAGCATAAAAAAATTAGGCATGGGGAAAGTGGACAGCCCTGGCTAAAGCCACATTCAGCTTTATTCCACAAACATTCACCCATTGATCTTGATGGAGAATTTTGGATAAATAATACATTACACAATCACATTTATCATCTTATTTGAAAATATCATAACCTTCATTACTTTATTCAAAGTTTCCCAACTCATACTGTCATAAGCTTGCTCCATATCAATTTTTAGAAGCATAAAGCCAGGTATACATATGGAGAATCTCATTCTATTCACTATCTCATGAGCCAAATGATAGTTATCAGAAATGTTTCCACCTTGTATGAAGCTCCTTGAACTTCATAAATAATGCTAGGAAGAAAAACCTTTAGTTTACTTAGAATCATGCCTGAAGCCATCTTGCAGATTGTTTGACATTAAAAGATAAGACAAAATTTGAAAAATTTAGAGGCATTAGGAACTTCAGTAGTAAGAACAACCACTATTTCCTTCCAAAATTTAGTATGAAACGCAAAAAAAAGAAGTTATTAATAGCATTCCCAGTATCATTCTTCATAATATCTCAAAAGGACTTAAAGAAGCAAGCATTTGCCCCATCAGAACCTGGTAACTTATTGTTACTCATCTTCATTAAATTAGAAAAAAGATCTTCAAAGGTGAAATAAGAATTTAAAACTTCCTTCATGTCATTGTTAAGTTGATCTTCTACTTCCAAAGGTGGCCAATTATTAAGCACACAATTTCACCTCTTCCACTTATTCCTAAAGAAATTATGAAAAGCTGAGAGTATAACTTTTGAATATGTCTCAATATAGCCATTAGGATATGTAATTTGATTAATCATATTGCTATTTCTTCTAGCACAAGCATAGGCATAAAAAAATGAATATTTTGATCACCTTCTTTCATCCATTGGATCATTGTCTCAACAAAGTAGAAAGCCTAGCAAGAGTAACATTCAATTCATGGACTTTTTTTCCTTAGTAAAAATAGCTTTTCTGGGCTCAACACCTTCAGATCAGCCTCCTCTTCTTGAAGAAGTATGATTTTGCACTGTAGAGATAACTTAAGCTTTGGTCAGTTCTCTCAACTTATTTTTACTCCAATGCTACAAACATTTATGGGACTTATTAATCTTTCTTTGAAGGTCATTAGCAGGAGGTCCAAAATCTTTTTTCATCCAAGCTTTCACAACAATACCATTTTAAGCTTCATAAGAACAACAAATATTCTCAAATCAATTTTTTATGCTTTAAATTACAAGAATTTGTTAAATTAAGTAACAAGGGAAAATGTTCAGAAGGAACTCTAGGAAGATATTTACTCACTGCAAAAGGAATAAGCATTAAGGCTCAAGAGTTTAAACAAACTCTATCAAGTCTCTCCCATATCTGAGCCTGGCCATCCTTATTAATACAGCAAGTGTATATAGGACTACAATGCCAATGTCATGAAAATCATTCTTGGTGATGAACTCCTTCATCTCTTATGTCCATAACAAAACAAGAACGTTTTGCCACCCCCCCCCCCCCCCCCCCCCACACCACCACCACACCTTCTCTTCCTTAGAAAATAAGAATTTGAAATTACCTCCATTAATACAAGGAAAAGCACTAGAAGAATGTTCTTCTATTAATTTCCATAGTTTCCTTCTTTTGTAAAGATCTTTATTTCCATAAACAATAGACACATTCAATGAGAGGATGTTAGGAGAAGTTAAATTTCCAATAACACATTGGTTAGAAGAATTTATAAAGGAGAAAGATGATATCTTACTTTTCCGGAGAGAAAGAATATCACTAGATATTCTATTAGCAGCATGATTGAAAAAAAATCCAAATCATCGCCAACAATTCTACAAACATTAGCTTTATCCAATCTTTTTAATTTAGTTTTCATTAACCCAAAGAAGAAAACATCATTTTCAAAGACTAAACACCTCAAATAATGGGAACTTTCCATTTTCTTAGCCCCCCTACAATTCCAAAACACCATGGAGGACACAAAGGATGAAATGGTGATTTGGCCCCAACTCTTTCTTTACCTCCTTCACCTTTCTAGTTATCTGGCTACCCTTAATGGGACCAAACAACTTCAATTCCTTAGAAATTTGAACTTATGTTGAATAGAATTTTGGGAGTTCCTTTTATCCTCAAAAGCTTCAGGACTACCATTTCCATAAAGAAATTAATATTATCAATAGTACCTAACTAAAGGTTTGAAGAAGTAATTTCATGTAAATTATGATCAAGCACTAGAATGTCTCCTTTCAATCCTCGAAAATCAACAAGTTGCTTATCTTTAGAAAGATCTAGATCAACTAATCCATCAACATTATAATTATTAGTACTTTCAACGTTAATCTCACTATCAAGACTAGCCATCAAATAAGAACTTCTATTTCTAAAATCTTCACCATATTGGGCTTATGAGGATTCTTAAATAAACTGGAAGTATCAGCTAAGCATTCACCAGATACTTCATTCTCCGCATCATTAGTATTGACTAAATCATGCTTAACTATAACAATATTTCTAATATTCATATCAACAAATGAACTCCCTTCATCTATCTTGTCAAATTCTTCCTCTAATTTCTATTCTTCAAAAGCATAGACAGATTTTTCTGCAGTCTTCTTAACATAACATGGGACTTAAGAAATTTTTTTTGAGAAAAGGTTGCTTTACCATTTTTAGATTGTTTGAAGTATCTCTTCCAATAGATTACACGAATCCAAGGCCCATATGTATTTGCTTCAATACTACCCTTATCACCTTAATAATCAATTGAAACTTGATTAACCAGAACATCAGAATGACCTTTATTAAGGTTCTCCACATTAGTAATTTGGTTCAAAGGTCAAGTGGCATGAAGTACTAGAGCTTGTTCCCCAATACTCCTCTGGTAGGTAGAATGAATGTGGCCAACTCTTCCACACTAAACATGGTGAGATGCGGCGGCGAAAAGCTAAATAGTGCCTTAGTGCAGGATTGTCGACTCTAATATGACACTGAGTGATGTGGCATAGTTATAGTTTGAATTAGTACATCTTCTTGTTGAGTTAACATAGGTCTTAGCAACTATATTTACTATGACACAATACTAAAAATTTTGAGCTCCGCAGCACTTGGAAGGACTTTCAAGCGTTACAGTAATGGAATGGTTGGGGCTATTGCATGAATTTTCTCAAGACACGCTTTACTATAGTGCTAATTTTGGGCACAACAATGGTGTGATGAACTATGACACTGATGTCTCTTATTTCATAGTGTTTGCAAATAAAGAAGGTCAGTACCATCGCATTTAAATTAGTGCTTTGGCATTGATTGATATGGCATCATGGTATAAACCATGTCGGCACTACAATGCTGCCCAAAACTTGTAATTTTACTTTTCCTACAAAATTTTTGTCCAAACTTAACTAAAATAATATAATTTTATAGTATTTAATATAGTAAAAATAAGAACCAATTTCTGGTTATCAAATTCTCCCCATCCTAAATTATTAATTATCCTCAAGCAACTTTACAATTACTTTTTGAACACCTTAATAACAAAAATGAAAATTAATAAATAAACATTACTAAAAAATACAATAATATAGTATTTTCTAGATGTCATCTAGAACAAACAAGCTATAATTCAAATTTTGAAAACATATATTTATCCTAATCAATCATTCTTATTATTGCTTATTTTTAAATTTATCCAATATCTTTGAAAATATAAAGTTGACTAATGAATATAAAATGAATAATTTAGTCTAGGGTCAAATATTAACAAGAAAATAAACTTCCTTGTAATAAATCAACAATTGGTCAAATAAAAAGATCAGTTTCCAATGCCATAATTAATAACACCCCTATATAGAAGATAATTCAATTAGATGCAATCGTCATGTTTAAGAAAACCAAAAGTAAAAAAAATCATAAAAGAAATACATTTTAAATTTTGTAGTACACATCAGTTCGAACCAAAGATTTAGATGAAAATTAAATGAATGGGATATTACTGTCCCATCAATGAAAGATGACTACATGAATGTTGCATGATGTTGTCATTAATGTCTGGTACATGTTGCAGTCTTACATCAACCACCTAATTCCGTACATTGAATAATTGAATCATGGAATTTCAGAAGTAGGGTTACAGATATCATTCATATGATTGATTCTCCATCTTCGAGAGGTCATAGATTTATATTATTATCTTCAAATTACTTCTAAAAGTGGGTAGAAGTAGTTCTATTGAGAATTAACAAATCACATCAGATTTTGAACTTTTTACAGACCATATGGAGTATCATTTTTGTGTTCCTAGTTGAATTAATCTTGTGAAACATGTTCAATTTTTAGGTTATGATGCTCTTTAACTAACATGTGATTCTCATTTTTCACTTTAAAAAATTCCTTTCTCAAACATGTATGTTGTTATTTTATTTCCTATATAAATCATGGATTTGCTTCAAATTTTAAAATGATTCATTATAAGATTTCTCACTTTCCACTTCTTGATTGGAGTTATCATTAGCCATTATGTATAGATTTGTAACCTCATACTTATCATTATGATGAGTCCGAGGTTGAGTCTGCCTAGAACGCTTTTTATATTTTTTGGTTTCCACTTCTTGGGTTTGTTTTATAATCACCCTTTTCCTTTGTAGGTATGCTCTTAAGATTGCGACAATCAAATCTTAAGTGTTCGGACTTCTTGCACTTAAAGAAAATACTTTTAGAAAAAACTTTATTGAATTTACCTATTTTACTTTTATTCCATTCATGGAACCGCTCTTGCTTTCACTTCAAGAAGATTTTAAATTATTAGGTGATCAAAGTTATATATTCACTCCCTACATCTTCTAAGCTATTCCTATCTATCTCATTAGGTTTAGTACCATAGTTTTTTCTTTTTCTTATCACCTACATTTAGCAACCTTTGGCTCACATTTTGGCAATAACCAATATATAAGCCTTGCAAATTGTCAATAGAATATACATTCAAATCCTTATATTTAGAGATAGTGGTGGATTTTGCATCAAATAAATCAGGTAAAAAACATAGAATCTTATTAACTTTCACAAAATTGGAGATTCCTCTTCTTGAAGAATGCAATGAAGCCACTCTTTTGATAAACTTAGTGTACATGCTAGATATAGTGTCGCTAGGTTTCATATAGAAGTATTCATACATGTAATAATAAATTTAAGTGAGATGATTTGACTTCATTTGTACCTTCATATGTTGCTCAAAACTTTGCTGATTCCCATTAAAGGATCAAATCGAATACAAAGAGTAATTTAAAGATTTGTTGTTCAAAACTTAGGTGTTTGTAACTCTTTTTTTTTTCCAGCTAATGCATATTACAACCCTGTAAAAAAAGGAAGAAGAATATGTTGATGTTTTAACAATGTATTTGATTTTAATGATTATACTAAATCTTGTAGATTTTAAAACCTCTTGCACTTTATTAAATTTTATTCTTAAAGATAGGTGTAAGTTTCTCCAGTGGCATCCTTTCTTTTTAATCATTTGTTGATGGGGCAATATAATCCTTGGTATTGTTCTAATATATCCAGCATAAATCTATTCATTCATGTTAGATCTCCCACTGAGCACCTCCATTAAATCTACTTGTGTGGGAGCGTCCTCTCATTTAGGTATAAATCTTTTACTCCTTTTTATGTGGTTAGGTTAGTATTAAATCTTTCTCTTTCACTATTTTGATATGGTTAAGTGAGTATAACATTCCTTTAAATCTTTTAATCTATTATTTTGATATGGTCAACTGGATATAAAATCTTCTTTTCATTCATTCTCGCTATTTTAATTTAGTCATGTGAGTATCAAATCATCCTCTTTTATTATTTTAATATGATAAGGAAAATGTTGAACTTAAAATATTTCTCTTGTTTAATATTTTGTTATGGTTAAGTAATCATTGAGTCACCCCCCTTTTTTATTTTAATTTGGTTAGGTGAAGGTTAAATATTTAAAATTTTTCCATTTAAAACATACATATATAATCTAGTTGTTAGTGATATTTGAACTAGTCATAAGATTATATTGTACAAGTCGATTGAGGACTCTCTAGATGACATTTGGTTCACCATGCATAATCTGATCATTGATTTGTACTAATCATACTTTAATATTGCTTATTTGAATGGTATAATTAGTTAAAAAATTGAGATTATCATGTTGTATAATATTCATCTTACAATACTAAAATGGCATATTTCAACTAACCATACTATACAATCCATAGACTGTACTCTATGAAAAGAGATGGATAATTAAAAAATTAGCATTTTTAGAAGCCTAATATTTAAACTTCTCTTAATTCATTTGACAGAGTCTTTGGTTGTACGAGGGTGAGTGTCATTTTTAAGAAAGGGTTTTAAGAAAGATATTTGAGCAGGGGGGACAAAGGTGAAGTTGTGAGAAAGGGATAAGAGCCTTTTGGTCGTACGAGAGTGTGAGAGGGTTTTTAAAAAAATTTGTTTGGCTAACATCAACCTTATTCTTCCATGTGTCAATGACTTTTTTTTTTGAGAAAAACTCTATATATAAGTTCTTAGAGTCAAAGGCCCACTAACAACTCCACCAAACCAAGGAAGATGAAAGGGATTTGACTTCTTTTCCACACCAAAATAGGTGAAAGGGATTCTACTACTCTCTTGCATCGGGGAAGGTGAAAGAGATTTTGGTTCTCAGCTAAACCAAGGGTGGAAGTGATTATTGTGAGGGCTTCTCCGCCTACTCGAAGAGGCTAAAGGTGAGTCACTAAAGCATTTAGTATAATACTTGAAGAGTGTTAAGTGTAAATTATGTAATGTTTATTATGTTAAGAATTCATGTAAATGCATTATTTGAGTTACATTTGTGTAGAAAAAATTTAGGAGAAGGCAAAATTAACAAGTGTACAGCTCCATAATTCCCACACATTTAAATTATTGCATTGAAATCTACAACGCTCAAGTACCAAATTTAATAATTTACTTCCAAATTTTTAGGAATTTTAGGAAAAGTAAGCACACCGATGGATACAAGGTCAGCACCACAATGCTAAAATTTAGCACAGTAGCACTGAGTATCAAAAAATTCGAATACAAAATCACGGATCATTGGAATGTCGAACTAAAAACTTATACTTTCAAGTGTCACGATGCTCAAATTTTATAGTGTCGTGGTGGATTAGTCACAAAATGAGGAGCCATGTCGGTTCAACCAAAAGACACATCAGTTTACCTAGTAACTGTGCCAAGTCAGCCTAGCACCATAATAGAGTAAAAATGACAGTGTTGAGGTCCACAGTGATAATCCATAGTGATAATCCAAATGCTTGTTATATTTACATCACCAGAGTGATAACTTTTGTTGCGAATCTATTTTCATGGATTATGATTTTAATGATAGCAAACACTCTTATTTCTCTACGACTGCCTTGCCTACTTACATTTCAGGTCCACAAGATCATACGACAATTAGAACTAGCTCAAGATTGGATAGACTAAGTCCGAGTCACTTTGTACACTTTTCCCTTTCTTGAGTCTATTATAAAATGTACGGCTCCTAAAGCTAAGTAACCTTGCACACACACACCTTGGGAGAATTTCTGACTGTTTCTTAGAGTTTACTATTTTTGGTAACATCGTTTGGGATGATATTTGTATCAGCCTGGACAATCAGTTCATAAATAGAAACCCTAATCAGGGCATCATGGTTAAGGAAGCCGTCATTAAGCTGATCAGCCTGGATGACATTATATTGGCCGGGATTATAGGATCAAATAAAAAATAATTAATCACCAGATCTATTTAGGCAATAGTTATTTTTGGACATCATCCAAGACATCAGCCTGGATGATGCAGCACAATTATGCCTAAATTGATCATGTAATTAAGGAAAGCAATTAAGGCTGATTACACGATTATATCGGCATGGTCAATCACAGGATTGGCTAGGACAATGTTGTGGATGATTGACATCAGACAGCTTCTATTCAAGGCGATGTTCAGGATAATTTTCCTCGGATTTAAACTAATCATCCAGGATGATATTCTATCAGCTTGGACAATATGACCAGAAATTGTTTAATCATCCCAAATCAACCGGGCTAATTGAGCAAAATTTACGCTAATTGGCCAAGCTGATACCCCTATTGGCCTGGACTGTAAAGTTAATTTGTATAAAATAAGAGCTATTTTAAAGCTCTTTATTTAAGATCTCTTGTTCTACCTTAGAGGTGATCTTTTGCTACTATCTTGACCTAAGAAAGCCTAGAGGAGAGCGAGAGAGATGGAGAGAGAGGATTTTATGAGCGGGAGCTTTTGAGGGAGTTTCACAAGTGTTGCTCCAGGTATTATTCCATTACTTCTACTTCCACTATAGTATCTTGTCCTTGGAGGGTTGAGAAAGGTCTTCTTCAACAATCAATCAAGGTTCTCTGCCTTCTTTAGGAGGAAGCAAAAGGAGTTGGGTTCTCTGCCTCGCCGGGGTCGACGAAAAGGATTTTTGTGAGGGCTTCTCCGCCTTGTTGTAGGACCAAAAGGAGAGTCACGGTGTTTAGTGCATTACCCGGAGGGTGCCTCCCGGGAGTGGACGTAGGTCGAGTTGACCGGACCACTATAAATTTCAGTATCCTTTTACTATTGCTTTACGCATTTATTCTTCCACACTTTGATTTTCATTGTGGTGATTTTGGTTTGAGTTTTGTGATTGTGTTTTGATCAAAATAATTTTTAAAATACCTATTCACCCCCTCCCCCTCTTGATTAGCCTTGGTTAGTTCATAAGGGCTTAACATCTCTAACGAACTTTCAATTGGTATCAGAGCTAGATTCATAAAAACAAAGTTTGAAAACTTTTTGAATTTTGATCTATGCCTAACTCGGGTAATTGTAATACTGTGGAAGGGTATTCCATTACCCTACCATCTTTGTTTGACAATATTCCTTTTGATTTTTAGAAAACTCACATGTCTACTTTTTTATTAGCGATTGACTATCGCATGTGGATGCTTGTTCAGGATGGTTATACACCGCTGACTAGTAAACTTAATGGAGTTAATGTTCCTCTTCCTTTTACTAAATGGAATCATGATGATAGGGATTTAGCACAACTTAAGGCAAAATGTTTGAACTATTTTTTTTGTGCTTTAAAATTTGAAGATTACATGCGTGTTTCAACTTGCATTACTGGTAAAGAGATTTGGGATAAATTATGTATTACTTATGAAGGAACTAAAGAAGTCAACCAATCTCGATTAAATATTTTGTTGCATGATTACAAACTTTTTCGTATAAAACCATCTGAATAAATTTCTGAAATGTATACAATGTTTACTCAAATTATAACTTTTTTGCATGCCTTAGGAAGAGAACTCACTAACTATGAAAAGGTGAATAAAATTTTGAGATGCTTGCCTTCCTCTTTTGATGCTAAAATCACTGCAATTATTGAATCTAAATATTTGAATACTTATTCGATTGATAACTTACTTGGCTCACTCATTGCTTACACTATGTGCACATTATCTCCAAACTTCTTAAGAAATAAAGTTATGTCTTCACCACCTTTAACAAAGGATTTATCTTGGATAAAATTGCTAAGTCTCTCATGCCATGCCATAGCTGCTTGCTTCAACCCATATAAAGCTTTCTTTGTCTTATAGACATGATTTGGGAATGAAAATTTTTGAAAGCCTGGGGTTGGTTCTACATAAATGCTTAATTTGATTACTCCACTTAGAAAAATACTCTTGACATCAATTTGGTATAATTTGAAGCCTCTAAAATATGCAAATCCTAAAAGGACTATATTTGCTTCTAAACTAGCTACTGGGATAAAGCCTCCTAGAAATTAATACCCTCTATGTTTGCTACTAATCTAGGCTTATTCCTAATCACTAGCCCTGAGCCATTTAACTTATTTTTGAAAACCCATTTTATGTATACTATAGTTTTATCCTTTGGTCTGCTAACCAACTCTCATACATCATTCCTAATGAATTGATTCAATTCTTCTTATATGAATGAGATCAAAAAGTCATCTTTTTGAACTTGATCTACCACATTTTTATTATCTTTTTGGTTTTTAATTTTTGAAAGGGTTCTTTCTATTTCAGAGTTTAATAGCAAAGGTTCCTTTATATATCTATAAAGTAGGAAACCATGAACATGCCATAAATAAATAAAATAAATGATACAAGTAGGCTTAACTATTGAATTAATTTAATAATATAATTAAATTACAAAAATAAAACTTGGTGGGGATTATGGAATGAACATTTGAATTATATAAAACTCTAGGGCTCTAAAACCCATAAACAATGCTTAGATTTTCCTTGTATAAAATTAACAAGGCTCTACTTAATATACGCAAGTATACAAGTTGAATCAAATAATAAATTGATATAGTAGAGCATCAAACCCATGAGGAAGTACACTTATAAAAAAATTACTACTACTTATTCTAATTGAAATAATTATCCTACTAAAATAAAAATAAAAATTATGGAGATTTTATCACTGAATAAAATAATAACAATAATGTATATAACATTTAATTAAAATATTCTAAATTAATGAGTGTAAATTTTATATCTTTCTTAATGAGACTCTTAATTATAGGATTTAGGTTCAAAGCATATTCATTCCTAGATCTCTATCAAGCTTGTAGGGGTGAAAAGGATATATGTTGACCTTCTATAGTTAAAATAACCTTTTAAGAAATTAAACATTTTACATCCTATGTCTCGGAATGTATACATCCTATCTCTATATTCTTAGTTGTTCGTACATTACTCCACTGAGGCTACACATCACTATATTTTAACTACATATATGTCCATCATGTGTATTAAATTAATAATGGAATAATATTAATTATAAGAGTCATCATTAGTACTTAAAAATGTACTTTATATCATCAATCCAATATAAGATAATTAGTTAGATATAGAATAAATAACTAGCAAACTTATTTTTATTAAACTTACGATAGAATGAAAAAAAAGTGTTATATCATCAGAAAGGATGAAAATACAAACGAGTTACACTCCTCCCTTAACTTATAGAGTTTCTTTAAGAAATATAGGATAAATACTATAAAAGATTATATCTTGTACTTACCTAGCCTCGCTTAGATTTTACTCTAAGAGTAAACTTGAGAACTAAAAATACTGAATTTTACAAAGTGATTGAACTCTCCTAGAAATATAACATCATAATTATTTATATTTTAAATCAAAAAGGTATCTGACACAACGGTGCTTGATAGAGTGGCACCATGATACCCTTGAAGTGAACTAACACCTCGGTGCAAAAACTTTTGCACCACAATAGCGCTTGTTGAGGTGGATCTATTACTTAGTAAACAATCACATCTTTTCATTGGTAAAATTTGGCCCTTAGAAGTTACAACTATAATGCTTTTGTGTTGTTTACATTCACGTGCTACGGTGCTCAAGTGCAACAAAAAACACCAAGAAGTGACAAATTTTTCCACCACGGCTTTTGAAAATAGAGAATTAGTGTGGTTAAAATGACTTATTGGTGCCGTGGTGGTGGAAATGCTATGACGCTGGCATTGTTAATGCTGAAATGCTAGAAAATAAAGAGATTGGTGCTACATTGTCCTATTTGGGGAACCTTTTCTTTACAAAAGATGGAGTTGTGGTGTTGTTTCATCAAATGCTACGGTGTTATAAGCTCCTTAGAATTTCTATCATCTTTTAATTCTTTCTCTTTGAGAAAATCATTTTCATTGAAAATAAAATATTTTAAAGAGTACATGATTTACACTTATAAAGTTCTCCCAAACTAAAACTCTTGCATGTCCTCAAGAAAATAAAAAAATCTATACTTCTGATTATTTAAATAACCAAAGTAAAATTGATAATTTAAAATTTTTATAATATAGGATAATACATCAAAGACAAGAAGTAGTGAAAATGAACCAAGTTATAATTCTAGTTTGAACAAAATACTAATAATTATCCAAACCAGTCACCCTTATTATTGCTTAATTTTAATTTATAGTTTATAAATATAATCATTGACTTTTGAATTTTGAATTGAATAATATAACTTAAATATTAGTTGTATTTCTTGTTAAAATTAAAATTTCCATAGTTCACCTTCATTTGTACTAGTTTCGTATCTTATGTTTTGTAAATTTAGGAATAAGATTGTAGCCAAATTCTAAGCTTTTATCGGATACTCATTTTTGAATGTATTCTTTTCTATTTCTTTTTCTTTTCTTTTCCTTCTCTTTTTAGAACTCTTTTTAAATTTCGTTTTTTTTTTTTTTTTGAGTAGTACATAGTTAATAATTTTTAATATCAATTTTCTTTTACAATCTTAATGTGTTTCTATAAGGATTGAGAAGATTTTTAATTCCAAATTTAGGTTGCTATAATTTTTAATTTTAACAAACTAATATAAATTTTTTACCTTAATTATTCTTCTTCCACTGAAAAGGTCAAAATATAAATGTATAACTTATAAATTAAACTTTAGTCAATAATTTAAATGATCTAAATCAGTTAATTATTAGTTTTTCCAATCTATTAATTATAAAGTAGTGTTCATTTGAACTATAATCTAAGGTTTTATTATTACCATAAATTTACAAAAATTTTAATTATCATTTTATTATGGTTAAATAAATAAAAAAATGCAAATATTTTTAATAGAAGATAATATAAAAATATAAGTATAAGGTGAATTTAATCAAATATAAATAAAATCACTCATGAACATTAATAAATACACATGTTTTCATATGAATGATAAGAAGATACAAAACATGTGATATTTATAAAACTAAAATATAGGGTATTAGATAAGTAATGCTTAAAGTAACACTCTAACAATCAAAATAAAACTATTAAAGACACAATTAGTTGCATCCCATTAGTGCTCAGTTTGTAGCCTTCAACTAGACCTTACTATTTATTTTGTTTCAAGATGATCCACTTTAGTTTTACTTCAAAATCAATCAATGTCTACACCTAAATAAGTATTTACTACCTTATGATAAATTTCATATTTCCTTAAGACTGTTTCTATTTTTTTATTATAGAAATAAATTCTCGATCTATCACTGATTAAAACTCTTGACATTCCAAATCTAGAGAAAATGTTTTTTTTTTTTTTTTTTTAACTTGATCACAATTTGAGTATCAATTTTAAAGGTTGCCACACCCTCAATCCATTTTGAAATATAATCCACAGTAATATAAATATATTAATTTTCATGGGATGACAAAAAATGTCTCATAAAATCTAATCCCTTAACATCCAATGTTTCTATTTTCAAAATATAATTCAAAAGCATTTTGATTCTTTGTAAAATATTTTCTACCCTTTGACATTGATTGTATTTCTAAATTTATTAATTTACATCCTTTGATAGAGTAGGTAAAAAAAAAATTCTAGTTTGAAGAATTTTAGATGCAGTCTAATACCTCCAAAATGTTCCACATAACAAGAATCATGGCACTCTATAATGATTGGTTCCATTTCTTATTCAGGAACACATCTTCCCATAGCTTGATTGTTGCACTATTTAAATACATAAGATTTATCCAAAAAAAAAAAAGACTTGCTATCATATTAAATATTCCTCTTTAAATTTAGTGATAAATAATAAGGAAGTATACCACAAAGAATGAAATTAACAATGTCAGCATACCATTGTGATATATTAAAATATAGAGCAAATAATTATTCATCAAGAAAATTTTCATTAATCATACTATCATTTGATGTGTGCTTTTTAATAGAAAGTCTAGAAAGATAAAAAATAATTTGATTTTCAGTACCCTTTCTATATAAAATTTCTACATCAAATTCTTTTAATAGAAGAATCCTCCTAAACAACCTAGGTTAAGTGTTCTCCTTTGTCAAAAGATATTTAATAATCGAATGATTAGTATAAATAATTACTTTGGTGCTAATCAAGTAAGATTTGAATTTATTAAAAGAAAAATAATGGCTAGTCATTTTTAATGAATTCCATCTACAAAAGGGTTAGTATAATCCCTAAGAAGTCTAAAACTATCTTGATATAGTATAGGTCTAGTCATTTTTATATTTCTTTTGGTTTTAAAATTTTTGAAAGTGTTCTTTCTATTTTAGAGTCAAATAACAAATGTTACTTTCTATATCTATAAAGTAGACAACCACAAATATAAAATAAACAAATAAAATAAAACATACAAGTAAGTGTAATTATATAGTTATTTCAACAATGTAATTAAAATTATAAAAAGTAATATACTTCCCTAGCAATGGCACCAAAAAAACATAACAGGGATTATGGAGTAAACTTTTGATTTTTATAAAAATCTTGGGCTCTATCACCCCTAAAAAATGCTCAGATTTTCCTTGATATAAAATTAGAAAATCTCCTCATAATATACACAAATATGTGTGTCAAATAAAGTAATAAAATTGAGTGTCAAACCCATAACAAATTTTGCTTACTTGCAACAAACTACTTCTATTTACTCTAATTATAATAATTACCCTACTGAAAATGAAAATTGTAATTTTTGAGATTCAATCACTGAGTAAAATAGTAAAAATATTGGATATAATATTTAATTAAAGTCTTTTGGATCTATGAGCATAAATTTCATATCTTTCCTAATGAGACTGTTAATTATAGATGTGATTCAGAGCATATGCATCTCTAGTTCTTCGTAAAACTTATCGGGGTGAATAGAATATCTACTATCCTCATATAGTATTAGTACCTCTTTTAGAACCTAAAACATCTTATAATCTTCGTCTAGGCATGCAAACATCCTATCTCAATATTCCTAGTTATTCAAGCAATCCTCCATTGAGCTATATATCAAACTGTATTATAACTACATATATAGCCACTATGTTCATTAAATTAAGAATCACATAATCACTACAGGAAAAACGTCATTTTCCGGCAGACATTTTCGCCGGAAAATTGGCCAAAATCCGTCGGAAATGCTAATTTCCGATGGATTTCCGACGGAAATATTTTCACCGGTTTGACGCTCGTCGAAAAAGGCCTTCCGGCACAAACTAATTCGCCGGAAACATTTCCGGCATATTACCGGCGGATTTTCCGTAGGAAAAATATTTCTGGCAGATTTTTTTTGCGCCGGAAGTTCAAGAAAAAAAAAACACAAATTCTACTCAGCACAAGCAACCCAGCCCGACCCACACAGGTCCAGCGAGCCCAAGCGCGCACACGTGGACAAACCAGCCCGCCAGAACACGACCACGCGTGATCACGCGTGATCTGCCTTTGGCGGGATTCGAACCTGCCCCCCCCTTCGTCTCTGCACGCTTTTATGCTTCAGCAATCTACCATCTAGCCTTCACTTAAAACCTATAAAAAATTGTTACTTTTTTTATTTAACTTATAACTACGCTATATTAAAAGTAATAATCAAATATTTTTAAAGTTAATTTTTTTAAAGATAAAAGAAATATAATTTAATTTAACAATAAATTATTAAATTAGTTAATTTAATTTAAAAATAAATTATTAAATTATTTAAATTAATTTAATAAAATAAATAATTATAAAATTGTATTATAATTTAAGTTTAAATTTAAATCATTTAATTTTTTGTTATTAAATAATTAAATTATAATTTAATTTATTTTATTATAATTTAATTTATTTTATTATAATTTAAGTTATTAAATTCAATAATTTAAGTTATTTTTTTAAATATAAAATATTTAATTTGACAATAAGTTATTAAAATAAAACTTAAATTTTTAATTTTCGTTGGAAATCCGCCGAAAATTCCGGCGGAAATGCATTCGAAAAAAATCCGTTGGAAAGAGAGTCCAAAAATATGTCGGAAATTCGGTGAAAATTTTCCATCAAAAAATCACCGGAAAATCCGTCGGAATTTGTGACGAATTTATGTTCGCCAGAAATTCCGCTGGTAATCGGGTGTTTTCCCGTAGTGAATATTGAAAACATCATTTAACATTTATAGAATAAGAGTCTTCATTAGTACTTAACATGCACATTATTTAATCAATCTAAAATAAGAAAATTAGCTAGACATAGATTAAATAACAAGAAAACTCACTTTCATTAAATTTATTGGAGAATGAAAATACAGGAGTGTGATATTGCTAGAAATGATCAAAGTATCTTCTCTACACTCCTTCTTCATTATTTTACAGAGTTTGATCAAAAAAAAAAGCTAAATATGCTAAATGATTATATCTTGTACTTCCCTAGCTTCCCTTAGATTTTACTCTAAGAGTGAACTAGAGATATACATTAAGAAATACAAAGTTTAATATAAGTGATTGAACACTCTTACAAACATAATATCAAAACTATTTATAAGATAACACAATATGGCATCTGGGGTTATGATGCTTGAAAATGTTGCATTGTGATGCCATTTAAGTGAACTAACACCTCAGTGATGAAACTTTTGTACCTCTATGGTGCTTGCTGAAGTGGATCAGTTACTTAGTGAACAATCATGAATTTTCCTTGATAGAATGTGGCCCTTGAAAGTTACATATACAATACCGTGGAATTGTTGACATTTGAGCACTACGACACCTGAGTCCAAAAAATAGCTCAAAGGTGTGAGAAATTATGCCACCATTATATATGAAAACAGAGAATCCAGCACTGCCAAGCTGACTTCTCAATACCACGATGTTGGCTTTGTTGATATCACAATGCTAATAAACATAGAGCATAGCACATTAATGTCTGGTTAATGGTTCCTTAATTATATTAAAGGTGGCACTATGGAGTTTTTTCATTAGATGCCATGGTGGTGTAATTTCCTTATAATTTTTTATTATTTATGTGTTTTTCCTATACAAAAATCATTAAATTTATACAACTTCACTAAAAATAAAATATGTAAAACACTACATAAATTACACTTATCAACCTTTACTAGTTTCCTATTCTTCCTTTAAGATGTTCTATTCGATTACAATATCCTTAGAGCAAGTATATTAAGATTAATGCAAGATTCAGTAAAAAAATTAAAAATTTCATTTTCAAACTTTTCACGATGTTTATTATGAATTATAGAAATCAAACACCTTACTTCTAAATCCAAGTGAATAAATAGGAAATTAATAAAATGACTCAGTCTAATGTGATAAGAGTCTAACTCATGTAAATCTAGAGTAGTCATTTATTATTACAAATCCAAAACTATGACCTTCTTGACTAGCTGCACTAATATGTCCAAATAAATCCATGTGTATAATCTATAGTGGTTTAGTGGTAATGATATCCTTAGCTGAATGAAATTAAGAAAAAGTTTGCTTTCCTAACTAATGGGAACCACACAAATAATTCTTAGTGAATATATAACTTAAGAATTCCTTTGACTATATCCTCTAGGAAATCTTTCTAAGGGTTTTCATACTAGCATGACATTGTTGCCTATGTCATAGACATGATTCATCCATAACAATTTTTTAAGAAGTAAAGATTAACAAAAATATCAATGCAACCAAACTTAAGTATATAAATATTATTAATTATCTTACCTTCTAGAATGATTTTCCATTTAAAATAATTAAACATTTTTTTTGAAAGAAATTCTACGTCAAAACCTTTATTGCATAGTTGGCTAATGCTAAGTAGATTATGCTTTAACCCTTCTACTAAAAGCATATTTTAAATAAAAAAGCTATTAGCTTTACTTGTTATACCTAAAAATTCAAATATCCTTATGATATTATCACCCAATGTTACCTTACATCCACTCTTGGCCTCCAACATGATAAACTACTTAAGTCCCTTATCATGTGCCTTAACAGCTGCTATCCAAGTACCACATGCTCTCACTTGACCTCTTATGAGAGCATTCCTATAAATTTAATCAAAGATTGGCTTTAGGAACCCAATTAAGTTCAGGTTCCTTCTTATGCTTAGGAATATGAATGATATGCATGCTATGCTGTGATGCTAATACTTTGAGCCTCCAAGGAAGATATGTTCTATGATGTAAAGTGCAAGTGCATGTAATGTGTTCTAGTATACCACAGGAGTGAAATATAATCCCTAGATATGGATTCATTAATATATATGTGGGATAATTCATTTTATAAACTAATAGGACCCTCTTTGATAGACTTTCTCCACCATGAATAAGCTTTCCCATGTTGTTTCAAATTTACCTCTTAGATTCTTGTTGTATGAAAGGGGTATTCGTAGAATATGACCGAGTATCCTACTTGAAAGATTCTTAGAAGAACCATCTTGTCATATGCTTGAATCATATTTTCTTTATACAATGTGAGGTTTTGTTGAGTCCTCAATAGATTCTATTCTAACCTTTTGATCTCTTCTGATCAGTGTCTAACATTTTTTTGGAATTATTTTATGATTAATTCAACTCTAAGAAAAATAAGTTGTACCTTTAAAGTGAGAATAGCCTCTACCCTAAAAACTAAAGCAAAGAACATAGATAGTGTTAGAGTTATATTTATTTAAGTTCTTCTAAATGGTTGACCATTATCCTATATGATTTGATGAGGAATAGCAAATCAATATATGTTGTGGTTTATGAAAAAGTTTAAAACATGATGTGTTTTATCCACTCTTGTCGGAACAACTCCTGTCATTTTTTAGAAGTAATCTTTTGTTACTAATTTGAACTTATGACATGATGACAGATCAAACAGAGTGATGATATTCATATCGTAACATTTGAAAGGGCATGAATCAATTGTTGGTGTGGGATGCTAGGTTATTGATGAAAAACCACATCGTACACCTGACATTGATGATAATGATGTGTGTCACTCATGTAGTCTTCTACCATTCAATGTTATTATTACCCATTTGTTTAATCTTCATTTTTATTTTGGGAACAAATTAATGAGAACCACAAAATCCAACATAAAATTCTTTAGCAGTACTTTGGGCTTAAAGTTACATATATAGCATAACCACATCTAATCAAATAATTTTCAATATTGTATGCCATTGACTAAGGTATAAGATGTAAATCTTCGTTTACTCTAATCTATAATATTTTTATCACAAGGGAGTTTATTTTCTCCAAGTTATTAAATATGGGTTGTCTCCAATCTACCACTTCATCATCTATAGAAAAATAATTTTTACATTAGTTACAAAATTTCTATTTATGTATTCTTGGTCTTTGGGTGATAAGATGTAGTGACCTTGCACCTCTACTAGCAAGAATCTCCTTCTATAAAAGCTAACTTAGCAAGGTTTATTTGTACATTCACCACATAATTTCTTCCACATGCTATGCAAAAGTTATGTTCAAAATCCACTCAAAGAGTTTTATGGAATATTGATGATAAGGTATATGGATTTCCTATAGCACTTTATAGATACCTGTAGCCTAGTTGGCAAAAAGCTAAAAAAAATAAATTGCTTAAATTTTTTTTTTTTTAAAGTTTTAATTTGAACTTTTAGTCACTTCAACATATTTTAAGATTTTTTTTTTAAAGCAAAATATTTTTAAAAATTATAAAAGATTAAAAAAACTAATTTGACACCCCTCTCTTGATGTGACATAAGCATTATAATTGATATTAGAGTGAGGTTCTTATTTTTTAAATTTAAAAATCTTAGGCAGGTCCACATGATACAATTTGTAAACAGTAACACTTTGGAAGGGTATTCAATTTTCTGACAACCATATTTTTTATATTATTTCATTTAACTTTTGAAAATTTTGCATGTCAACATTTTTATGATCCATTAATTTTTTAATGTAGCAAATAATTTAAAGTGTGTTATGCTTTACTTTATCATATATTTAATGGAGTAAAAATAGAGATTCCTTCTACTGAATGGTCTATAGTATATCTTGATTTAACATAATTAAATACAAAATATTTGAACTATTTTGGCGTTTATTAAGATTAAGTAGTTATATGAGTGTTTCTTCTTACACTAGTGGTAAGGAAATATGGAATAGACTTTGCATTACATATAAAGGCAGTAGTGAAGTCAAATAGTCATGCATGAACTTCCTATTACATGAATATGAACTCTTTTACATGCAACCCAGTGAAACTATTTATGCCAGGTATACTTGTTTACTAAAATCTTAATATCATTACATGTGATGGGAAGAAAAATTCTTAATTCTAAAAAGGTTAATAAAATCTTTCATTATTGATAAGTGTAAAGAATGTGTTAATTTATGTGTTATATTCCAGTAAAATTATGTTTTTTTAGTTGTGTTGAGCAAGAAAATTATAAAAATAGGCACAAAATTTTAAGTTTCATTCAATGTTGCAGTGTCGGACCAAACAATATTGTATTCCAATAAAGGGCACTATCGGAACACCATAATATCGACATGGTGGTGCTAACTTCTCTATTAGACAGCATCAAGATGATAAAAGAGTTTTCTTCGCAACGCCCAACATCATGTCTTCTAAAGCTACAGTGTCACGATCTATCACTCCTCATCACCAAATTGCCATTCTATTATCACAACATTTTCAAGTCAACTGCACCATAGTGTGGTAGTTGTAATTGCCCAAGGACTTGACCTATCAGTGAAATGACGTGATTGTTCACTAAGTAACTATTCCACATCAGCTAGTGTAATTATAGAGCAAAAATAATAGTGCTGCAATATTAGTTCATTTTTTGGACACAACAGTCCTGACCTTTCAAGCATCGTAATGTTAGTTGCTTGATTTGTGTTTTCTTATAAATTGTCGATGTGTTATGTTTGTAGGGGAGTTTAGTCGCTTATTTAATTTTAGTACATTTCAGAGTAGTTCTCTAAATCTCTCTTAGGGCGAGAACTAAGAGAAATTATAAAAGTATTTAATACAATCATTAGAGTATTAGTATGTGTTTGTTGGATCAATTCCATTCACTAAGGAAGAACAAGTGTAGAGGAGATTCATTGAACCTTCCAGGTGATATCATTCTCTTAAATTTTATTTCTTCTATGATTTCAATGGAAATGAGTTTACTTATCTTCTTTTCTTCATGTCTAGCTAATTCATTTATTTTGGATTGATGATGTAGATAACATATTAAGTAATAATGAAAATTCTTGTGCTCTAAAATTAAATTATATTTTTAATATTATCTCTTTTTGTGTTTAAAGCACATATGTGTAATTAAAACATAGTATGATGCATAGCATGTTCGCATACCTAGACATAGTATGTAAAATATTCTAGGTTCTTAAGGAGATGATATAATTATAGGAGGTTAGCATATATCACTTTCACCCTTACAAGCTCGACAGAGATCTAGGGATGCATATGCTTTAAATTGCATCATAATTCAAAATTTTATTAAAAATAATATGCAATTTGCATTCATAAATCCAAAACATTTTGTTCAAATATTATATTCATCATTGTACTATTGCAATTCAGTGATTGAATCTCTATAACAAAATTTTATTTAAGTAGGATAATTTTGTAGTTAGAGTAAAAAGTAATAGTTTATTGCTAGAAAACAAACTTTCTTATTGATTTGATACTCTACTCTATCACTTTCTTACTTGATTCAGCATATATACTTGCATTTATTAAGTGGGTTTTGTTAATTTAAATTACATAAAAGATATGCATTGTTTAAGGAAGGTTTATAGAGACTTAATAATATATTTTTATAATTCAGAATAACATTCCATCGTATCCCTTTTTTTTTCTGAGAAAATGCAAAAGTTGCATTAAAAAGAAAGAAATAACGACCTAATACAAACTAGGAAAAAAAAGCTAATAGATCCTTGATCAAAAGAAAAAGGATCTTTATTGAAGCAATTTTGTTAATATTAAACTTATTATTTTTGAAATGGAACCCACTATTTCCTATTTTAAAATCGTTGAGATGCAGGGGATACCAAAGTTTGAAACCACCCATGGGTTGGTTAGTTCCCAGAGTTCCTATCCGATTAAAGAATAGGATCTAGTAACAATCTCATAAGCAAATATAATAAGTTTAAAAAACAAAAAAGCCAAAAGAAAAAGAAAACTACAAAAGATGCACAAAAGAAAATTACAAAAAAAAAAAGGACAATCTCAAAATACCTAAGAATAATAATAATAGGTATTTTAGATGTCTTTTCGAACTTCCAATGATGTAGTACCAAGCAAAAGATTTGGAAAATTCTTTGATCAGAATTTCCATCCATATCTAACTCCCGACTTTGCTTTTTACAATGATAATTTCAGGTATCATATTAATGAGATGTTTGGGAAGAACTTCTCAAATCGTTCTTCATTCTGAGATCAGTAATCCTCCTTCTAGTTTGATCTTTCATCAGTCCTAGATCTTGTAATTCTTTGAACAGCTTGTGTTTAGAACCGGAAGAACCAAGCTCCAAAGAAGAGCCTTTTTTATTTTTCACTAAAACAGTTTTTTTGAACTTTAAATTGATTGTTGAAGTAGGACAAATGGTTTCGGAAAACCCATCTCTTATTTCATCATTATTATCAAATAATTTGAAAGTCCTTGCTGCATTAGTAGGAGTCAAAACCGAATTCTGATCCCTCTCAAACTCCTCCTTAAATGCCTTCATGGTTTGTGGAATTTCAAAATTAGAATTTTGAAGTTCCAAATTTACAGCAGACTTTGGTTGATCCTTTGGAATAACCGCAATTTCATTTCTTCCTTCAATTGTGTCCTCCTTCTTAAACTGCCTAGCTGGATTCGTTGGAGAGGAGACCAGCTTCAGCACCTCAACAACTTTTTGAACAGCCGAAACCAAGTTAACTTCAGAAATAATAGCTTCCTTATTAGTCTCCATGATTTGTGGGAATACAAAATTGGAATTTTGAATTCCCGAAATAACAGCATTTTTATGTTGATCCACGGAAGATTTTTCATAATCTATTGGAACCACCAAATCAACTTCAGCAATATCATCTCTAATTTCAGCAATCAATGCTCCAGATTGATTTTTTTCAAAATTTGTATTTTGAGCTACAACCGGCTCAACAACCAAATTTGAATTTAGGCTAACAGTAACTTCATCTCCTTCCTTGATTTCAGCATTTTTTGCAATTGAATTTTGAGCTTTCTCCATAGGAAGACGTTCTGAATTTGAGCCTCTAGTGATTATTCGGCGATCTGGATGAGATTCTTCAACCTGATATTTAGAAGAATTCCTCTTAACATTTTTATGACTTTTTTTTTTATTTGAATTTCACGTGCATCCAAGGTCCATATGAACTTTCATCAACTAGTAATGGATCTTTGGTCAACTCCTTATCAATCTAATCTAGATTTTGAAAACCATTTGGACATACCACATATATATGACCAATTCTTCCACATTTGAAACAAAAAGAAGATAAATTTTCAAATTCAAATTTCTAGAAAAATCTTCCATGAATACCTTCCACCCATGTACCATTAGGGAGTTTCGAGTTCAATTTAACCTGAATGCAAGCTCTAGCAAATTCCCTTCTCTCCCATCTAAACATGTTGCCATCCAATAATAAAGGAGTCTGAATACTTGAAACAATCCTCGTAATATTGATTTCATCCCAACAATGTAATGGCAAGTAAGGAAGACGAACCCAAACGAGTGAAGAAATCCCATCCAAGGAATAAGGAGAAAAATTGGGAGACCATTTATCAAGTCCAATAATGAATCCACCCACATACTAAGGACCTCCATTACGAACTTCCTCCATTGCTTCCTGTGACTGAAAAGAGCACAGAAACCAATCTAATCCAAGTGAGGTTATATGAAATCCTCCAAATTTAACCCATTCCCTCCTTAATTCAAAAGCACAACTTGAGAAGGGCAAGTTTTTGCAAAGAATCTTCACCACCAATGAATTTCTTAAAACATGAACATTGGCTTTTTCATTTTCCAAGACAAGTTTTACCACATTATCAACTTTACTTCCATCATGAATATCAATCAAATTAATTTTAATATGTGGTTTTCTAGTCCACACATTAGAATTATCCAAATTGTTATCAATGCAACCTGAAGAGGAAGTCTCAAAATCATTTGCTCTAGGGATCAAAACCGGCAAGGGTGAAATAGACTTACTTTACAAATCATCAATTACTTCTTTTCTTTTACCACTCTCCGGCAAAGATTTTTCTTAGAAACCAAACCTGCCTCTCTAATCACTAGAGGAGAGTTAAAAAAACTAGAAAAGCTACGATTGAATGAAAAACTACCTTTTGTATCCAACATATTTGGACGCGCGGTAGATCCAAAGGATTTGGTGCTCCGGTCATCCAAGGATGACCGACCACCATCATCCATTTTCAAAGATTGCAGCCGAAATCTTCACCGTATCCCCTTCCCCATCAAATTTTTAGCAGCTTGTCAAGAAAGTAATTCACTTTTTGTAACATTTTAACTATATTATTGAACGAATTGCATAGCTAGACTTAATTAAATTCTTTATCTTATGTGTTGTTTCTGATCAAATATTCACTAATACATTACTTGCTATTTAAAATCATTTTACATACTGGTTAGTAATAGTAATTATAGAGATATAACCTAAATATTTGTGCATTAAATTATCTCAATATAATATTAAGCACTACAGTGCTCATTCTTTGAGAGCTACAGTGCTTAGTCCTTTTATTCAAAAAGTTACAACTGTCAAGAAGTCCAAAGTACATTATAAGCTCATAAATTTAAATTTTTTAAGTTTGGTGAGCATTGCTGCTCTATTATTAGGACCATAGTATATTTAGTAATTATTTTGGTTATTACACCACAACAGGTTCATTGACATTAGCGCCATAACATCAATATTTGTCAATAACTATAGCGGTGGCCCCTCCCACAGTGACATTTCAATTTCCAAAAAAAAAAAAAAAGCGCCACTGCAGCTCTTGTTCGGTGGTCATTTCTATCATTTTGTTTTTATACTAAGCATCGTAGCACCACAGTGCTTAGTCATGTTATAAGTAAGGGGAAAATTTCTCATTTTTACTCCACCACTTCCAAATCCTTCAAAGTCTTCTCTTTTCTTCAAAATCTTCTCGAAAGAGAACGGCTCATAAGATGTTTCATAATAAGATATCTTATTCTATTTTGATAAGTGTAGATTTATTTCTGCAAATGCTGAATCAAGATTTATGGATTCAGTGGAAATTAATCAACTAACTCTGAAAAGAGGTTTTCAGATTCCTACTCCACTAATCACGTAAATTATAGCATGTAGAGATTGGGAAAGATTGGGTGAAGAACCCTATCCTACCATTATTATTATTGTCTGTGAGTTTTTTGCAAATTAAAAAGTGGTGGTGGATAATTGGTGTTATGTTAGGGGTAAGTTGGTTTCCTTCGATTCTGTAACCATTATTAAGGTTCACCGACTTAAAAACTAGAAATTTGATGAGTATAATGCCTTCATTAATACACCTATAAATTTTGATGACATCTTAAATGTCATATGTGGACCTAATTGTGGAGCATGTTGAAAGAGGAAAGCTAATGGAATAATAAATTTTCCTCCCTCTTTTATGACGCAAACCTCCAAAGCTTGGCATTATTTTACTTCTTCCTTATTGTTTCCTTGTTGAAACCACTCATGACCATGCCCTTTTGAATAACCTAATTCAAATAGGATACTCTATTTCTTTAGGGAAACTTATATTTTCATCTTCCATGTAATTTATTAGGGATACGACATCTGTTGGGTTAATTATGTTTTATATGTAATAGTTAGTTTTAGGGGGATCGAATGTAGAATTGGCACTCTCCATTCAAGCTCACAGAAAGAATGATTTTAAGTTTTAAGAAAGTAGGAAAGGAAAAGGAAGAAGGTGATTTTAGAGAGCCTAGATTATACAATATACTTGGCAACAACGACAGTAATATTAGTGCTAGAGCTCATAAAACATTAGGAGAGAAAGTGGAAAATATAAGGGGACAAATGTAAGAGGTGACTCACTTTGTCAGGAAATCAAGGACTATTAATTTGGGATAAAAATGAGGATGACTCATAACTGGACCAACAGGAGCAATATTATAGATATAATTCAAATTTTGATGTTGCACTTGTTTTTTTTTTTTTTGAAGAAATGTAATAATGCATTAAAATAAAAGAAAGGAAATCCTAATACAAACTAGGGAAAAAAACCTAATGGTTCCTTTCTCAACATAAAAAAGGGACCTTATTGAAAACAAGTTTGTTATAATAAACTTATTATAATTGATATGAAATCCACTATTTCCTATTTTGAAACTGTTGAGATGCAGGGGATTCCAAATTTTGAAACAACCCGAGCAAAGTCCCCATCCAGTTAGAGAATAAGACTTAGTAATGATCTTATAATCATTTAGAAAAAGTTTAAAATGCCAAACTAAATAAAAAAAGAATAAGCAAAAGCAAAAAAGGAAAACACAATTTAACATTGATATAAAAAAATCACTTAAGAATATCACTGATAGATATTCCATAAGGTTTTTCCAATTTCTAAAGTCAAAATTCAATGATAGTTTTATGCCGCACTTTTTGATAATTTGCTCCATCTTCAAGTATTTGTCCACTTTGTTGCTATCAAAGGGGGAACCATCATGCATATTAGTGAGATAATAGAGAAGAAGAACCTCTTATATCATTCTTCATTTTGAATCCAGCCATCTTCCTTCTAGGTAGAACTTCCACCGGTCCTAAGGCTTGAAGTTCTTTGAACAAAGTGTGCTTAGAGCCGGGGGAATCACTCATCTTGGAAAAGAAACTTTTGTCTTTCTTAAGAATAGTTTTTTTAAAATTCAAACTTATAGCCGAAGGAGGAGAAGAATTTTTCAATATGTCCATACTAATTTTAATTCCAGAAACTGAAGCTGAATTAACAGTAGGATAGGCACTTGTTTTGGAATTAGCCGCCAAAGTTGTTGAAGGAGTTACAAATACTAATTTTGTTTCAGAATTAATAGCCTCATTTCCTTCCTCTTGGAAGTATGAAATTTCAAAATCTGGTTTGTGAGATCCCATTATTTCAGCCATATAAGATGAACCGGTATTAGCTGTTTCTCGTGAAACCTCTTCTATGCCAACTCCTTCCTTAGTTAATCCCATAATTTTAGCAATTCTGACTTCAGGATTTGAATTTGAATTATTGCTGAATTTATTAGCTGGTTTGTAATCTCCCATTAGAGCATCATCTATACTTGGAATGTTACAACCAGCTTCCACGGGATCAGCCTCCAAAATAGGGAATTCAGAATTTTAATTCTGAGCAGCTTGAGTTTGTTCCACATTTAAATCAGAAGACTAATTTTCCACCCTACCTTCCTCCAGAATTTGAGGGATTTGAATTTGCAAATTTTCAGCAATAGTATGATGTTTGACGAAAGAACCTGCTCTATGTCTAACAGCTTTTTCATCTCCTTCCTTAATTCCAGCAAGATCCCGAGTTGTCAAAGGATCAACAAGAACTTCTGAAATAGCATTAACGTCTTCTTCAAATTCTTCCAAGGTTGCTTTATTGATATTAACACTAGCATCATCCAATATTTCTTTAGCTGTGTCATCTTTAATGTACTTTTTCTCAAGATTTATTCTTCTTTTGTTTTTGTACTTCACATGTAACCAAGGCCCATAAGGATAATTTTCAGTTTGCAAAGAATCGAAAGGGACATCTTTAACAAGAAGATATGGATTAAGTGTTGAGTTTGGACAAACTGAATCAATATGTCCAATCTTTCCACATTTGTAACATATTGATGATAGATTTTCATATTCAAATTGTTGAAAAAATCTACCATTAAGGCCTTCCACCCAAATGCCATGGGGTAGTTTAGAATTTAAATTTACCCGAATGCAAGCTCTAGCAAATTCTCTTCTCCCCCATCTAAACATGTTACCATCCAATAGTAAAGGAGTTCCAATTCTTAAAACAATTCTAGTGATATTGGATTCATCTCAGCAATGCAAAGGCAAATGATGAAGACGAACCCAAATCGGAGAAGAAATCCCATCCAAAGAATAAGGAGAGAAGGTAGGAGACCATTTGTCTAAACCTACAACAAATCCCCCTACAAACCAAGATCCTCCGTTAAGAACTTCCTCCATGGCATCATGTGACTAAAATGAACAAAGGAGCCAATCTAAGCCAAGCAATGTTATATGAAACCCTCCATATTTCATCCATTGCATTCTTAATTCAATTGAACACTTAGAAAAAGGAAAGTTTTTTCTAAGAATTTTAACTACCAATGAATTGCTCAAAACTTGAACATTAGAAATTTCCTTTTCCATGTCAAGTTTGACTACATTAGCATCTCCAATATCATCATGCAATTCACTAAAATTTACTTTAATGTGAAGGTTTTTTTACCCACACATTAGAAACTTCCAATCTTGAAGAAGTACTAGAATCTTTGATATTAACATTACCTTTGTCAATATCCATATCCTTCTTGAATATATCAACAAAACTGCATCCTGATGAAGAAGCCTCTTTATCATTTGCTCTAGAGATGATAACCGACATAGGTTTTGGCTTATCATTCAAGAATGACAATACTTCTTTCCCTTTGCCTGAAATCAGCAAAGACTTTTGCTTTGCAATCAAACCTCCCTCTTTGATCACAAGAGGAGATTCCAAAATCTGAAAGGGGGAGCTACGTTTAAAGGAGAATCTACTACTTGAATCCAACATAATTAGACTCGCGGTAGATAGCAAAGTTTTGGTGTTCTGGTCATCCTTAGATGACCGGCCACCTTCTTCCATCTCCAACAAGTGACCCGAAATCTTCAAATTCTTCTTCAAAATTCTTCCTAATTTTGTGGAGCTTCTCTCTCATCCGTTGTAGTTTCCTAAGTTTGTAATGTTGCACTTGTTGGAATGTTTAAAAGTATCCCTTTTTTGGAGCATCCTGAGCAGATCGAGTTTCTTCCTCCACCAACCTATAGACCATTTGTGTTGTAGCCTAGAGAGAAAGTTCATTAGAATGATGAGGAGGAAGAAGAAGACCCTCATTTGAAAGTTAAGGAGTTCTTATTTTTTATTTTGCAAGATAGAGGAAACGAGAGAGTTTGGAGGCTACTATTATTGGATAACATGTTTATTTTATTTTCAAATGTTTTAATGGTATAGTCTAACTGAAGTTAAACTTAGCCCTTATGGGATGCAACCCATGGATATGCTAAAAACAAGGTGCCTAGTACACTAGTTATCTTGTAACCTGTGTTATGTTAAGTTATGTTAACACAAATTTTATGCACCGTTTATTATTTATATGAAAGCAGGTGTAGTATTAATTATTTTTATTGTTCCTTTTATCTACATTTTATTAAAATTTCTCTCATGCTTGCTATTTTTCATTCTGATTATTTAATTAACCTTAATAAAAATGATAATTAAAAATAAAATATAATTATTATAATAATAAAACCCTAAATCATAGCTCAAATGAATATTATTTATACTTCACAGAGTGGAAAACTAATGATTTATTGATTTTGAATAAGTTATTATTTTAATTTGAAATTATAAGTTATATCTTTATATATTAATTTTTGAAATAAAGATGAATAGTTGAAATTAAAGATTCGATATGAGTAGATAAAAATTTGAAATCATTAGCAATCTAAATTTGTAAATTATTAATCATATTAAATCTTTACAAAATTATTAACTATGTACTCCAAACAAAAAGTGGACAATAAGAATAGTTCTATGAAAGGGAGAAAAAGAAAAGATAAGTACATCAAAATTTGTATCAGTTAAAAGCCTAGAATCTGATTGCAATCTTATAACTAAAATTCATAATAGAGAAAATTAAAAAATTAATAAAAATGTTTGTGAACTAATGAAAGTTTCAAATATAATTACTAATATATCTAATCCTTAAACTACATTATTTACTTGAAAATTCAAAAATTAATAATTAAATCTATAACCTATGAATTCAAATTAAGTCATAATAAAAATGACTAATTAGCATAATTATTGCTATTTTTTTCTAAACTAGAATTATAATCTTGTTCAATTTAACTACTAGATCGTGATCTATTATTCAATATTTTAGACAATTTAAATTATCAATTTTTACTTTGGTTAATCATTTAATGAGGCTTGTAATTTTTTTATTTCTATGAGGGCAAGTAAGAGTTTAAGTTGGGGAGAATTTAATAAGTGTAAATTATATGGTATTTCATGTGTTATATTTATAGTTAAAATGTGTTGTTTAGTTGTATTGTGCAAGAAAAATACCAAAAAAGGAACAAAATTATTCGTATCATCTAGTGCGGGAGCTTCAGACCAAACAACACTACAGCACCATCAAAGGCATCACTAGAGCACCATAATATCGACAAGGAGGGTCCAACTTCTCAGTTGGATAGTGTCGTGATAAAAAAAGAGATAGCTTTGCAGTGCCCAGTTTACTATCTTCAAGTGTCGTAGCATTACAATCTATGATGCTTCAGCACCCAAATTACTATTTTAGTGCCGCTGCATGCAAAAATCAGAAGCGCCATAATGTAGCAGATTAACTTCGAGTATAAGCTATCAGTAAAATGATGTAAATGTTCAATAAATAACTGATCCACCTTATCAAACATCACGGTGGAGCAAAATATTAGCCTAGCGATGTTAGTTCATTTTTTTGGCGTAACAGCACCGGCGTTTCAAATATTGCACCCGCAGTTTCCTACTTTGTGTTTTCCTATAAGTAGTTGATGTGTTATCTTATTCTTAGATGACTCCCTAATTTGTTTAACCAAATTTGGTTGTGAATAAACTTATATGTTGAGAAGCACATATAATGAAATTTGGGAGAGTATATGCGAGGTAGTTATGGGTGACTATCAAGTACAATGAGTAAGTGAAGGGTCGCCAAATTTGTTGGAAAAATAAGGAGCTAAGGATGTGATATGCGCATTTAGTGTGGATTAAATTGGTTACTTGATATTCATGAAGCTTTCTGCTCAATAAATACATCTCGGTCCTATGGACATGCCAACGTTATGTGCGCTAGAGTGACATCTTTGTATACATATGCTACTGCATTTACTAACTTCCCATCCTTGGCATTTACTAACATGTTTATAGAGTGTTGGTGAAGCATGTTAATGTTATCTGCTCCACGTACTACTGCTTTGTAAACAACAATAAATCTCTCTTGCTTCCCTTAACAACATTAGGAGATATATAATACAAATAAAAACTCAGAATTGTTATACTTGTTAAATTATATATAACTCAAATAATTTCTCCTTTACATATTATGGTGATTACAAAAATTATGAAAATTTAAATATGAAAATATATAATTGAAATGCATTAAAAAAGGGTAAATTTTTAAATTGATTACCGTTAAGAATTTTATTAGCTATTAAACAAATAAAAAAATAAAGTTAGAACTAGGTAAAGTAACTCAAGTTATAAAAATATTAAAAAAAAGATTTTAGGAGAGAGAAAGTATGATAGTGAAATTAACTAGAATGGTTATATTAATTGAGGAGATAGAGAAGTAAAGTAGAAGAGATAAAAAATTTAAAACTGTTTTGTTTTCATGTTGTGATGGAGAGCAGCTACATCAGAATTTTTTTTAATTAAAATCTTAAAAACAAATATTTTCTCTTATAATATTTATCTTGTCTAAAAGGAAATAATTTTTTAAAAAATAATTATATTATTGTTTCATTAGATTTAGAAAGAAACTTATTTTTTTAAATGTAAATAAAAAACTATGGTAAATTTTTTCATTAAATTTAGAAGTAATGTGATTTTTAATATAATTTTACTAAAAATTATGTTATATTTATAATAATTACATTAGTATTTATTTGTATTAATTATGAAATTCATTTTAATTTATTAATGAAAACAAAGATAAATATTTATATAAAATATTATTTTCCTTAAAAGAATAAATTTAAAATAATAATAATATATTATGAATAAAAATTATGAAAAAATGTTTTTCTAAATAAATTATGTTAAATTAATTTGTGAAATTTTGTAAAGATAATAACTCAGCAAAAGTTCATTCTAAATGATTTATTAAAAAAATAAGAAAAAATATTTTCATTTAAGATTTTATTAAAAAAAAAAATTAAAAAATTTTATGATGCAATCTTTTTCTAATGTTTTTGTAACTTGAGCATGTCACCCATTCAATGGGCAGTTTTGTCTAGTTCTAATTTTTTATTCATAGCTAATTAAAATCTTAATTGTAATGATTTTAAAAATTTACCTTTAAAAATTTAAGAACATAAAAATTATGGTAATTCCACTTTTTTTCCCTTAAGAATTTTCCTACATAAAAAAAGTTGTAAATCTGCTAAAACTAAGAGTAATTTTTTTTTTCACAACTTATGATTTAAGCAACAATCACATGTGATAAATGTTGAAATATGACGAGATGGTGATGGACCTAAAAAATGTCATTTGTTCCCATTAAAAAGTAGTTAGGTTCCCATTATGACTAACTCTATCTTCACGGTATACTTTTCATCTTTAAATTGCTCTTAACTGCTTCTAGAAGTAATGAACTTATCTTTACATGTAGGGTCCATGGGAAGGCATAATGAAAAATTATAAAGTGCATGCTGCAAGCATGGTCGAAACTAGCCTTTATTGATGGTGTTGCCTCAAATTGAGAAGGGGGGGGGGGGGGGGGGGGGGGGGGGGGGGGGGGGGGGGGGGTGCAATTGCAAAAAAATCCTTATAATAAAGGCTAAAAAAAAAGATCAAGGGGAACTAATTAACTAAAGAATCATATAATAAAGAATTATTTAATTTTTCACCTCTGGTTACAAGATTATATAACTTTGGTAAGATATATCAATAAGTGTATGTGAAGCCTATATCATACCTTCGCAACAAAATAAATAAATAAATAAAATACATCCAATAAAGAATCCTTGTAATAAAGACTAAAAAATATATCAAGGGTGAGGGGGGAGGCATGTAATTGAAAAAAAAATCCTTATAATAAAGACTAAAAAATAGATCAAGGGGGACTAATTACCTACATAATCATATAGTAAAGAATTTTTTAATTTTTCACCTCTGGTTACAAGATTATATAACTCTCGTAAGATATATCAATGTGTATGTGTCGCCTATATCATACCATCGCACCAAAATAAATAAATAAATAAAATACATCCAATAATGAAAAAAATGAACTGTTCATAAGCAGAGTTATATACTTGTCATGTCTTGAGGGGTCTATATTGTTTGTGGTGAAACATTTTACTAAAAATATTTGCATAGAAATGCATGCCATATAATGAAAAGATCAATAAAAACTCATCTTCATATGGCACATATAGATATATATTGTTTTTTACAAAGCAGCAGTACGTGGAGCAGATAATGTTCGCATGCTTCACCAACACTCGTGCGGGATACAAGAATGGATAGTCAGCAAATGCAATCAGATACATATACAGGGAAGATCCATAAACCTTTCTTTAAGAAACTCAGGAGAGATCTAAGAGTGCATATACTCTAATTTATATATGCTATAGAAGAGTTTGCCTAGAAAAATACAAGTTCAATCACTGCCATTAGCTCATAACAACTTTAATTCTAGGTATCTTCATAATTTTCTACATTTCTTAGTAGTTATAATATCTTCTTTATTTCAATACATAGGATAAATTTTATAGATGGAGTAGATAGTACAAAAGTTAGTTATTTTATATTATTTTCCTAATGATATTGACACTCCCTAAAGCACTCTATTACTTGATTATATTGTGCACTTGTATTTTTGGTAGCATTTAGAGCTTGAAGATGTATTATTAAGCAATCTTTTAAGCATCACATAAATAAGCTTCACCAAGTTTACATCAATAGAGCTTTTTTTTTTATTCTAACTTCAGGATCTATTATTATGGTAATTTTTCATTTAATGGTGAATTAGAAGAAATTAGGTGTAACACCAAAAAATCTATCAGGGCTTATCCTTTTATATCACATGGGGGAGTAATTGTAATATCAAATTATAGGAGAATCATTTATCAATTGGAAAATCGATGGTTGTAAAATTTGATAAGTTAATGGCGAGCTTATATAGAACACACTGAATTTTAAATATGCTTATATTTTCTTTGATATAAAATTTAAAAAACCCACTAATTCACACAAGTATATGTGCCAAATAAAGTAATGAAGTGGTTGAGTAGATTATCAAACCTTCTATAAAATTTATATATTATAATACAACAAAACTTCAACCACTTACTCCATAAGCATGAATTTATCATACTGAAATGAAAAATAAAGTTTTTGAGTTCCATCCACTAAATGAAAAGAGTAAAAATAGGTTTGATATAATTTTGATTAAATGTTTTGGACTGATAAATTTAAATAACATATATTTTTCCAAATAAGACTCCTAATGTAGATGTTGATTAGAGTATGTGCATCCCAAGATCTTTGTGGAACATATAGGCATGAAAAGAAAGTTTATTATTTTTCCTACAGTTTTGCTATCTCCATAAAACCTAGAATATTCAAACATCCTATGTCTAAGAACTCTAACATTCCATTTCAATATTCCTAATTACTCTTTCATTCCTCCGTCGAGGTTGTACATCATAGTAGGTTTTAACAACATATATGGCCATTATAATCATTAAATGAAGAAATAGATATATTGAAAAATTATTATTTTCTTTAAAGAACAAGAGTCTACATTAGTACTTAATATGCTCTTAACATCATAAACCCAAAAATAAAAGATCTAACAAGACTAGAAATAAATAAAAAACAAACACATATTCAATTTATTTTATTTTTTGAAGACATACAAATTGCATTAAAGAAAAAAGAAAGATACAACTAACTAAAGAAAAAAAAAGCCTATCACAATCCCTCATAATCAAGTCAACAAACCTTGATGGAAGTTCACTATCCAACAATAAAAATCACCTATCATGGCAAGATGAGAATAGTGGTATGCCACATTATTACAATTTCTAGAAACAAAATGAAAGATAACATTCTTAAAAACATGTAAGAAAGAAAGATCCACCCTTTGGGCTTTGATATTACTTTCGAAAGAAATCTTAACCAAATTCTAAAGCATATTGGTAATATTTACATTATCCCCCTCTATAAATATACCTTTATTCTCCAACATCCAATCTTGTATTAAGTATTTAAAGTCTAAGATAGCTATAAATTCTAAGTATGAAATGTCCCAAAGTAAGAATTGCTTTCCATAAGCACAAAGCATTCTGCCTTTATTATCTCTAAAGACACCTGTTATTCCAACCTTGTTGAACTCTGTAATAGCAGTATCTACATTCAATTTGATCCAATATTTAGGAGGATGACCCTAAGCTTTTGACAGCAAGTCTTGTTGATTGATGTCCCAGTTCTTTTCGATTGGGAATAAATGCAAAAACATAAATTAAGATAGAATTTTTGCAGCTATAGAAGAAGGTGATGGAGCAGATTTACCATGTTTACACTAATTACTTGCTTTCTAATTCAGATGCATAGCAGAAACATAGAGTCTTGCTAGGCCCGGATGCTCCCCTACTACCTTCTTCAACCCTTCATAGCAATGAAAAAGGCTTTGAAACTTAGGTACATTAATACCCCAATGTCTAAGAATATCTAACACTTCTAGTAGTTTGATACATTGAGAAGATATATGATCCAAATCTTCAACTTCTTCACAATTTCTCGAACAACCAATGAAGTCTTGTAGTTTTCTATGATTCAATCAAACATTTGTGGGTAAAGCATCATTAAAAAGTCTCCACCGAAATAAAAACTCTATAGGATAACCTTTTAATTTCTTCATCCACTTTAAATATATCAGATTTCCATATTAACTTTAGTGTGAGATTCAAATGCCATACCAGTTATAGAATTGAAGAAAATTGGAGCAAATTAATTCTAGCTTTCCGCTTTTTCATCAGTAAAAATAGAAGTTTGTAAAATCAGCTTTTTCATATCCTCTGAGAAATGGACTTTAACAATTTCCATTTCCCATCTTCTATCTTCATCAAGTTGGAAGGATACCTTTTTATCATGAAGCTCCAAAGGATTAGAAGTTGAATGCCAATTTTTCAGCTTCTATCCAATAGCCAAACATCATTTATAAGGTCAATTTTTTGTCTATAATTTTCCTACAATCTTCTAATTGGGTTCAAGAATTGAGCACCTTCTTTGATTATACGCCATGAAGGAGATGCATTTCTTCTAATATCTTCATCTCAAATACCATCACCATAGTTTTCCTTCAAAATTCTATTAAGAAGAGAATTTTGATTATGTATAAAATTCCAAGCAAGACAATATCTAAGAGGACCTAATCTTTCAACAGCTCCTTGAATTCCAAAACAACACAAGTTCATGGTTAAGCACATTGTATTCCATGATATGTAATGCAATCCTTGCCTTCCTTGCTCCTTATACCAAAGAAAATTTCTACATAATTTATCTAACTCATTTAAAGCACTCTTTGGGATCAATGAGTGAGTCATTATGAAAGAAGGAATAGCAAAAAAAATTATTTTGATTAACAAAATTCTCCTTGCAAATGATAAATTCTAAGAACCCCATGTGTTTAAATTTTCTATAGCCTTATCCAATACTAATTGGAAATCTAAAACCTTCATCCATCTTAATGCCATCTTTATTCCCAAGTAAGTAATCTCATCAATAAAATAAAGTCCCATTATTCTATTTAATTTCCTTCTTCTTCTTTTAGAGACAACCTTCCCATTAAGAACCATAGACTGTATGCTAACCAGTCCAATTACGATATTCGAAAAAAATATGCTTCACCAGTTTAGCTTTATTTTGGATGCCTCGGCAATAACCAGAACATGGTCTGCATAAAAAAGATGAGAAAGATTTCCAAGATTAATGCCAAACTGATTACCTTCAACTTGGAATGCTTTTCATAGAAGTTCAAAGCATAAAATAATTAGGCATGGTGAAAGTGGATAGCCCTGGCTAAAGCCACATTCAGCTTTAATCCACAGACATTCTCCCATTGATCTAGAGGGAGAATTTTATATAATTAATACATTACACAATCAAATTTATAATCTTATTTGAAAATCTCATAACCTTCATTACTTTATTCAAAGTTTCCCAACTCATACTGTCATAACCTTGTTCCATATCTATTTTTAGAAGCATAAAGCCAGGTTTACATATGGAGAATCTCATTCTATTCACTATCTCATGAGCCAAATGACAGTTGTAAGAAATGTTTTCACCCTGTATGAAGCTCCTTGAACTTCATAAATAATTCTAGGAAGAAAAACCTTTAGTTTACTTGGAATCATGCCTGAAGCCATCTTGTTTTGTTTGACATTAAAAGATAGGATAAAATTTGAAAAATTTAGAGGCATTAGGAACTTCAGTAGTAAGAATAACCACTGTTTCATTCAAAAATTCAGGTAAGAAATGCAAAAAAAAGAAGTTATTAATAGCATTCCCAGTATCAATCTTCATAATATCTCAAAAGGACTTGAAGAAGCAAGCATTTGCCCCATCAAAACCCGATGACTTATTGTTACTCATCTTCATTTCAGTGGAAAAAAGATCTTCATAGGTAAAATAAGAATTTAAAACTTCCTTCATGTCATTGTTAAGTTGATCTTCTACTTCCAAAGGTGGCCAATTATTAAGCACACAATTTCACCTCTTCCACTTATTCCTAAGGAAATCCTCAAAAGCTGAGAGTATAACTTCTGAATATGTCTCAATATAGCCATTAGGATATGTAATTTGATTAATCATATTACCATTTCTTCTAGCACTAGCATATGCATAAAAAAATAAATATTTTGATCACCTTCTTTCATCAAATTAGTTTTTAATCATTGTCTCCACAAAGTAGCAAGCCTAAAAAGAGTAACATTCAATTCATGGACTTTTTTTTCTTAGTAAAAATAGCTTTTCTGGGCTCAACACCTTCAGATTAGCCTCCTCTTCTAGAAGAAGTATAATTTTGCACTGTAGAGATGACTTAAGCTTTGGTCAGTTCTCTCAACTTATTTTTACTCCAATGCTACAAACATTTATGGGACTTATTAATCTTTCTTTGAAGGTCATCAGCAGAAGGTCCAAAATCTTGCTTCATCCAAGCTTTCACAACAATACCCTTTTAAGCTTCATAAGTACAACAAATATTCTCAAATCAGATTTTTTTATGCTTTAAATTACAAGATTTTGTTAAATTAAGTAACAAGGGAAAATGTTCAGAAGCAACTCTAGGAAGATATTTAGTCACCGCAAAAGGAATAAGCATTATGGTTTAAGAGTTTAAACAAACTCTACCAAGTCTCTACCATATCTGAGCCTGGGACCTACAATGCCAATGTCATGAAAATCATTCTTGGTAATGAACTCCTTCATCTCTTATGTCCATGAGAAAATAAGAACCTTTTGCGCCAGCCCCCCCACCAACTCCCCCCCCCCCCCTTCCCCCATCTTCTCTTCCTTAGATAATAAGAATTTGAAATTACCTCCAATAATACAAGGAAAAGCACTTGAAGAATGTTCTTCTATGAATTTCCATAGTTTCCTTCTTTCGTAAAGATCTTTATTTCCATAAACAATAGACACATTCAATGAGAGGCTGTTAGGAGAAGTTAAATTTTCAATAACACATTGGTTAGAAGAATTTATAATGGAGAAAGATGATATCTTACTTTTCGGAGAGCAAGAATACCACTAGATGTTCTATTAGCAGCATGATTAAAAAAAAAATCCAAATCATCGCCAACAATTCTACAAACGTTAGCTTTATCCAATCTTTCTAATTTAGTTTTCATTAACCCAAAGAAGAAAACATCATTTTCAAAGACTAAACACCTCAAATAATGGGAAGTTTCCATTTTCTTAGCCCCCCTACAATTCCAAAACACCATGGAAGACACAAAGGATGAAATGGGGATGAGGCCCCAACCCTTTCTTTACCTCCATCACCTTTCTAGATCACTTTCAAATGAATTAATCTTGTGAAACATGTTCAATTTTTAGGTTATGATGCTCTTTTACTAACATGTTATTTTCATTTTTCTTTTTAAAAAATTCTTTTCTCAAACATGTATGTTGTTATTTCATTTCCTATATAAGTCATGAATTTGCTTCAAATTTTAAAATGATTCATTATAAAATTTCTCACATTCCTCTTCTTGATTGGAGTTATCATTAGCCATTATGTATAGATTTGTTAGCTCCTACTTATTATTATGATGAGTCTGAGGTTGAGTCTGCCTAGAAAGATTTTTATATTTTTTGTTTTCCACTTCTTGGGTTTGTTTTATAATGACCCTTTTCCTTTGTAGGTTGGCTCTTAAGATTGCGACAATCAAATCTTAACTGTTCGGACTTCTTTCACTTAAAGAAAACACTTTCAGAAAAAACATTATTGAATTTACCTATTTTACTTTTATTCCATTCATGGTACCGCTCTTGCTTTCACTTCAAGAAGATTTTAAATTATTAGGTCATCAAAGTTATATATTCACTCCCTACATCTTCTGAGCTATTCCTATCTATCTCATTAGTTTAGTACCATAGTTTTTTCTTTTTTTTATCACCAATATTTAGCAACCTTTGGCTCACATTTTGGTAATAACCAATATAAAAGCTTCGTAAATTGTCAATAGAATATACATTCTAATCTTTATATTTAGAGATAGTGGTGGATTTTGCGTCAAAATAATTAGGTAAAAAAACATAGAATCTTATTAACTTTCACAAATTTGGAGATTCCTCTTCTATAAGAATGCAATGAAGCCACTCTTTTGATAAACTTAGTGTACATGTCAGAAATAGTGTCGCTAGGTTTCATATAGAAGTATTCATATTCATGTAATAATAAATTTAAGTGAGATGATTTGACTTCATTTGTACCTTCATATGTTGCTCAAAACTTTGTTGATTCCCATTAAAGAATCAAAACCAATACAAAGAGTAATTTAAAGATTGGTTGTTCAAAACTTAGGTGTTTGTAACTCTTTTTTTTTCCAGCTAATGCATATTACAACCCTGTAAAAAAAAGAAAGAAGAATATGTTGATGTTTTGACAATGTATTTGATTTTAATGATTATACTAAATCTTGTAGATTTTAAAACCTCTTGCACTTTATTAAATTTTATTCTTAAAGAAAGGTGTAAGTTTCTCAAGTGGCATCCTTTCTTTTTATTTATTTGTTGATTGGGCAATATAATCCTTGGTGTTGTTCTAATATATCCAGCTAAAATCTATTCATTCATGTTAGATCTCCCATTGAGCACCTCCATTAAATCTACTCGTGCGGGAGCGACCTCTCATTTAGGTATAAATCTTTTACTCCTTTTTTATAAGGTTAGGTTAGTATTAAATCTTTCTCTTTCACTATTTTGATATGCTTAAGTGAGTATAACATTCCTTAAAATCTTTTAATCTATTATTTTTATATGGTCAACTAGATATATAAAATCTTCTTTTCAATCATTCTCGCTATTTTAATTTAGTCATGTGAGTATCAAATCATCCTCTTTTATTGTTTTAATATGATCAGGCAAATGTTGAACTTAAAATCTTTCTCTTGTTTAATATTTTGATATGGTTAAGTAATTATTGAGTCACCCCCCCTCCCCTTCCTTTTGTATTTTAGTTTGTTTAGGTGAAGGTTAAATATTTAAATCTTTCCATTTAAAACATACATATATAATCTAGTTGTTAGGGATATTTGAACTAGTCATAAGATTATATTGTACAACTCAATTGAGGACTCTCTAGATGACATTTGGTTCACCATGCATAATCTGATCATTGATTTATACTAATCATACTTTAATATTGCTTATATGAATGGTATAATTAGTTAAGAAATTGAGGTTATCATGCTGTATAATATTCATCTTACTATACTAAAATGGCATATTTCAACTAATCATACTATACAATCCATAGACTGTACCCTACAAAAAGAAATGGGTTAATTAAAAAATTAGCATTTTTAGGAGCCTAATATTTAAACTTCTCTTAATTCATTTGATAGAGTCTTTGGTTGCACGAGAGTGAGTGTCTTTTGTAAGAAAGGTTTTTAAGAAATATATTTGAGCAAGGGGGACAAAGGTGAAGTTGTGAGAAAGGGATAAGAGCATTTTGGGCGTATGAGAGTGTGAGAGGGTTTTAAAAAAAAAAAAATTTGGCTAACGTCCACCTTATTCTTCCAAGTGTCAAAGTATTTCTTGAGAAAAACTCTATCTATAAGTTCTTAGAGTCAATGTTCCACTAACAACTCCCCACACCAAGCAAGATGAAAGGGATTTGACTTCTTTTCCACACCAAAATAGGAGAAAGGGATTCTACTACTCTCCTGCATCGAGGAAGGTGAAAGAGATTTTGGTTCTCAGCTACACCAAGGGTGGAAGTGATTATTGTGATGGCTTCTCCACCTACTCGAGGAGGCTAAAGGAGAGCCACTAAAGCATTTAGTATAGTACTTGAAGAGTGTTAAGTGTAAATTATGTAATGTTTATTATGTTAAGAATTCATGTAAATGCATTATTTGAGTTACATTTGTGTAGAAAAATTTAGGAGAAGGCAAAATTCACAAGTGTATAGTGCCATAATTCCCACACATTTAAATTATAGCATGGAAATTTACAATGCCCAAGTGCCAAATTTTAAGAATTTACTTCCAAATTTTCAGGAATTTTAGGAAAAGTAAGCGTAACGATGAATACAAGGTCAGCACCGCAATGCTAAAATTTAGCACAGTACTACTGAGTATCAAAAAATTTGAATGCAAAATCACGGATCATTGGAATGTCGAACTAAAAACTTATACTTTCATGTGTCACGGTGCTTAAATTTTATAGTGTCGTGGAGGATTAGTTGCCAAAATGAGGTTCCATCTCGATTCAACCAAAAGACACATCAGTTTACCTATTAACTATGCCAAGTCAGCCTAGCACCACAATAGAGTAAAAATGACAGCGTTGAGGTGCTTGTTATATTTACATCACCACAATGCTAACTTTTGTTACGAATATATTTTCATGGATTTTAATTTTAAAGATAGCAAACACTCTTATTTCTCTACGATTGCCTTGCCTACTAACATTTCAGGTCCATAAGATAAGACAACAATTAGAACTAGCTCAAGATTTGATAGACTAGGTCTGAGTAACTTTGTACACTTTTCCCTTTCTTGAGTCTATTGTAAAAGGCATGACTCATAATGCTAAGTAACATTGCACAAACACCTTAGGAGAATTTCTGACTATTTCTTAGTGTTTACTATTTTTGGTAACATCATCTAGGATGATATTTGTATCAGCCTGGACGATCGGGTTAAAAATAGAAACCCTAATCAGGGCATCATGGTTAAGGAAGCCGTCATTAAGCCGATCAGCCTGGATGATATTGTATCGACCCGGACGATAGGCTCAAATCAAAAAGAATCAACCGCCAGATCAATTTAGGCATTAATTATTTATTGGACATCATCAAGGATGTCGGCCTGGATGATGCAGCACAATTATGCCTAAATTGATCAGGTGATTAAGAAAAGCAATTAGGGTTGATTGCACAATTATATCGGCCGGGTCGATTGCAGGATCGGCCGGGACGATGTCATGGATTATTTACATCAGCCAGCTTCTATTTAGGGAGATGCTTAGGAAAATTTTCCTCATATTTAAACTAATCATCCAGGATGTTATCCTATTGGCCTTGATGATATGACCAAAAAATATTTAATCATCCCAAACTGACCGGGCTGACTAAGCAAAATTTACGTTGATCAGCCAGGCTGATACCCCTATAGGCCTGAATGATAAAGTCAGCTTGTATAAAATAAGAGCTATTTCAAAGCTCCACTATTTAAGATCTCTTGTTCTACCTTAGAGAAGATCTTTTACTGCTATCTTAACCTGAGAAAGCCTAGAAGAGAGCGAGAGAGAGGGAGAGAGAGAGAGGATTTGTGAGGGGGAGCTTTTGAGGGAGTTTCACAAGGGTTGCTCCAAGCATTGTTCCACTTCTTCTTCTTCCACTATAGTATCTTGTCCTTGGAGGGTTGAGAGAGGTCTTCCTCAGTAATCAATCAAGGTTGTCTGCCTGCTTTAGGAGGAAGCAAAAGGAGTTGGGTTCTACGCCTCATTGGGGTTGATAGAAAGGATTTTTGTGAGGGCTTATCCGCCTTGTTGTGGGTCCAAAAGGAGAGTCAAGGTGTTTAGTGTAATACCCAGAGGGTGCCTCCAGGGAGTGGACGTAGGTCGAGTTGACCGAACCACTATAAATTTTTGTGTCCTTTTACTACTGCTTTCCACATTTATTCTTCCACACTTTGATTTTCATTGTTGTGATTTTGGTTTGAGTTTTGTGATTAGTTTTTGATCAAAATAATTTTTAAAATACAAATTCACCCCCCTCCCTCTTAATTAGCCTTGGGCTAGTTCATAAGGGCTTAACATCCCTAACGAACTTTTAATTAGTATCAAAGTTGGATTCATAAAAATAATGTTTGAAAACTTTTTGAATTTTGATCTATGGCTAACTCGGGTAATCGTAATACTGCAGAAGGGTATTCCATTACCCGACCACCTTTGTTTGACAATATTCCTTTTGATTTTTAGAAAACTCGGATGTCTACTTTTTTAAAATCAATTAACTATCGCATGTGGATTCTTGTTAAGGATGGTTATACACCTCTGACTGGTAAATTTAATGGAGTTAATGTTCCTCTTCCTTTTACTGAATGGACTCATGATGATAGGGATTTAGTACAACTTAAGGCAAAATGTTTGAACTGTTTTTTATGTGCTTTAAAATCAGAATATTACATGTGTGTTTCAACTTACACTACTGGTAAAGAGATTTGGGATAAATTATGTATTACATATGAAGGAACTAAACAAGTCAAGCAATCTCGATTAAATAGTTTGTTGCAAGATTACAAACTTTTTCATATAAAATCATCTGAATCAATTTCTGAAATGTATACAAGGTTTACTCAAATTGTATCTTCTTTGCGTGCCTTCGAAAGAGAACTCACTAACTATGAAAAGGTGAATAAAATTTTGAGATGCTTGCCTTCCTCTTTTGATGCTAAAATCATCGCAATTACTGAATCTAAAGATTTAAATACTTATTCGATCGATAACTTATATGGCTCACTCATTGCTTATGAGAAAGAGTTGAATCAAAGAAATCTTGATATAGGTGAGAAAAAGAAAGAGAGAACTGTGGCATTGAAGTCCAATAACACGGACATTGAATCTTTTGGGTCTGAAAGCGATGATGTTGCCTTAATCAAAAGACAATCAATCACTGATATGCATGGGAGGAGAGGAAAGAAAATATTTCGAATTATGTCGATTTTCTAGAGAGAGAAGCTCTGCAGTTTTCTAGAGAGAGAAAGTTTTTTGAATCTTGCATTTTGCGGTTTCTTTGTCTCTAGCAATGGCAGCTTCTGGCCGGCCGCCGTATGATCCCCCGGATCGCCATCGACCTAATGGCTTTCAGTCTTTGTCTGTTCAATCTGTTCCATCGTCCTCTCCTCGTTCTTCCGTTACTGGCTTTGATGTTTGTTTGAATTCAAGATCAGGATCTAAACCTCTAATCATTAGAGAAGGATTTAGATCAATCGCTTAGTATGGTAATCCAATTTCCTCAGTTGAAGGCATGGGAAAAGGTGTGGTTGATTCTTCGATTGCTGATCTTCAAGATCGAAACCTTACCCGGTTACAAACTATGTTTCTTAAGGGTTTTTGTTTCGAATCTCTAGATCATGATGTATTGAATTCTTTGAATCAAATTTCCAATAAGCTGATCATTAATCCTGAAGGTTCGCTTAATCGTGTTCCTGTGATGAATTCTGTGAATTTTGTTGAACCAATTGATGCCTGGAACTCTAATGTTCCATTGGTTGTTAATAACTCAGATGCTCCTGTGGATGGCATCCAAAAAATTCTTTTCTTGATGCCTGGAGAAAGCCTAATCATATCAAATTACATTTTGATATAAATTCAATTGAATTGTCTTCAAATGGGGTGGCAGTTAAATTGAATTTAGAAAATGAGCTTGCTAACTCTAAGATCCTATCAAATTCTATTGTTCTGAAGGTTTTGGGAAAACATATCCCGTTCTTGATTTGTAGCATCGAGCTCCGCAAACAATGGATTCATTTTGGGAATTTTCACTTGACTTCTTTAGGTCTGAATTGGATACTCTACTCTTTTAAGTCTCCTGATGTTATGGAAGAAGTTCTTAGCGGGGGTCCATGGTACTTCGGAGGCCACATTGTTGGTTTGGATAATTGGTCACCATCCTTTTCGCCTTTATCGCTTAAAGGTTTAACTGCACCGATTTCCTTTACTGCCACTACATTGCTCGGATGAGGTCAATATCGCCAAGATTGCTTCTAGAGTTGGCACCCTGATGTTTTTGGATGGGAATTCTCTTAACTGGAGTAAGAAGGAATTTGCTCGCGTCTATGTGCGTGTTGATCTTGAATCCAAACTGCCTTCAGGAATCTGGGTTGATGGTATAGGGGGAAAATTTTTCCAAAAGGTAGAGTACGAAAAGCTGTCTTCTTTTTGCTTTCTTTGTGCTAGAATTGGTCACTTAAAATATGAATGTCCTTATTGTGTTTTCAAAATGGCTGAACATAGCATTGAACTGAAAAATAATGTCAACCAAGATACTTCTCACAACAGCCTTCAGGAGAATTATGGGTCGTGGATTCATGTAAAATTAAAAAAGAGGCCGAATCAAATAAGAAATCATATGGGACAAAAGATGAAGGGAATCAACCATCAGGATAATCAATGTGCTGCTAGGAATAATACTTATAGTAATCCTGATGAGACTGTCTTGGATGAATCATTGAAAGTGGATAGAGATAAAACTTTGAAGATTAATAATCCTGATGATGATATCTGCTTATCTAATAGCTTCAATGCACTTGTTGATGCGGATTTGAATCAGATGGTTGATACAGTATCAATTATTCTTGATCCTGTAGGGGTTGTTGTTACACCAATTTCATTTGGTGAGAGGGCTGATGCTACTTCAAAGGTTTTTAAAGTTTCTCAAGTTCATCCTCAAAATCAAGTCCCTCATGATGATGTTGATGATACCTCTTTAGTACCCTCCAGTTTGCTGTGGATTTCTAAAAATAATTTGAATATGGATCCAAAGGTTGGCAACGGCATAATTACTGGTGCTGACATGAATTTAATGGTCTTGAACACTACCTTAAAATCAAAATCCAAACCACAATTAAAATTCCTGGGTCCTATTGAACCATCGTCCAGGAAGAGGAAAGTTGATGGCAAAGGAAAGAAAAAAGGCGGGGACTTTTCCCCTTCAGTTATTTAATGTCTTCTCTCATCTTTTGGAATTGTAGAGGGGTCAAGAAAAAGGTGACCTCCCTCTACCTCAAGGAGATAGTGAAAGACAATGCAGTTTTCTTTATAGGCATTGCTGAAACTAAATTATCTTTTATTGATAGGAAGATTGTCAATATGATTATTGGCAATGATTGGGATTTCTTTCATTAATTGGCTATTGGTATTGCTGGTGGCATCTTGGTTATGTGGAAGAATAACTTGGCAACTTTTTCTGTAACTGCCCACTCATCACAATTTGTTTTTGGTGCTTTGAATACTCCCAAGGGTGGGATATGGAATGTGGCCATGGTTTACGGCCAGAAGGAGCTGCAGGTCCGGAGAGATCTATGGAGAAGTCTCGAGCAGCTGATGACAGAGGAGACACCTACTATTGCAGGTCATGATTTCAATTGTCTTCTTTCAATGGAAGACAAGAGAGGTGGTAAGAGATTTTGCTTGAGTAAAGGTCCTAAAGAGATGAAGCTCTTTATGGCCAATCATGATCTCCATGATTTAGGTGTGAGTGGTTCTAGATATACTTGGTGCTACAACAAGCAAGGTAATGCTAAAATCTGGGAACGTCTTGACCGTTGCCTGTTAAATTCTGTGGCGCTTCAGCTTGTTCCAACCGCCACTATCAAACATCTTGCGAGGATTGCCTCTGATCACTGCCCCATTGTTTTCAAACTTGATAATACGCAGCACACTAAAGTTAAGACTTTTAGATTTAAAGATACTTGGAAATCTTACCCTGTCACTAGGAAGATTGTTTCCAATGTTTGGGGCAGGCATGACTATGGTGACGAAGCTAATATTCTTAATAGGAAAATTAAGAGAACCTTAAATATCTTTTTTTCTAGAATAGGAACAAGTGTAAGAAACTGGATCTTCTCAAGGATGAATTAAAGAATGACATCCTCAACCTTCAATTACAAGAGGAAGCTGATGGCGGTCTTAGTCCCGACAATCTAGCTCTTTTATGTGGAAAGGTAAGGGAGCTCAACATTACCTTACTTAGGCTTTCCACGTGGTGGAACCAAAGAGCTAAGGCTTTATGGAATGAGGAGTGTGACACCAACTCAAGATTTTATCACGCTTACGCTTCGGCGAGGAATAATGGAAATATGATCAGACGGATTAAGGATGGAAACAATATTGTTGTTGATGATGAAGACCTCATTGAATCTATTTTTTAAAATTTCTTTGAGTATAAGTGGAAGCACCAAAACTGCAACAATCTAAATTGGCCTAATGTCGACCCAGATCAGAGGATTAATGCAGCTAACAGAGCTTTTCTGGAAGCTGAGTTCACTGAAGCATAATTCACTGTTGTTGTTTTCCAACAAAGTTCAAATAAGTCTCCTAGACTTGATGGTTGCACTTCTTCTTTCTTTAAATTCTATTGGGATACCGTTAAAGAAGCTACTTGGAAGGCTATTAGGAAGTTCCTTATCTCTGGAAGTATGCATTGTAATTGGAAGGATACTTTGGTTGTCCTCATTTCCAAAATAAAAGTCCCAGTTTCTCCATCCAACTTTCGGCCCATCAGCCTCTGTCAAACTGTTTACAAATTTGCATCCACAATGCTTGTTAATAGAATCAAATGTTATATTGATAGGATCATCTCGGCTGAAAATGTGGCCTTTATTCCGGGGAGGTCATTATTTGATCACTGCCTTTTCGCCTTGGAAATTTTCAACAAATTCAGGATTTCTAAGCATAGGAAGGGACTTATGGCTGTTAAGCTTGACATGGCCCAAGCCTTTGATAGCATGAGTTGGGAGACTTTGAAGCTTGTTCTTAACTGGTTTGGTTTTCCTGAAAAGTTCTCTCTCCTTATTTTAGAATGTGTTACTAACGTTCGTTTCTCTATTCTTCTTAATGGCAAAAGTACTAGATTGATAGAAGCCAAGAGTGGCTTCAGACAAGGCTGCCCGATGTCGCCCTACCTTTTCATTTTATGCTCCCAGCTCCTCTCTAATGTTATCAATCAAAAAGGTCATGACTTGGGCATCCAAACCTCTCCTAGAGCACCTAGAATCACTCATCTACTTTACGCAGATGATGTTTTGCTGTTCAATCAAGCTTCCTCCTTCAAGCTTCGTATTATGATGAATTTAATCAGGGACTATTGTGGTTGGACCATACAGGGTATTAATCAGGCCAAGTCACAAATCCTGTTCGGTAATTCTGTTAGACTGGCTATAAGATGGAAAATTGGCAATAAGTTTGGTCTCAAAATAGTGGAAGAATTTTAATATCTGGGCACTAAAATTGCTCTTAGGCGGTTGGTAAAAAGTGACTTCCAATTTGTTGTTGATCACGCTTTGGAGAAGCTCAATGTGTGGAGTGCCAAATCTCTCTCTATGGCTGGGAGGATGACTCTTGCCAAGTCCTCTTTGTTATGTTTGCCCACTTTTATCTCTTCCCACTCATTGATCCCCAAGCGAGTCTTATATGAGTTAGACCGCATTTACAAAGACTTCATTTGGCATTAGAATTCGGAGACCAGGGGCCTTCACTACATTGCATGGGAAGAACTTTGTTTACCAAGAGCTATTGGAGGGATGGGTATATTTTCTGTTGTCAAGAAAATCAGGCCCCTTCGTGCTAGGATTGCTTGGAGATTTTATCAAAATCCCTCTTCTCTGCTTCACAACTGTTTAATTGCCAAGTATGGTTCTGTTACTTGGAATGGTAAACCCATGAATGGGCAATCTGCTGCCAGATCAATTATTTTGGATAGCACTACTTTCCTTAAGCCTATTGTTAAATGGAAGATTGGCAATGGTACTTATATCAATGTTATGAATGACATTTGGCTACTTGAGAAATGTTTCAACAAGTGGCTAATGCTTGCAGATTGTATCAACCTTGAGAACTTTGTGCGTAACAACTTTATCCTTGATGATGGGAATTGGAACCTGACGTAACTTAAGCAGTATTTCAATGCCAGCTTGATTAATCTAATTGTCCAGAATTGTGTTATCCATGCTGGTGTTGAGGATCATATGGAGCTTCTTTTTCATCATTCTGGGAAATCAATCTCATCATTAGCTTATGCCGAATCCACTAAATCCCTCAATTCACTTGATGATTCTAGTTTTATTGCTTGGCTCCGGAAACTGCACCTCAGACTGAGAATTGAACTATTTTGGTGGAGATTGGATAAGTTTTCCATTCCCACTAATGCGTTCTTAAAGTATAGACGCATTGGAAATAATGACCTTTGTGCTAGAGGATGCTCTGAAGTGGCAAGTAGTGCTCATGTTGTGGTTCACTATAAGTATCTCATTGATATCATTAAGATGTTGAGATCATGGGGGCTCAATGTTCCCATCTTCAACTCGCTGGCGAATTGTCTCCATCATTTAAGACACCTAACAAATTGTTGTCCGAACATTGTCAAGATATACTGCACTGCTGTCTTTTATTATTAGAATTACAGAAATAATTTTAAACATGGCGGTCCATTGCTGCCCACCTCTGTGATTGCTGCTAATGTCCTATTTACGGCTACTAAGAAGAATTCAATGCTGGTTACCTGGGACGCCTCTCTCCATTGTGAGTTTGATCTTTCATGGCATCCCCCACCACCGGATTGGATTAAAATTAATGTTGATGCATCCTTGCTTGACTCAACTTTGGCTAGTATTGGTGGTGTTGTCCGTGACTCCATGGGTAAACCGCTTCTAGCTTTCGGCAAACAGCAACTTCATTGGGACATTAATCAGCTCGAATTGGATGCTGTTTTTTCCTTGAAGGATTTCATTTCTGATTGGATGTTTGATAGCAAAGGATTAATAATTGAGGGAGATAACTACAATGTTATCAAGTTCCTTTAAGATTTAATGAAGAAATCTAAGACTGGCAACCAGATTTCTGATAAGATCTCTTTTCTATATGATTTTAATAAGGTGATTTTCTTACATACCTCTAGAATTTGTAACAAGGTGGCTGATTTATGTGCCTCCCTTGCCTTAGACAATAACTTGTTTTGTTTCTTTTACCAATTTAGATATTCCTTCTTCCTTGTTTGACCTGTTGAAGAAGGAATATGTGATCAACACTTTATGTTTAGCTTGTACTAGGTTGCTCTTTCTCCTTTAATGCAAATGTGCACTTATCAAAAAAAAAAAAAAAGTGGAATAAAGGTAAGGGAAACAAAAATTTTAAGAGTTCTAATGATATGATTTGTTTTGAATGCAGGAAGCCAGGACATGTTAAAGCTGATTCCCTACACTCAAGTCTCACCCAAGAAGGGAAAAGGGTGAGGAGAAACCCAAGTCCAAGAAGGACAAGAAGAGATTCCAAAAGGCATTCTAGGCTAATTCTACATCAGACTCCTCTAAGACTGAACCTGAAGAGGAGACAACAAACTTGTGCTTAATGGTAGACGATAATCTTGGTCATGGTGACCAAGAAGATGTATGTGAACTAACTTATGAGCAACAACTTGAAGTTTCAGAACAAATTCATGCATCATACAGGAAACTTAAGAAAACACATGCCAACTTGAAATTGGAATTTTTAAATTTACAAAAAGAGCATGAAATTTTTCTTAAAGATCATTCTACAATTGATAGCAATCTCATGTCTTTACTTGATGAGTTTTATGCATTAAACAAAAACCATGTTGAATTATTTGATGCACACAATTCCTTAAAATCATCTCATGATGAGTTAGAAAAGGAGTTTAAAAAGTTAGAAAATCTAAAAACTTTTGAAAATAAAAAACCATCATTGCATGCATCACATAAAAAGAAGCATCACCACATGAGTAGATTACTGCATCCTTTTCTTGGAGTTAGATGTTTTTCATGTGGCATGCTAGGACATATAGCACACACTCACACCATTCACCATAGTTCACATTGGGTCTAGAGACCCAAGTTACATGATTCACAGCATGTTTGGGTTCCTAAATTTGACATTTGATAATTTTGTAGGCAAGCTTTCACAAAAGGCCTCGCGAGAGTATGTGGTACCTAGACAGCAAATGCTCTTGACATATGACTGGCGATGCCAATCAAATCATTTTGCTAGAAACTAGGACAGGAGACAATGTTACTCTTGGAGACAACACCACCATGAAGGTGGTAGGCTAAGGTATAATTAAAAATTCCAAGAACCTTTTGATTGAAAATGTTTTTCTTGTAGATGGACTGAAACACAACTTGCTCAGCATCTGTTAGCTTTGTAATTAGGGCTTCATGATAATTTTTTTTGCAAATTCATGCTTTATCAGCTTAAATAATAATACTATTTTGCAGGGAAAGTGGAACAATATTGTTTACATGCTTGATTTAAATAATATAGAATGTGCTGCTTCATTTTGCTTAAAAACTACTATTAATCATTCAAGGCTGTGACATAGGAGATTATGTCATGCCAAAGTGACCTAGAAAGACCTAGTTAGAGGTGTCTCCAAGCTTAAGTTTTCAGAAAACCACCTTTCTAATGCTTGCCAATTAGGAAAGCAAGTCCACTCCACTTTTCACTCCATTAAGGACATTAGTACCTCTAGACCTTTAGAAGTCCTTCACATGGATCTGTTTGACCCATTAGCACTGCCAGCCTAGGAGAGAAAGTCTACGATTTTGTGATTTTTTAAGACTACTCAAGGTTCACTTGGATTTGATTTCTGTCACACAACAAGATGAGTTTAGATCCTTCTTTACTTGGATTCAGAAAAAGCTAGGTTGTGAGATTTTGACCATCCATAGTGATTATAGGGGATAGTTTAAAAATGAGAGATTTGAAAACTTTTGTAAGGATAAGGGGATTAGCCATAACTTCTCAGCTCCTAGGATCCCTCAGCAGAATCGGGTAGTTGAAAGGAAGAACCAGACCTTAGTGGAAGCCGCTAGAGCCTTGCTTGCTGAGTATACACTTCTAAAATACTTTTGGGCTAAAGCGATTAACACATCTTGTTATGTGTTGAATATGGAGAATGTTAGAGTTAAACTTGATAAGACACCCTATGAGATTCTTAATGGTAGGACACCCATTCTTTCCCACCTCCATGTCTTTAGTTGTAAGGTTTTCAACCACAATAATGGGAAGTCTCACTTAGGAAAATTTGATCCAAAATTTGATGGAGTGTTCTTAGGATATTCTAGTGTTGAGAAGTCTTTTAGGGTGTTTAATAAGAGGACATTGGTGGTGGAGGAGACTACACATATAGTGTTTCATGAATCTGATCCTAAGAAGCCTAGAGTTGAGGATGATGATGATGTTGGAGAGATTACCACTGGAGTATAAAATTTGGAGAAGAGGGTAGATCCCCAAAATACTGAAGGAATAAGAGAGATTACCCAAGGAGTAGAAAATGAAGATCTGGAGGAAAGGGTTGAACCTACACCCACTTTGCCTAGAGATTGGAGATACTCTTCGAGTCACCCCAAAGAACAGATCTTAAGAGACCCTTTTGAAGGTGTTAAGACTAAGCATGGACTTAGGAAGGAAGTGAACCACTCTGGCTTTATCTCAATTACTGAACCCAACAACATCAATCAAGCCCTTTCTGATGAGTTTTGGATCTTAGCCATGCAAGTGGAGTTAAACCAATTTGTTAGGAATGATGTTTGGGAGCTTGTAGAAAGTCTAAAAGGATAAAGTATAGTTAGAACCAAATGGGTCTTTAAGAATAAGATGAATGATTCTGGTGTGGTGGTTAGGAATAAGGCAAGATTAGGGGCTAAGGGGTACAACCAAATAGAAGGGATATATTTTGAGAAAACCTTTACCTTTGTAGTTAGATTGGAAGCCATTAGAGTGCTATTAGCCTTTGCCTGTTATAAGGGATTTAAGCTTTTTTAAATGGAAATTAAGAGTGCCTTTTTAATGGGGTAATAAAAGATGATGTGTTTATAGGACAAACCCCAGGTTTTGAGAGTTCCAATTTTCAAATCATGTTTTTAAATTAAAAAAGGCCTTATATGGATTAAAGCAGGCACCCAGAGCTTGGTATGAGAGGCTCAACACATTTTTACTAGAGGAGTTTGTTAAGAGGAGCATAGATACCACCCTTTTTTGATGAAAGTAGGAGTTGATTTACTCATTGTTCTGATTTATGTCGATGATATACTTTTTGAATCTTCTGATAAGAGGCTATGTGATAATTTTTCTAAAATAATGAGTAGAGAGTTTAAGATGAGTATGATGGGAGAGTTATCATACTTTTTGGGGTTTAGCATAAGATAATTAGATGATAGAATCTTTCTAAATCAAACTAAGTACATAAAGGATATATTGAAGAAGTATGAAATGGATAAAGCCAAGCCAATTAATACTCCCATGACCTTTAGTGTTCTGTTGGATAAGGGCCCAAATAGAAAGTCTGTTAATCAAAAGAAGTACAAAGGGATGATTGGATCTTTACTTTACTTCACTGCTAGCCGACTTGATATAATGTTTAGTGTTTTTCTCTATGCAAGATTTCAAGTTGATCCTAAGGAATCCCACCTGACTGTAGTTAAAAGAATTCTTAGATACCTTTTAGGGACCCAAAACTTAGGAATCTGGTGCCCTAGGCACAACACTTCGTTTGAGATTACTGGATATTTTGATTTTGATTTTGTAGGATGTAAGGTGGATAGAAAAAGCTCTTCTGGAACTTGACAATTCTTAGGATAGTCTTTAGTCTCTTGGTCTAGTAGAAAGCAAAACTCTGTTGCACTTTCCACTGCTGAAGCTGAGTATATTGCTTTAGGAGGTTGTGTGGCCCAAGTTCTTTGGTTTAAACAGCATGTATTGGATTTAGGATTACCTGTAGGCACGATCTCAATTCTTTGTGACAACACTAGTGTCATGTGCATTTCAAAAAATCCTATCCAACATTCAAGGACTAAGCACATTGACATAAGGCATCACTTTATTAGAGATCATGTGACCAAGGGAGACATTGAGTTACACCATGTGACAATTGAGAATCAACTGGCTGACATTTTTACTAAACCACTAGCCTTCGACACTTTCAGTACTTTAAGGACCAGATTGGGTGTGATTGACATAAATGCATGAACTTGATTTCTGATATATTTTCTATTGTTTTTTTTTACTTCTGTTATTTTAGCTTTTTCTTGCTACTTTTACTGCTTTTTATTTTTGTTGCTTTATAATTTTGTATGCTTTTAAATAAAAAAAAAAATCATTGCTGAAATTGATATTTTATGCCTTATTTTTGCTTTTGAAATTTTGTAAGTCAATATTTTATATCTCTTAATATGTTAAAAGGTGAAAACACCATTGATTATGTAACTTTTTCTAACCTCTTTTAGTGGTATAATCTTTTTTAAACAAAAATATACTTTAAATTAACAAATGGATTTTGAAAATGTGATCTTTTCAATCTTGCTATAGTAATTTATTTTATAAATATAATATTCAAAGTCCTTGTTTTACTTTTAAATTTTTGTAATCCTGTCATTGAAATTGTCTTATGGTTTTTTTTTACTCATTCTTCCTTATATTAGAGAGTGAGTTTTTCTTCTCTAACATCTGGAAGATATATTCACAACTATGAATATTTAAGAATTCTTAAAAGGGATCTATCTTGCATAAAAGGTAAAAAAAAGTAGTGAATGATGCCAAAAATAAAAGATATGCAATGACGCCAAATTGAAAAAATATATATACACAAAGTGTATAAAAAATCAAAAGATGCACAAAGTGCCAATCAAATTGACAAGAGGCATAAAATGAGCCCACCAAAAGCAAGCTTCTTCTCCTTTTAAAAAATTTTAAATTTAGAAGACTTCATGTGTCACTTGATAGTTTTCGAAGACTTGATTTTGAATTTCTAATTGTAACTAATAACTTTGACATATTATTTTATAAAATATTTTTCTGGAAATAAGTTATTGAATGGATCTCCTTTTCTAAACTAATTGGCTTTTCTGATTTAGATTTTTTATTTTCAAAAGATGGCTTACCCTGAAGAAGACTGAGTTAGGGTTAGCAGGATCGGTTGTTCTAACTATTTTTCGTATTTTGGAAATGTTAACTCAATGATCCTTGCAAAATTTTTAAAATCAATCACATTGAGACTATGTCATATTCATATGCCTTCATAAAAAAAAATTCTTGTTTTTGTTTGTGTTTATGTCTTTTTTGTATCATATTTTTATCATTTTCACTTGATTTTAAAGCTTTTGGGTCTTCTCTGATCATCTGCATCTATCCTCTGATTCTCCACTTTTTTTCACATCATCCCGATCGATACTCCTATCGGCCAGGACAGTCTGATCAATTTACTCTGAAAACTCCCCTCTGCCAACTGATTTGATTTTCTTCTTCTAATCGTCCTAGACAATCCATTATCAGCTTGAATAATCTGATCATCTTATGCTTCAATCATTTTTATCAGCCTGGCCGATCCATTTTTTGGCCCGGACGATGTTATCCTCTCTTCACTCAATTTATGGATAATCAGACTGACCGATCCATGTGTTCGTCTTGGACAATACATGTGGATGTACGTTTAAAATCTTAAAAATTGGCCGGGATGATCCATTTTAGACAATCGGCCCGGACGATCCACTTATTCGGCCTAGCCGATATACGTGGCACATGATTTAAACATTTTAAAATCGATTGGTCTGATCCATTATTGGACATCATCCTGGGCAATCCACCGAATCGGCCCGGATGATCTACTTTTTGAATGGTTGTCCGGCTTGATTCCTCAGAACGATTGCCAGTGTCTAATCATCCCGGTCGATATCTGATTGGCCTGGATGATAGGACCGCCTTTTCGACCAATCGACTTGTACTCAATTATTGAACTAGATTGGTCTGGATGATTTGGCCGATTCTTTATAAACTGATCCCTTCCAACCATTTCTTCCTATTTTGTAAAAATGGCTGGAGGAAAGCGCTCTTGTCACCCTTCTGGAAGTTCCTTGAGGGCCACTCTGAATCCACATTTCTTGGAGGCGGATGATCAAGCCGCCTACCAGGGCTACAAGGAGGCTGAAATCATAGTCTTCCAGATAGTCAATCTAAATTTTCTCTCTTATCTGATATTAGACTTATTTTCTCATACCTCCTTGTGCTTTCTTCTTGCTGTCCCATTCAATTCTGAATTGCTCTTTGAGTTCTTTGTAAGTCTCTACATTAATACTGCTTTTACTTCACTTGGCTCATATGTCAATTGACGCCCTGTCGAGATCACATATCAGGATTGTGCAAAGATTTTGCAGCATTCCACTATAGAGGATAAACTTCACACCCTATGTTCTGATCCTAATTTTGATTGGGCTACGGCCAGTCATTTTCTTCTCAACTCTAATGCTCATTTTCACATGGGCGAGACTGGCACCTTACTCAAGGATACTAGGACTGTTGAAACTTGATTTCTATGAATTAGGTTGTTAGACCTAAGCTTTTGTCCCACGGCTAACCAAGTGGGGGGGGGGGGGGGGGGGGGTGAATTGGTAATTTAAAAAAAAATCCCTTTTTTTTATTTTTAAACCAAAAAATAAACTTTAATGAGTTTGGTAGAAAACGTTTTTCAACCACAGTTTTAAAATTAAAAACATAAAAATAAAAAGCAGCGGAAAAATAAAGACACAAGGTTTATAGTCGTTCGGTCAAAACCAAACCTACATCCACTCCCCGGAGTCGCCCTCCGAGCATTGCACTAATACCAATATTGACTCTCCTTTTGCACCCACAGCAAGATGGAGAAGCCTTTACAAACACTCTTTCCACCACTACTCGGTGCGGCAGAGAACTATCCTCCTTTTACACTATCCCCAATGCTGGCATAGAACCTTCATCCTTTCACACTCTCCTAGTGTGGGCAGAGAACCCTTCATCCTTTCACACTCTCCAAGTGTGGGCAGAGAACCCTTTGTCCTTTCACACTCTCCAAGTGTGGGTAGAGAACCCTTCGGCAGTTCACACTCTCCAAGTGTGGGCAGAGAACCCTTCTACTGTTCACACTCTCTAAGTGTCGGCAGAGAACCGGATCTCCTTGATAGATCTTCTCATAAGAATTCTAGAAGGAAGAGAGAAAAGAGTGAAGTAATCACCAACCAAAAGTAAAGACTCTTACCTTTAAGTATCAAGTGAAACCTTCACGCTCCAATGGCAAGAAATCTCTTTCAAACACTCTCTCCTTGACTCTTCTTTCAATTGGCACAAAGATCAGTAGGCAAAAAGATTATGTGGCTATTTAGTTTGGACTATTTATAGAAAAGACAAAAATCGTCCAAAAACTACAAATTTTCAAGTCAATACAAATTGGATCGTCCTGTATGATCGTCAATCATCCTGGACAATTTTACTTAAGTGCATTGGAAACGAACCTAATGTATATGGGTATGAAATGACTTCGTACACACACTTCATCCCGTACGAACTAGGTTCGTCTGGTACGAACAGTTATTCCATAGCTGGGTTCCTAAAAACTGCAGAATGACACATAATTTTTAGAGTCGGCTCACTTCATCCTGGGACAAAGTTAAGGTTTGTCCGGACGAAAGTTTTAAAGAGAGAAAATCATCCCAGGACGAATACAGTTTGTCGTGGATGATAGCAATTCAGAGAGCAACTCGTCCTGGAACGAATACACTTAATTTTTGAACGAAAATTTTCCAGAGAACATTTCGTCCTGGGATGAATACACTTCGTCATGGACGATCAGGACTTAAGAAAAATTTCCATCGACTCCTACTCGTTCCATTGCTCTTATGAGGAGATAACTGACTTGATCGTCCCGTATGAACTAGGTTCGTCCCGTACGATCAATACAATATTCTAAAGATCTCCTTAAGTGTGTGTGTGTGTGTTCACTCAATTACAATCACTCCCTCTCAAATTTAATTCAAGGAAGAATATAAATTTTTAAATATACAAAGTATCTCATGCTGAATTTGATTTGAAGTTGTTGTAGTCTGGTGTTTGATTTTCCTGAAATGTTAGTACAAACAAGAGCAAAAACAATTCTTCCAAAAAGTGTAAGGATATAACTATACAAAAAACAATAATATCTGAAATCATCAAAGCTATAAAAGTTGCAAGAATGTAAAACATGCAAATAACAACTCTCTTAACAATCTCTCCCTTTTTTATGATGACAAAACAATTATAGTTTGTATAATTTTCAAATAAAAAAAATCTCCTAAACTCCCCCTGAATTGATGAACACGTATAAATAAGAAGGCATTTTTAGAAATATACAGATAAAACAAACACACACAACGTACAAACACAAAATACAAAACAAAAAACAAAAATAGATCAAACAAAACCAAAAAGCAACATGAAAAAAACAATTTCTCCCCCTTTTTGACAATAACAAAAAGTAAAGATGAAAAAGACTTGAAATGTAAGTAGACATATGAAAATCATTTGATAATTCAATCTTGAATGTGATTAAAATATGTTATGCTAACAAAATTAAAATATTAGACAAATCATATTAATTCATAAAATTTAAGAAGAGATATAATATTCATAATAGAAAGAATATATTAAAAGCATGATTCAATTTAGACACTAAGATAAAGAAAATCATTGCAAAAAAGGATGAATAAAAAATTTGTATATTTCAAATTTCAATACATAATATAAATGTATAGTAGATCAATTTGAATTAAGAGATTAAAAGATAATGGAAAGAAATAATTACCACATGTGGTGCTTTGCGCATATTTTTCAAATTATTGGCATATTTTTGTGCATCTTCTTATTTTTGGGCTTATTTTGTGCCTCTTTTTCTACTTGTGAACCATTGCGCATTTCTTTTGATTTTTGTACATTTGTATATTTCCTTTTTTTTTAAGAGTAATTTTGATCTTTCTAAAATTAATAATAAAAAATTTCAAATTTTTCTAAGTGCATAAATATTTATTGATAAGTGAAATATAAAATAAGAAAACATCATAGTTGTAATAATAATATTAAAATTAATGTAGTCTAAATAAGAGACATGAAATTGACAATTCTAATTATATCAAGTTATAAGCAGAACTTAAATTTAGAAAAAAAAATTTTTGATTTTCTAATGAATTTAATTTAGACTTACACTTCAAAGTATAGTACTATTAAGATAAAAAATCTAATGATTGTCATAAAGACTAACACACATTTCAATTCAATTAAATCCAAAAATACGTGAACATATATTAATATCATTAAAAAGATATTACAATTTAAGGTCAGGATATCAATACAGAAATAAAATATCTAAAGTAAAAAAAATACAATAAACTTACTTAAACATATCTAAAACACAAACTACAGAAAATACATAAAACTAAGTGCAACAATCATTGAGAAGGACCCTGATCTGGTGGAGGAGGAGGAGGTGCAGCACCAAAGATGTTTAAGTAAGTACTCATCGTAAGCACATTGGTACTGATAGTATTCATCTGATCCCTCATAAAATTCATGTCATGCTGATACTATGCGGCCTGCTGCTGAAGATGAGTCTCAATTTTATCAAAGCGTTAATCAAAATGAGTCTCTAAGCGATCAAATCTTTAAACCAAATCCTGATAATTTGTTTCATTGGCGGGTGCAGGTGCAGCTTCTGGTTCTTCTTCTGTATCACTAATGACATGAGTTTTACTTGGTTCTTGTTTGAAGATTACTCTAAATGATCCGTCGTTGTAGTTGAGCTGTTATTCAAACTCTTGATCAGGATAAACCAAATTGTATTTCTTCTCTAGAATGTAGGCAACAAGATGTCATAAGGAAATATTTTTCTTTCTCTTATGCTCTACATGCCCAATTTTAGACAGCCCATAAAGATAGTCAAGAATAAGTTGGGCTTCATCTATAGGTTCTTTAGTCATGATCAAAAAGATCACCATAGAAAGAAGAGGGGTAATGTTGACTCTATCACTAGCTTTAGAAATTATGGAAGTTCTAAGGACATGCTGGATGATTCGTGCATTACGAACTAGACCAGATACTCTAGCCACATGTTCGTTCATATTGTTTCCTCTAATTACATTATTAAGTTCAGACCAAGAATAATTATGAGTGTTGATCAAGTGATGGGCTCTGGCTCCCTTTGTCCTTAAATTCAGAAAGGCTCCTAACTCATGCTTGGTGATTTCAACTTTTTGTTTGAAGACAAAGGAACAGATTATAAAGTGGTCAGAATTAAAGGACATGTTAGCAAGGAAGTAGTGGAAGGTTTCCTTATTGTAGAGATAGAAGAGGGTAAGGATAAAACCAAACCGTGTTAAGGCAAATAAGTTCATTACCTTAAAGGTAAATTATTCTTGGATTAGGATTCTTGAGGGTGTAATCTTCGCAGAAGCAAACCTAAGAAAAGAATCCTCATTTGCTTTAGAAAGGAAATTTTCAGAGGAATTTAGGTGTGGTTTCTTTGCCAGAACCTTTTGTCTCTTGCTTGAACTCGCCATTTGGAAGAGGATCTAGAGTTCGAAAGAGATTGAAAGTGGAGTTTTGAGTGTGACAGTTGAGTTCAAAAGCCCTTCTATTTATTGAAAATAAAACATACGTACTAGACGAAAACATTTCATCCCGTACAAAATTTTCAATTCATCCTGCACGAAAAATTTTTGTTTGGACGATCCAAAGCATCAAAATGAAATGGCTTTTCGTAATCAACACAACTTATGAAGCATCCTTTCCTACAGACTTTTGACCAGTCTGATCGTACAGACGAACACGTGTTCGTCCCGGGACGATCAGAACATATATCATTTTAATGGCAGTTAAAACCGTCCTTTACATCGAACTGACATGTGTTCATCCAAAAAAACAAAAGGTTCATACGTACGAAGTTTGTATTAAAAACTACCTCATCCATTCAATCGCTTTATTCATTCATCCCGTCGTTTGAAAAACATTTCATCCCGGACGATCGTGATAATCGTACAGACAAAGTGACAATAAAACACTGAAAAATGCACTCAAATGGTCCAAAATTCGATAATTTGTCACACTACACAAATCATCCCGTATGAAAACATTTCGTCATAGACGATTGTCACTCAAACTTTTTCAAATTTTTGTTCTCAATCAAAAAACTTAAACACAAACACACTAAAAACATAAAACAACAAAAAATAAACTCTAAATAAAGAAAATCACACAAACAAGTTTATGAACACATAAAAAACACAAACACATTTAGCTAGTAAACAAACATTAATGTTGCAAAAACATTTTTATTTAAGCATTTAAATCAGTCACACCAAGCCTTGTTCTTAATGCACTGAAAAGTATCGAAAGCTAAAGGTTTTGTAGAAATGTTTGCAAGTTGATTTTCAGTAGAAATATGAGTGAGTTCAATTTCTCTTTTGGATACAAGATCAATCTTTTGGGAGTTAATCACAATCTCATCTTCTACAATATTTGGCTCTTCCATATTTCCTGATTCATCGAATACAACATGTGTGGTCTCCTCAATTACCAAAGTTCTTCTATTAAATACTCTATAAGATTTTCCAACACTTGAGTATCCAACAAAAATTGCTTCAACAGATTTTGGATCAAATTTTCCTAAGGCTTGTTATGAATGAACACCTTGCAACCAATAACATGCAAATGAGACAAATTAGGTGTTCTTCCTTTTAACAACTCATAGGCTATTTTATTTAATTTAGATCTCACATTCACCCTATTCAGAACATAACATGGAGTGCTAACCGCCTCAGCCCAAAAATATTTAGGAAGTGAGTATTCTGCCAACATTGCTCGGGTGGCTTCTATTAATGTTTTGTTTTTCCTTTCGACTACCCCATTCTCCTGAGGGGTTCTAGGTGCAAAAAAATTATGATCAATTCCTTTCTCCTTATAAAATATTTCAAATTTCTCATTCTCAAATTCTCCTCTATGATCACTTTGTATAGAAATAATTTCACACCCTAGTTTTCTTTGAATCTAGGTCAAAAAGTTTCTAAATTTCTCAAATGATTCACTCTTATGAAGTAGAAATATAACCCATGTGAATCTCGAGTAATCATCCACAATCACAAATCCGTATACCTTCCCTCCTAGACTCATAGTACCAACAGGTCCAAAAAGATCCATATGTAAAATCTCTAAAGGTTTACTAGTTCTAAGATCCTTTTTGGACTGAAAAGAGGACTTCAGTTGCTTTCCTAATTGACATGCATTACAAATGTGGTCCTTAGTAAAGTCTAATTTTGGTATACCTCTCACTAAGTTCTTTTGGATAATCCTTCTAAGGTTTTTCATGTTAGAATGACAAAGTCTCCTATGCTAAAGCCATGACTCATCAGATACAATTTTCAAACAAAAAGCTATAGGAGAATGAATATAATTCAAGTCTAGCATATACAAATTATTTACCCTTTTACTATTCAAAACATCTTTACCATTTAGGCTTAATATGCATCTAGTAGGAAATAATTTCACACAATATCCTTTATCACATAGCTGGCTTATACTTCACAGGTTATGCTTTAAGCCTTCTACAAATAACACATTCTCAATGTAAAGTTTATTAAGATTTCTAATCATACCTGATCCAACCACCTTCCTTGTGATGTTATCTCTAAGTGTAACCTTGCCTCCATTCCTAGCTTTCAGAGATATGAATTGTGTGGTATCTCCAGTCATATGCTTTGAACATCTGCTGTCCAGGTACTATATGCTCTCATGAGGACTTGTGTGAGAGCGACACTGCAAAATTATCAAACGTTGGACCTGGGAACCCAAACAAGTTTGGGTTCTCCTTTTGGCAATTTATAATCAGATGCATGTATGATATGTCTAGGTTTATGCATCTTAGATTTCCACACCAAATAAGTTTTCATCTTCAAAGTACAAGTGTGAGCTATATGACCAAATAATCCATAATTATTACATTTTACTTTTGGAAATAGTTTCCTAAGTCTTCTACCATTCATCTATCTATTCAGGGATTGTATAAATTTAGGATACATATTAGGATTAGTAAAATCTTCAAGTTTAGGGGGTATCCTATTATCCTCGAGAGCTTTTATCATTAATTTGAGAAATGAATTCATATCTTCTAAAATTTGATTTGTATAATTTGATCTATAAATTTTGCTCTCCGATTCATCCTTAAAATTTTTAAATTCATTTTCAAGTTCAGCATAGGATGATTTTAAATTTTCAAGTTTTTTTTTCAAGTCATCAAATTCATCAAGTAATTTTATCTAGTTGTCATCAATTAAAGCATGATCTTTCCTAAGAATTTCATGTTTCGTTCGTAATTCTTCAAATTCTAAACTTAGAATAGCATGCATTTTCTTCATTTTCCAATATGCATCATGCATGTGTTCAAAAACTTCAATAAGTTTATCATAGGTTAAGTCACATACCTCTTCTTGATTTAACTGACCAAGATTATCGGCCATTAAGCACAAATTAGTGAGTTCCTCTTCCTTCTCAGTCTCTGATGAATTTGAAGCTGAGTCCGCCAAGAAAGCTCTTTGAAACTTCTTCTTGCCCTTCTTTATAATTGGTTTCTCCTTAACCTTCTCCTTTCTAGGAGTGGCTTTGAGTTTTAGGCATTTAGTCTTGATATGACCAGGTTTCCTGCACTCATAGCAAATCACTTCATTTGAAATCTTGGCATTTTTATTAATTTTAACTCTATTCCAATGCTGGCGTCTCTTCTGCTTCCTCTTTAGAAAACTTCTGAATTGTCTAGTCATCAATGCAATGTCGTCTTCATCCTCAAGTTGTGAGTGTTCACTCTCAGACTCTTCCACATTTAGTGATATGTTCTTCTCCCTTCGTGGTTCACCTGCATCAATCTTTCTTTGACTAACTCCTTGCTCGTAAGCAATTAGTGAACCAAGAAGATTATCAATAGAGTAGATGTTTAGATCTTTAGACTCTGTAATTGCAATAATTTTAGCATCATAAGAAGTAGGCAAACAATGAAATATTTTGTTAAGCATTTTAGCATTCGGTAGTTCCCTACCTAGTGCATACAAAGAGGTGACTATTTGTGTGAATCTTGTGTACATATCAGAAATGGATTCATTTGGTTTCATGAGAAATAGTTCATAATCATGTAATAAGATATTAAGTCTAGATTGCTTAACCTCATTAGTCCCCTAATAAGTTATACAAAGTCTATCCCATATGTCCTTCCCTCTTTTATAAGTAGAAATCCGCATGTAGTCTTTTGATTTTAAAGCACAAAAGAAACTATTCAAGCATTTGGCATTTAGTTGTGCTAAATCACGTTCTTCTACTATCTAGTCCGCAAAATGGGTTTTAACTCTAAATCCATCAACTAATCTAGTTGGTTTTGTATACCCTTCCTGAACTAAGTTCCATATACGATAATCAAGTGAGTGTAAAAATTTAGACATGCATGTTTTCTAAAAATCAAAAGGTATATTGTCAAACAGTGAAGGTCTAGTTATAGAGTAACCTTCAGGTGTATTTTGATTTCCAAATGTAGCCATCTATGTTAATTAAAAAGTAGTCTAAACTTATGATTTTAAAACAAAGCTCTGATACCACTTGTTGAAACTTGATTTCTATGAATTAGATTGTTAGACCTAAGTTTATATCCCACGGCTAACCAAGAGGGGGGGTGAATTTGTAATTTAAAAAATATCCCTCTTTTTAATTTTTAATTCGAAAAATAAACTTTAATGAGTTTGGTAAAAAATGTTTTTCAACCACAGTTTTAAAATTAAAAAACACAAAAATAAAAGGCAGCGAAAAAATAAAGGCTTGAGGTTTATAGTGGTTAGATCAAAACCAGACCTACATCCACTCCCCGGAGTCACCCTCTGAGTATTGCACTATTACCAATAGTGACTCTCCTTTTGCACCTACAGCAAGGTGGAGAATCCTTTACAAACACTCTTTCCACGACTACCCGATACAGCAGGGAACCGTCATCCTTTTACACTATCCCCAGTGCTGGCAGAGAACCTTCGTTCTTTCACACTCTCCTAGTGTGGCCAGAGAACCCTTCATTCTTTTACACTCTCCAAGTGTGGGAAGAGAACCCTTCATCCCTTCACACTCTCCAAGTGTGGACAGAGAACCCTTCGGCTGTTCACACTCTCCAAGTGTGGGCAGAGAACCCTTCGGCTGTTCACACTCTCCAAGTGTGGGCAGAGAACCCTTCGGCTGTTCACACTCTCCAAGTGTCGGCAGAGAACTGGATCTCCTTTACAGATCTTCTCACAAGAATTCTAGAAGGAAGAGAGAAAAGAGTTAAGTAATCACCAACCAAGAGTAAAGACTCTTACCTTTGAGTATCAAGTGAAACCTTCATGCTCCAATGACAAGAAATCTCCTTCAAACACTCTCTCACACTCTCTCCTTAACCGTTCTTTCAATAGGCACGAAGATCAGTAGGTAAAAAGATTATGTGGCAGTTTAGTTTGGACTATTTATAGAAAAGACATAAACAATTGTCCAAAAACTGTAAATTTTCAATTCAATACGAATTTGATCGTCCTGTATGATCGTGGATCGTCCTGGACGATTTTACTTAAGTGCGTTGGAAATGATCTTAATGTATATGGGTATGAAATGACTTCGTACACACACATTGTCTCGTACGAATTAGTTTCATCCAGTATGAACGCTTATTCTATATGTTGGTTCCTAAAAACTGCAGAACGACACTTAATTTTTAGACTCGGTTCACTTCGTCCTGGGATGAAGTTAAGGTTCGTCCGGATGAAAGTTTTACAGAGAGCAAATAGTCCTGGAACGAATACACTTTGTCCTGGATGATAGCAATCAAGAGAGCAACTCACTTGGAACGAATACACTTCATTTTTGAACGAAAATTTTCTAGAGAACATTTCATCCTAGGAAGAATACACTTCATCCTGGATGATCAGGACTTAGAAAAATTTCCTTCAACTCCTGCTCGTTCCATTGCTCTTATGAGGAGATAATTTACTTTATCGTCCCGTACGAACTAGGTTCGTCCCGTACGATCAGTACAAATTTCTCAAGAACTCCTTAAGTGTGTGTGTGTGTATTGACTCAATTACAATCACTCCCTCTCAAATTTAATTTAAGGAAGAATACAAATTTTTAAATATACAAAGTATCTCATGCTGTATTTGATTTAAAGTCGTTGTAGTATGGTGTTTGATTTTTATGAAATGTTAGTACACACAAGATCAAAAATAACTCTTCCAAAAAGTATTAGGAGATAACTATACAAAAAATAATAATATTTGAAATCATCAAAACTATAAAAGTTGCAAGAATGTAAAACATGCAAATAGCAACTCTCTTAATAAGGATCATCCAACACGTCCTTCTCACTTCGATAATTCCTAAGGCTGGTGATCGTGTTCACATCACTCCCCTTCTTTCACTCACCACCTATTACATTTTAGCACATCATGAATTTAATGCTACCGACCTGATCTTTTGCTACATCGATCATCTTACTACCATTCAGGATCCAGGTCATAGAAGGAAGCCAAATCTAGCTCTAGGACATATCATTTCTTATGTCTTAGAATCAAAATATAACCTCCAATGTCATGCTCCACCAAACCTTCAACCTGCTTTCTACTCTAACATTTCCTTTCAAACTCTTCATAGTACTCGTCTCCACCTAGAGGACGGCGAAGCTCAGGTGGAGGAAGAGGAGGCTCCTGCACCTGCTCCTACACCTATTCCTGCACCTGTTCTGCTCTGCTAGTACTCTCAGTTGGACCAGTTGGTGGAGCACTTTGACCAGTGGAGGCCCGATTTGACACTTACATTGCTGCACAGGAGCAACAACATATTGAGGATATAGCTCGCTACAAGCATCACCACACAGAAGACTTAGCCCGTTTTGACACCTACGTTGCACACCAGTAGTAGCAGCACGACCAAGACATAGCCTGGATTGGTGCATAGTTTGCTACACTTCCAAGCTACTTTCATCAGCCACCTCCACCACCACCTCCTCCTTCAGATGATCAGGGGCCATCATTTTACTAGTTATTCTTTTTATGTTTTTTATTATTTTAGTTTTTTTTTCTATTTTTCTGTTGTTTTGTTTTCTACTTTGTTTCTGTTTTACTTTCCTTCTCCTTTTTGTGATGTCAAAATGGGGAGTAGTTGTTTTAGTTTATTCCAGTTTATTATGTTATGTTAATTAGTTGAATTATTGAAACTTTGTTTTGTTTCCTTACTCATTTAAAAACTGCTTTGAACTATTTCAATTAAAATGTGTGTTTGCCATCATCAAAAAGGGGGGGATTATTGTGAATCTATTTTCATAGATTATGATTTTGATAATAACAAACACTCTTATTTCTCTATGACCGCCTAGCCTACTAACATTTTAGGTCCACAAGATCAGACGACAATTAGAATCAACTCAAGATTGGATAGACTATGTCTGAGTCACTTTGTACACTTCTCCCTTTCTTGAGTCTATTATAAAAGGTGTGGCTCCTAATGCTAAGTAACCTTATACACACACACCTTGAGAGAATTTTTGACTATTTCTTAGAGTTTACTATTTTTTATAACATCATCCGGGATGATATTTATATCGGCCTGGATGATCGGTTCAAAAATAAAAACCCTAATAAGGGCATCATGGTTAAGGAAACCGTCATTAAGCCGATCTGCCTGGACGATATTGTATCTATCGGGATGATAGGCTCAAATCATAAAGAATTAGCCGCCAGATCTATTTAGGCATTAGTTATTTTTTGACATCATCCAAGACATCGGCTCTGATGATGTAGTATAATTATGCCTAAATTGATTAGGTGATTAAGATAAGCAATTAAGGCTGATTGCATGATCACATCGGCCGAGAAAATATCATGGATGATTAATATCGGCCAGCTTCTATTCAAGGCGATGTTTAGGATGATTTTCCTTGAATTTGAACTAAATATCCTTGATGATATCCTATCGGTCTAATCGTGCCAAACCGACAGGGCTGATTGAGTAAAATTTATGCTAATCGGGCTTGGCTAATACCCCTATCAGCCTGGACAATAAAGTCAGTTTGTATAAAATAAGAGCTATTCCAAAGCTCTTCTATTTAAGATCTCTTGTTCTACCTTTGAGGTGATCTTTTACTGCTATCTTCACCTGAGAAAGCCTAGAGGAGAGGGAAAGAGAGAGAGAGGATTTTGTGAGGGGGAGCTTGTGAGGGAGTTTCACAAGGGTTGCTATAAGCTTTATTCCACTTCTTCTTTTTCCACCATAGTTTCTTGTCCTTAGAGGGTTGAGAGAGGTCTTCTTCAGCAATCGATTAAGGTTCTCTGCCTGCTTCAGGAGGAAGCAAAAGGAGTTGGGTTCTTTGCCTCACCGGGGTCGGCAGAAAGGAGTTTTTATAAGGGCTTCTCTATCTTTTTTGTGGGAGAAAAAGGAGAGTCACGGTGTTTAGTGCAATACCTGGAGAGCACCTCCGGGGAGTGGACGTAGGTCGGGTTGACCAAGCCACTATAAATTACTGTGTCCTTTTACTACTACTTTCCGCATTTATTCTTCTGCACTTTGCTTTTCATTGTGGTCACTTTGGTTTGAGTTTTGTGATTGTGTTTGGATCGAAATAATTTTTAAAATACCAATTCATCCCCCATCTTGTTTTTCCTTGGGCTAGTTCATAAGGGCTTAACATCCCTAATGAACTTTCAACTTTGTCGAGCATCACGATGTCTAAACTTCTATATATATATATATATATATATATATCTACATATATACATTTATATACTTTTTTACTATTTTATTTAAGGAGTTCTATCAATTTAAATTGAATTTTGTACTTTATATTGTCATCTTCTAGTTCCTACTTATAGCAAAGTCTAAAGGAGCTAGGGAAGTATAAAATACTTTCTTTTGGGATATCAAGCCTCTTAAGCTGATCTATTATGGGAAGGAGTGTGAAGAATATGAGTTGATTATTTTGGATGATATTTAACTATTTCATTCTCTTGTATCTTTTTCATATGAATGAATTGAATATAATTTTTCTTTATTTGTTATCCATGTCTAGCTAAATATCTATATTTTAGGTTAGTGGTGTGAACACATAGTAAAACTAATATTTACTCTTGTACTTTAGTTTTTTTGCATAGATATTTTTAATATCTCGCATTCTTCAATTAATGCATACAATGATTATGTATGTTGTTAATATCTAGTGAGAGAAATAGCCTTGAAGGAGGAATATTATAACAAATTAGAGTATTAAAATGGAATATTGGCATACCTAGTCATAGGATGTTAAACTTTTTTAGGTTATATGGAGATAGTATAATTTTAGGAAGGCCTTAAACTTTTCTTTTCACCCCTACAAGCTTGACAGAGATCTTTGAATGTATATGCTCTGATTCACATCTAATATAAAGAGTCTCATTAGGAAAACTATATTTTTAAACATTCATTAGTAAAAAATATTTTATTTCCATTAGTATCAAATTTTGTGGCAAGCTTTTATTATATGGGTAAAACTCAAAAACATCTATTTTTATATTCAGTAGAGTAAATTATGCATTAAGATAAAATAATACTAGCTGATTTTAATTAATCAGAACACTGTCTCATGAGATTGACTCTCATCTCTGTGACTTCATTACTTGGTTTGACGAGTATACTTAGGTTATTTAAGTTGGTTTTAATAAATTTTATGTCAAAGAAAAACTAAGCATATTTTCATATCAATTCAAACCAACACCAACACAAGCCCTGCATCAGAGCGGAGGACTCAGGGCAGTGGACATATGTCAATTTTACCAAACCTCTATAAAATTCTGGTGTGTTTATTCATTTACTTTTCATACTATACCTTTTTGTGTTTCTTATTTCATATTTACATTATGCAATTTAGTTTGTGTTGGTGATTATTATAATACAAGATTTATGATTGATTAAATTTATTTCTTGGTTAAAAAACAAAAAGAAATTAAAAAAATAAAAAATATTTATTATTTTTTTCTATAAAAATGCTAATACTAAATAAATATTTGTTTTTGTTAATTTTCTTATGCATTAAAAATTTTGATTTTAATTTTAAGTTTAAAATTATGGTTTTAATTTTAAAAAGACGTTTAAAAAAGAATTTTAAAACAACAACCCCCCCCCCCCCCCCCACCTATATTTGTGTGTCCCTCAATACTTCAAGTGGTTTCACAACCATCATTTGATCTTTCAATTCTTGTCAAAGCAGATTCCCTAAATTTTTTATTTCAAAGCCTTGTAATAGATCCAATGGAAAACTTTGGGTATCAGAATACCATTGTGGGTTATTCAATAACTCTTTTACTACTTTTTTATATTTTTTTTTTTACTTTTAAAAAACATGTAAGTCAACCTTTTACAATCAATTGAATTTAAAATATCACTCATGATAAAAGTTGGTTATTCTATTACTTCTCGTATTATTAATTATGTCAAAATAAAAATTTCATTTTATTAATGGGGCATGGAGGAAAAATATTTAGCACAATTGAATGATAAATGTTTAAATTATTATTTCTGTGCACTTAAATGTAAAGATAATATAAGAATTCTACTTGCACTACTTGTAAGTAAATTTGGGATAGAAACCCTAGTGTATACTTTTTGCTGATGATATTCTTCTTATTGATAAGCCTAGAGAGGGAGTTGAAGGTAAACTTGAATTATAAAGGTCAACCTTAGAGTCTAAAGGCTTTCATTTGAGTAGATCTAAAACTTTATATATATATATATATATAGTGTAACTTTAGTTATAATAAATGGGGATATTATTAGTAGAATTTAAGTTGGATGTGGAGGTGGAGGAGTATGTTGCAATTTAGTTTTCATAACTTTGTTTTCATATCATGTGTGTTTTTTATGATTTTAAATATATTGTTTTGATTACTATTTCACCTTAAAAATATTGGATATAATGCTTTTGTTGTTTGTGTGTACTAACATTTCAGGAAAATCATTCTTCAGACTATTGAAGACTTCAAGGCAGATTAAATTAGAATTTATTGTAAATTGAGTATGTATTTTTAACTTTTATTGAATTTAAGGGAGTGACATTGTAATTGAGAAACTGTGCATATACACTGGGGAATTATAAAAACTTGAAAATTTTAAACTAATCATACTATACAATTTCTCATCATATGGGATGATTTGGCGAGTTAGGTCCTCCAGAAAGCAGGTAGTCGAACCATGGGTGAAAATTTTCTAAGTTTTGCTCATACTATATGAAGCTCGCTTCGTACAGACGATGTCAAGAGTATGAAATAGATACATACAAGTTCGACCTGATGATTACCAAAATTTTTCTAAACTGATCGTCATTTACAAAGTCCTCTTTGTATAGATGACGACCAGAATATGAAAAGGTTGGGTCTCTTTTCATCCCGATGAATATTAAAAAAATTTTGAAGTCTTTGTACTGTATGATATCCTCTTCATACATATGATGTCCAGAGTATAAAAAGATTGGGTCTTTTTCATCCCAGCGAACATAAAAAAATTATGTTCAGTTTATACTATACGATCTCATGTTCATACAGACAATGTCTAGAGTTTGAAATTGTAGAGTATCTTTTCGTCCCGACTAATAGGAAATTTTTCTGAGTGGTTCATACTGGATGAAATAATTTTGTGTTGTATGATATGTATGTATAAAAATCTTTCATATAAATTCGTTCAAGCAAACTTTGAGCTGTTCGTATGTATAAAAGTACATCGTACTGTATGATCACGCTTGCTAAAAATTGAAATTTTTCAGTTTTCTAGATGGTTTTTTATATCATTCATATTTAAAGTCCTTAGAAACTTTTTTATAAAGAATATTTCTTTATTATTTCTTAGAGAGCAAGTGAAAGTGTAATTTGGGAGAGTGTTTGAGAGAGAATTCTTGCAAGTGAAGTGTGAATGTTTCAGAAGGTTACTCAAAGGTATGAATCTCTTTTGTTTTTGTGTCAAATCTCTTCCTTTCTTCTTTCTATTTGCTCAAGAGAAGACCTATGGAGAAGATCTGGTTCTCTGTCGATACTAGGAGTGTGTGAAAGGATGCTTGTTCTCTGCCAACACTTGGAGAATTATGAAAGGATGACTGTACTCTATCAACATTTCGAGGGTGTGAAAGGTTGACGGTACTCTGTCGCACCATGGATTAGTGGAAGAGAGAAAAATTGTAAAGGTTTTTCCACCTTGTTATTGGGGCAAAAGGATAGTCACTTTGGTAATAGTGTAATACCTAAAGAGAGAGTATTCAGGGAGTGGATGTAGGTCTTATTGGACTGAACCACTGTAAATTAATATGTTCCTTTTTACTTTTTTTGCATTTTATTTTCAACATTTTGTTATTGTTGTTGTGGATGAAAAAGTAATTTTTAAGAAAAATAATTATCTTAAAATTATTAATCAGTTTTCTATAAAAATTCTAAGAGATTTTTAAATTACCAATTCACCCCCATTTTGGTTAGCCTTGGGATAATTACATAAGTCTAACAACCTATACAAATTTTCCATGTGGTATCAAAGTCTTTTTCAAAATTTTAAAGTTTAGATTACTTTTTAAAAAATCATTATGGCTAATTTTGGAAACTGTAACACACATAAAGGGTATTTGATCACTAGACTCCCATTATTTGATAACATCCCCTTCAACTTTTAGAAAACAAGAATGACTATTTTTCTTCAATCGCTTGACTATTTCTTGTTGATTTTAGTTCAGGATGGGTACACTAGGCCAACTAGACTAGTATATGGTATTAGAATTGAAACACCATTTACTGACTGGAATGTAGAAGAATGAGAGTTAGCATAATTAAATGCAAAATATTTGAGTAGTTTCTTTTTTGCTCTTAAATCTGAAGACTACATGAGTGCTTTTACTTATAGAAGTGGAAAAGAAATTTGGGATAGACTTTGTATCACATATGAAGGGACAAGTGAAGTGAAAGAATCTAGATTATATATTTTATTACTTGATTATAAACTATTTCGCATGAAACCAAATGAATCTATAGCTGATATGTATATATGTTTCACTTAAATAGTCACCTCCTTGCATGCATTAAGTAGGGAATTAACAAATGCAGAAAAGTGAATAAAATACTTTATTGCTTACCTACAACTTGTGATGCTAAAACTACTATTATTACAGAGTCTAAATATTTAATTGTTTATTCATTAACAATCTTCTTGGATCACTAATTTCTTACAAGCAAGAAGTGACTCAAAGACAGATTGATGGAGGTGAGAAGAAAAAGGAGAAGAACATAGCATTAGAAATGTATGACTTGGAGAGTGATCAATCATAACTTAAGGATGAGGAAGACATTGCTTTTATGACTAGACAATTTATAACTTTTTTTTAAAAAGATGCAAAGGTGATGCTAGCAGTGGAATAAAGGTAAGTTCAATACAAATGTTAAGGTTTATAATAATGTTATTTTTTATAAATGCAGGAAATCTAGACCTATTAAATTAGACTGTCCTAATCTTAAAGCCACTCCTAGCAAGGACAAGGTAGAGGAGAAAATAAATTTGAGGAAGGGCAAGAAGATATTCCAAAGAGCTTTTTGGGAAGACTTAACATCAAATTCATCAAAAATAGAAATAAAAGAAGAAGTCACCAATCTATGCTTAATGGACAATAATCATGATCAGTCATATCAAGAAGAGGTATATGACTTAACGTATAATTAGTTAGTTGAAGTTCCTAAAAGAATTCATATGGCATAAGGAAAGCTTAAAAAGATGTATGCTATGTTACAAAAGAGCATGAAATCATTAGGAAAGATCACATATAGATTGATAAAACCACATGAATTTATTAGATGAATTTGATAATTTGAACAAATAAAATAAATTATTGAAATCATCCTATACTGAACTTGAAAAATATTTTAAAATTTTTAAGGATGAATCTAATAGTATATAGCATAATTTGAGGTTTGATAATTCAATTTTGGAAAATCTAAATTTATATCTTAAAGAGAAAGTGAAATCTCTTAATGAGAATATGATACTCCTGAAACTTGAAGATTTTTATGATTTTGTTCTAAAATAAAAAATCTTAAAACCTAAGAAAAGACAGTTTTACACTTGTAGATTAAAAAATACTTTTCCTGGAGTTAATTTTTTTTTTTTTTTTTGCGGTATGACTGAACTTATATCATTTTTGCTCGACAAGTTTTACGCTGGCTGTCGACTACCTAACGCAACCCTCCACATCAAGGACGGATGTGGACAAAGAAGCTAGTCCATGAAACTAAAATTAGGATAGGAACTTGGAATATAGGTTCCCTTACAGGAAAATTAATGGAATTAATAGATATTATGATTCATAGGAAGTTAAATATTTTGTGCATTCAGGAAACTAAATGGGTTGGTGAGAAGGCTAAGGAAATTGATAGTTTAGGATTTAAACTTTGGTATTCGGGTAGGAGTCATACTAGAAATGGTGTAGGTGTTATTATTGATAAGAGTTTAAAGAATAATGTTATCAAAATTAACAGGATTGGAGATAGAATTATAGCTTTAAAGATTGTTGTTGATGATAAGATTGTTAATATTATAAGTGCTTATGCTCCTCAAGTAGGTTTGGATATGAGTTCTAAATTAAATTTTTGGAATGACTTAGAAGAATTAATACAAAAGATACCTCTTGAAGAAAGAGTTTTGATTGGAGGAGATTTAAATGGACATGTTGGTAGAGAGGTAGATGATTTTAAAAGCATTCATGGTGGCCATGGATTTGGAACGACGAATGAAGGTGGTAAGACCATATTGGATTTTTGTTTAGCTTATGATTTTTCAATTGTTAATACCTTATTTAAGAAAAGAAATGAGAATCTCATCACTTATAAAAATGGATATAGTACAACACAGATTGACTATTTTCTTATTAGAAAACTAAATCGTTTAGATTGCAAAGATTGTAAAGTTATTCCGAGTGAAAATTTATGTACCCAACATCGATTATTAGTTTTGGATTTTAAGATAAAGGGGCATAAAATAAAAAATAAAGTAAAACGATTTTCTAGGATTAGATGGGGGCATTTAAAGAATATTAACAAAAATATTTTTTGAAATAAGATCTTAGATCTTAAGATTTTGTCTGTGCATGAGGATGCTAATATTATGTGGGAAAAAGTGGCTAGTGATATTAAGAATATTGCAAAAGATATCCTTGGAGTATCAAAGGGAAAAGCTCCTAATAGTAAAAGTAGTTGGTGGTGGAATCCAAATGTGCAAGAAAAGATTAAAAATAAGAAGCTTTGTTATAAAAATTGGTTTAATTTTAAAAATTCTGATAATTGGGAAATTTATAAAGTGGCTCGTAAGGATGCTAAGAAAGCAATATGCGATGCAAAGACATTAGCTTTTAGTGATTTATATAATAGATTAGATACTAAAGAGGGAGAAAGATATATGTATAAGTTAGCCAAACAAAGAGATAGGAATAGTAAGGATTTAGTTCAAGTGAAGTGTATTAAAGATGAAGATCAAAAAATACTTTTCTTAGAAGATGATATTCAACAAAGATGGATGAGATATTTTGCTAAACTTTTTAATGAAGATTGTGAATATAAGATTGACTATAATGACCTTAGCACCCTAAATGAAAATAAAGATTTCTGTTTTTATCGGCGTATTAGTAAAACTGAAGTTAGAGAGGCTTTAAAGAAAATGAAGGGTGGAAAAGCTGTTGGACCTGATGATATTTCAATAGAAGTGTGGAAATGCTTAGGAGATGAAGGAATTTCATGGCTTACTAAACTTTTTAATACTATTTTGAAGACTAAAAAGATGCCAGATGAGTGGAGAATGAGTGTGTTAATTCCTATTTTTAAGAATAAAGGTGATGCACAAGATTGTGCGAATTATAGAGGTATTAAGTTAATGTGTCATACTTTAAAACTTTGGGAGCGAGTTATGGAGCATAGGTTGTGGCGTGATACTAATGTTTCTCATAATCAATTTGGATTCATGCCGGGTAGGTCGACTATGGAAGCGATTCATTTATTAAGAGGTTTGATGGAGAAATATAGAGAAAATAAGGAGGATCTACATATGATATTTATTGATTTAGAAAAAGCATATGATAACGTTCCAAGAGAAGTGCTATGGAGAGTTCTTGAAAAGAAAGGAGTCAATAATGCTTATATTCAAATCATTAAAGATATGTATGCAGGAGCTATTACTTGTGTTCAAACACAAGGTGGTTTGACCAAGTATTTCCCTATTTCGGTTGGGTTACATCAAGGATCAGCCTTAAGCCCATATCTTTTTGCTTTAGTCATGGATGTTCTCACTAGACATTTGCAAGAGGATGTACCTTTGTGTATGCTTTTTGCTGATGATATTCTTCTTGTTGATAAGACTAGAAAGGGAGTTGAAGGTAAACTTGAATTATGGAGGTCAACCTTAGAGTCTAAAGGTTTTCGCTTGAGTAGATCTAAAACGGAATATATGGAGTGTAATTTTGGTAGTAATAGACCTAGTGAGGGGATTGTGACTTTGGGCGATCAAGTCATTAATAAGAGTACACATTTTAGATATCTTGGATCTATTGTTCAGAGTGATGGTGAAATAGATGGGGATATTATCAGCATAATTCAAGTTGGATGGTTGAAGTGGAGGAATGCATCGGGCTTGTTATGTGATAGAAATGTACCCCTCAAACTTAAGGGAAAGTTCTATAAGATGGTAGTGAGGCCTGCAATGCTTTATGGTGCCGAATGTTGGCCATTAAAAGAGAAGCATAATACTAAGTTAAGTGTGGCAGAGATGAGGATGCTCAGGTGGATGAGTGGCTTTACCCTTAGAGATAGGATACGAAATGAGCATATACGTGAAAAGGTTGGAGTAGCTCCAGTAGAAGATAAGATTAGAGAGAGTCGCCTTAGATGGTTTGGTCACATAAAACGGCGGCCTTCCGATGACCCGGTTAGGAGAGTAGAGGTATTAGATTTGACTTATGTTAAGAAAGGTAGGGGTAGACCTAAAAAGACTTGGTTAGAAAATATTAAGAATGACCTTTCTTTATTAGATTTAAACGAGAATTTGACTTTTAATAGGACACAATGGAGAAAAAGGATTCATGTAGCCGACCCCACGTAGTGGGATAAAGGCTTGATGTTGTTGTTGTTGTTGTTGATGACTGAACTTATATCTTACACTTATACTATAAATAGTAAAACTCATTTATAGTGGAGACCTAATATGCATAAAATATGTCATATCATACATGCATCTAAATTAATTTTTTGAAGAGTAGAACCCAAACTTGTTTAGGTTCCCAGGACTAACATTTGATCATCTTATAGAAATGCTCTCATACAAGATCTCTTCAGAGCATTTGGTACCTGGATAGTGGATGTTCTAAGCATATAACATGAGACACTAAATACTTTATGTCGCTGGAAGCTATGAATGGAGGCAAGGTTACACTAGAAGATAATACCACTAGGAAAGTGGTTGGCATAAGTATGGTTGGAAACTTTAACTATTTTTTCATCAAGAATGCTATACTTGTAGAAGTCTTCAAACATAATTTGTTGATTATTAGCCTACTGTATGATAAGGGCTATAGTGTAAATTTTTTCCCATTAGTTGTATATTAAGCAAAAATAGAAATGATGTATTGCATGGAATAAGGGTAAATAATGTATAAATGCTAGATTTGAATTGTATTTCTAATAATTTTATTTTAAAACAATTTCTAATGAATCATGACTATGACATAGGAGGCTTTGTCATGCTAGCGTGAAAAACCTTAGAAATATTACTCAAAAAGAACTAATTAGAGGAATATCTAAACTAGACTTTACTAAGGATCACCTGTGTGATGCATGTCAATTAAGAAAATAGGTGAAGTCCTCCTTTCATTCCATTAAGGATCTTAGAACTAGCAAACCTTTGGAAATAATTCATATGGATCTTTCTGGATCGATTAGCACTATAAGTCTAGGAGGTAAGGTTTATGGATTAGTGATTGTTGATGACTTTTCAAGATTCACCAAGATTAAATTTTTATTTCATAAGAGTGAATTAGTTGAGCAATTTAAAAACATTTCGACTTAGATTAAAAAAAAACTAGGATGTGAAATTTTAAAAATTCAAAGTGACAATGGAGGTGAATTTTAAAATGAAAAATTTGAGGAGTTTTGTAAAGAGAAAGGAATTGATAACAATCTTTTAGCACCTAGGACCCCTCAGTGGAATGGGGTAGTTAAAAGAAAGAACAAAATATTAATTGAAGCTATAAGAGTTATGTTGGCAGAATATTCATTTTCTAAATATTTTTGGGTTGAAGTAGTTAGTACAGGTTATTTTGTTCTTAATAGGGTGAACATTAAAGCAAAATTGAATAAAATACCCTATGAGCTTATTAAGGGGAGCACATCAAATTTATCACATTTGCATATTTTTGGAGTAAGGCGTTCATTAAAAATAATGGAAAATCTACTTTAGGTAAATTTGATCCAAAATCTGATGAAGGAATTTTTCTAGGATACTCAAGTGTTGGAAAATCGTATAAAGTTTTTAACAAAATGACTTTAATAGTTGAGGAGACCACACATGTTCTATTTGATGAATCTAGCATTTTAGAAGAGACAAGTTTGGAAGAGGATCATATTGAAAATAACTCCCAAGGAATTAAAAAGATTAATTTGGAAGAAACTATGAAAAAGGAAAACCCTTTGCCTAGAGAATGGAAATTTTCTAAAAATCACTTTAAGGAATTGATTTTAGGAGAACCTAGTGATGGTGTTAGGACTAGGCATGGACTTATCAAAGAGGTTAACCATTCTTCTTTTATATTGATGATTGAACACACAACTAATAAACAAGCACTTTCAGATAAATTTTGGATTTTAGTCTTGCAAGAAAAATTGAATCAATTTGTAAGAAATGATGTTTGGAAATGAACAAAAGGGCCAATGGATCAAAGTATTGTTGGAACTAAGTGGGAATTCAAAAATAAAATGAATGATTCAGGAGTTTTTATTAGAATTAAGGATAGATTGGTGGTTAAAGGGTATAATCAAATAGAATGGACTAATTTCGAAGAGACTTTTGCCCCTGTAGGAAGATTGGAAGTAATTAGAGTTTTGTTAGTTTTTGCCTGTTTTAAAGATTTTAAATTGTTTCAAATAGATGTCAAGAGTACCTTTTTAAATGAAAATATAGAAGAGGATGTTTATGTTGAGCAAACTTAAGGTATTGAAAATTAAAAAATTCTTAATTATTTTTTTAATTAAAAAAGGTATTGTATTGATTAAAATATGCACTTAGGGCTTAGTATGAGAGATAAGCTACTTTCTTATTGGATAGATCATTTTTAAAAGGAAGTGTTGATACCACTCACTTTTTGAAGAAAATAGGAGAAGAATTACTCATTGCTCATATATATGTTGATGATATCATTTTTAGATCTACAAATAAAAATCTTTGTGATGATTTTTTAAAAATAATGAGTAGAGAATTTGAGATGATTTTAGTGGAAGATTTAAGTTATTTTTTGGGTTATAACATTATTCAAAATGAGGAGAGAACTTTCCTTAGTCAGTTGAAGTATATTAAGGACATGTTCAAAAAATAAAAAATGGATAATGTAAAACATGTATCTATACCTTTGAGTTCCTCAGTTTAGTTGGATAAGGACCCAAAGCAAAAATCTATTGATTAAAATAAATTTAGAGGAATTATTGGATCTTTTTTATACTTAACTGCTAGCATAGCAAATATTATGTTTAGTATTTGTTTGTATGCTAGGTTTCAATCACATCCAAAAGAATCACATTTCACAGCTGTAAAAATGATTTTGAGATATTTATTTGAAACTCAGAGCTCAGGGATTTGGTATCCTAAGCATAACTCTTCATTTAAAATTATAGGATATTCTAAATAAGACTTTGCAGGTTATAAGGTTGATCGAAAAATTACATATGGAACTTACCAATTTATAGGAAATTCTTTTGTTTCTTGGTCCAGTTGGAAACAAAATTCTATAGCTCTATCTACTAATGAAGTAGAATACATTGTTATAGGTAGTTGTGTGGCTCAAGTACTTTGGTTAAAATAATAATTGATTGATTTAATATTTTTAATTGCCATAATTTCAATTTTTTGTGATAATACTAGTGCCATTTATATTTCAAAGAATCCTATCCAACACTCTAGAACCAAGCATATAAACATAAGGCATCATTTCATTAGAGATCATATATCCAAGGGAGAAATTGAATTGAATCATGTTTTTATAGAAAATAAACTTGTAGATATTTTTACAAAACCACTAGCCTTTGACACATTTAGCACCTTATGGACGAGGTTAGGTATGATTGATTTAAATGCTTAAATTAAATGTTCTACAAACTTGATATATTTTATATTTAGGTCTATTTTAATTTATTTTTGGTTGTTTTTGTTTTGAATTTTTTTTTATAGTTTTGTGTTTTAATTTATTTTTGTCTTGTATATTTTTAAAATTAAAAAAAATACTCGAAGCATGTCACTTGTTTTTCAAAAGTTTATCTAGTTTTCATGTATTATTTTTATATTCTATTCATACTATATGAATATATTTTCATCTCATACAAATCCAATAGCATATATATATATATATATATATATATATATATATATATATATATAGACAAATTCATTTTCATCCGTATGATCCAAGAGTCAATTTATATAGATGACAAACTTAACCATTTTTAAAATGATCTTTAATATTTGACTCATCCCTGATGAACACCTGTTTGTTGATACGAACGGGAAGTCAAAAAGCATGTACAAAAGGACGCCTAGAGAGTGAAGTTTTGCAAAAAGTCATTTCATTTTTGGTCATTTCACTTTATATATACGACAATAATTTTAATTTGTATCAATTTAAAATTATATGTACAAACCAAATTTCATACTGTATGTTAGGTCATTTTCCATTAAATAGAATGGTCCTTGGAATCATTTTAATTCACTTTAAAATCCATTTCTAAACCCTCTAGAGCCCCTTGTCCTAGGAATGGCTAGTTCCAATAAAGGCCCATGTGTCTCTAAGGGTTTATCAGCTAGGAGTGTTGATCTCATTTTTGCATGAGATCACTAAGACCCTTCCAGACTCCAGATCAATCCAGATCCTAGGATCCACTCTAGACTTTAGGATTCTTCCTAATCAACCTAAAACTTTAGGATTCTCCTAGACCCAGACCTTAGATCCTACTCTAGGACTTAGGATCCTTCTAGACTCAAGGCCTTAGGATCTATTCTAGACCCCAGCATTCTTCTAGACTCTAGGCCCGAAGATCCTTCAAGATTCCAAACCCTGAGGCCTATCTAGATCCTAGAACCCTTCTAGATCCTAAATCTTAGAACCCCTCTAAATTCTTGGACCAATCCAGATCTCTGATCAATTCAAATCTTAAACCAATCTAAGCTTCAATCAATTCAAGCTTCAAACACATTCAAACTTTGATCCAGTCCAGTTAAGAATCCAAACTTCAATCTAGACCTTGATCTTATCTTTGAAATAGCTCTAAACCCATCCAATCATTCATGATCACCCAAATGATTATAAATGACTTGGATAATTCAATATTAATTATTCAAACCCAAAATCCAGACCAAAATCCAAGGTTCGAGGCTTTGTCCTAAAAGCCTTTTCTAAGGATTTTTCAAACATTTCAAAACTTAGTCAAAAGACCTCTGATTCAGAGTCTATCACTTGAAAAGTGATAACATATGTCTCTGGAGGCTACCATCCAAATTTGAGCTCATTCTGAGGTCTTTCACCCCAGAATCTAAATCAAAATCCAATGGCTGTAAAACCTTTAAATATTTACAGTCTATGCCACTGGACATTCCACCTAATGGAATTTGACCTTTGAGCCTTCCTCAAACCCTCTGATCACCTTTAATACCTTGAGATTGATTTGTCAAACAATAGTCTGCATTTTTTTAGACTCAATTTGACCCAGAATTTACTCAAGGCCAAAATGACCAAAACACCCCTTTAAGGGAATTTTTAGACCTTTGACCTAGACTTGACTTGATTTGATCACCAACTTTTGAGATCTCTCTCTAATGCTTTAAAATGACTCTTGAGACCCTTTTAACTCAATTCCAAGCCTTGGGTCAACTTGGTTGACCAAGTCAACCAAGTTTGACCAAATGACCCATGCACCTCCTCCCATCCAAACTCATGGACCAAGACCATTCCAAATCTAATTGAACTGAAGGGATGACTCCTTTGGGCATTCAAGAGACCCCTCTTGGAGACCCAAGACTTGGGCTTGCTTGGGTTAGCCATTTGGCTTGACCCAAGTGACCAAAGGGAGGTCTCCCTTGAGCCATCTCTCAACCTTAATCAAATTGAATTCAAATCAAGGTGTCATTGGGCCCCCTTTGACCCAACACACCTTCCTTGACTAGCCCAGCCTCTGGGTCTACTTGGGTCAAGATTTAGGCTAACCCAAAGTGGCCAAAACCACTTGAGATTGGGCCAACTCTTATCCTATGTCAAATTAAACTTGACCAATGCTTCCATTGGGTCCGGCTTGACCCAACATATCTCCCTTGACCAGCCCACCCCTGGCTGCACTTGGGTCAGGATTTAGGCTAACCCAAAGTGGCCAAAATGACTTGGGATTGGGCCAATTCTTGCCCTGTGCCAAATTAAACTTAATTAGCACCTCTAATAGGTGGCCCTAGGTCCAATACACCTCCTCCAGCCAGCCCAAACCTCTGGTTGACTTGGGCTAGGTTTTAGGCTAACTCAAAGTAGCAAAAATGATATAGACCCAAGCCATCTTTGAACCAAGATCAAATTAGACCCAATTGCCACTTACAGTAGGTGCACTAGACCTGGACCTACCTCCCACATCAAACCCAGGGTCTTCCCTGACGTGGGTTGAGCTCAATTCGACCCAAACTGAGCAGGTTTGGGTCCATCCGGGCCAGCAGATCCAACCAGGCCTCCCCAGGCTCAATTGACCTCACCTCGACTCAAGTACATCCCCATTGGTCTTCACTGGTCAACCCGACCCAGACCCTTGCCGGCGGCGGTAGGAACCAATGGAGAATAAGCTCCGGTGGTCCCCTCTAGCCAGCCCTAATCCAAAGCCTTCCAAAGGCTATGGATCACTGGCTTGACCCTCACTAGCCCTCTAGGACGGTGCCCCTTTCCACCTAGCATCAATCCAGGGCCTCCCCAGCTCAATCCCAGCCGTCTGAGCTCACGGGAGGTGGCTAAATAGGGTAGAGCTCCCCAGACTCTATGATTCGATCCCAGGCATTTTGAAATCATTCCTAGAGCTCCTTCGACCTCCCAATTCCTCCCCTTAGCTCCCCAGATGGTCCCTTCGATCCGTTTGATCGAACTCCAGTGAAAGCTTTTGGCATCTCGCTCGAAGTCGTACCTCCGGCCGTCCTCCAGTCCTGAAGTCTGGAGGAGATCTGTTCGCCATCTCCTCCTGAAGCTTCACGATAGAGAAGCCCATTTGTTGAAGCTTTCTCTACGGTAATTCCTCCATCCTGAGCTTCCTAGCTAGGTACTCAGGTCAAGTGTGAAGGAAACCTTCACCCCAATGGATTTCGACCGTTGGATTAAAGGTTTTCTTTGTCTTGATCCTCTCAGTGAAATTTCGTCGAAGTTCACCAGCGGGATTGCCCGGATCACGTCGGAGAAGCTTCACGGTCTCAAACTCACGCGGGAGGTTGAAGATAAAATCCTAGCCATTGATATCAATCAACGGTGTCGATTAGATCCCGCGGTCTCGGAGCCTATTTAATCTCAGCCATCCGATTCGCCATCCGACGGCTATGGTTAATCCGACCGTTAACAGTCAGTGCCAATGATTGCCCCCCCAATCGTGACGCGCCGCATGTAAAGCGCCAGCTGACTATGTAATGGCTAGATTTAATTTTACAAAAAATTAAGGAAACTTCAATAATTCATATCTCCCTGCACACTTGGCCAAATTAGGTGTTCTTAGGCTCATTGGAAAGGTCTCAGGGAGCTCCACAAAAGCCCTATGGTTCCAAGCCCTGGTTGTATTTACATTGTGTTTAATTTTAGTTATAGTGATATTTCAATTTTTATAATTATTATTTAAATTGAATTCCCCCAGGCCTGGAATTTTGGGAGATTGAATTGGGTATGTCCCTGACATGTCCAAATTTTATCTCCCCTTTTCGAGATGTTCAAGGGCATTTTCCCTTAATTTTGTGTTTAAGGGCCATGGGTTGACCCTTAAATTCAAAATGGGATTCTAACCTATCCAATGAGACTTAGTGTGTGATTTTTTGTGTGCTGATGATGTGTAGGATTGGGAGTGTAGAACAACTAATTTTGCCCCAATCCAAGCTTAGGGTAGCTCCCTAGGAATTTTTGAAGGTGACTTAGAGTTCACCTTGGGTGGCTTGGTTGGCCACCTTAGAGTATTCCATTTGGGCCCAAATTTGGTGGGTTTAGGCCTTGGGATCAAGTGATTCCATGGTCTAAAGTCTACCAAATTTAAAGTTCATTTGGTTCACCAAATAGGAGCCATAGTGTTCCCCCTTAGGATTAACCTTTTAATCCTAATAAAATCTTAATAAATCAAGTTTAATTCCAAAAATTTCTTAAAATATTTCTAATTAACCCAAATTGATCCTTTAATCAATAGAAATTTAAATCCTAATAATATAGCTTCATAATCTATGTTAATTTAATTTCAATTAAAATTAATGCTTATATTAATATTAATTAATTAGTAATCATTAAAAATCCTAAAAAATATTTAAATGCTTGATAATCTCTCCTTAGATCACCCCTGATCTTTGGGGGCGATTTTAAGGAGTTTAGAGTTCATTTGGGTCTAAACCATTAAAAGAGACCCTTTAATTAAGTTAATTAAAAATTCTAATAAACTCTTTAACTTGTAAAATTCATTAGAAATCGTAGAAAATTCCAAATCAACCAAACTCAGTGACTAATAACTCTAATTAAAATCTAGTATTTTCTAAAAATACCAATCTCTTAGAATCTGGTCAAAGTCAAAAGTCAATATTTTGGTCAACCGTAGGTCAAAACGGGTCTAAACTTCTAAAAATCATAACATTCCATAGAAAACTTTGATTTGAGTGTTCCACCTGTCTAACAACTCATAATAAGGTTTACTATTTATTAAAAATCTAAAATCTTTAATTTTCTCCTTAATTTTAAAAGTCAAGTTTTGACCCCTTAGTTGACATATCTGGATAACCTTTAAAATCTATTAACTCCCCTAAACTCCATAATTTTCTTAATAGGGTAATAAAATCATTAACCAACCCTTTAAAATCAATAAATAACTCCCCTTAATATTAATCTATTTTCTTAATTCCAACTAACTTAAAATAACTTAATCAATCCCGATTACTACTAGGTAACCCAGGCCTACGAGGCTATTAAGTTAGCCCCAAGGAAGGTGAAATAAACTTCACGGCCTCAGTGTGAAACAAAGGTAGTAATCAATTGACCCTTGAAACATAATTAAATAAAATTCTTAATGTGTTAATATTTAAATTCAAATATAAATTCCCCTTAAGCCTTAACAAACTCAAAATTTTAGACAACTCTAACTAATCACCCAACTTTGGATCTACCCCAGCCATACGACTTTCTACACACACTTTAGATGATGTGCTAGGACAATCAACTCTAGATCTAGGTTTGGTCGGTCTTTACTTTACTGCTGTGTGCCGGATTTTTTGTAATTTTCACTGCTTGTTGTGGATGAAATTGCTTTGGTGTGTCTGCTTACTTTTCTGTACTATGTAGATGGATTGATGTGTTTGCTGACTAGACTATCCTTAGGATAGGTACGATCTTGATGTTCACACAATTTTCTGCAGGTGGCCACTCTCATGTAGGGCAATAAAAAGGGGGCTAAATCAATAAAAAAATTTAATTATTATAAATGCTTACATAAGTGCTTCAGCTGCTAAAGCCCCCTAAATAAAAAGAGCGTGGCCAATGTGTTTTACTTTCTTTTATGCACATATATAACTTCTTGGGAATAATTACTTTTTATTTATTAACTACATAGGATAACTCTGCAGGTGAGTCTAGATTTTATTTTCATACAAATGTAATTTGTGTAATTGTTAAGTGTTGTGAAAGTTAGTTTTGAGTTGGGATACATAGGTCCAAAGCTTGGACTCCGAAGAGAAAAGGATGACCCTTAGGGGAGTAGACCTTTTCTATTTGGAAATCCAAATTTGGACCATACTTCTTCTCTACCTAAAGATGAAAGAGTGGCCTTCCCCTTAAAGGAAGTGCCCTCTAATCCATTTGGGTACTCTATTACGAAGAATCCAAAGAGCTTGAAGAAAAAGAGCCCAAAGGAGAACAAGACTGAAGACTTGAAGATTGAGAGTATCCCACTCAAAACTACTTGCGTCATTACTAGGTTTAGAATATGGATTGTTGTTAGTGGTGCCCGGCCACTTTACTTTCTGCAAAATTCTACTTTATAATAAGCAAGACAACTTTGCCTATGGACTTTTATAGATTAATTCATTTATGTTTGATGTGTTGAAATGATTGCCTCTAGGACTGCCTATTTTCTTAGTTTTTTTGCATTTGTGTGCAGCTTTTATTTTCGCCTAGATACGTGAGGCTCGTAAGGGTGTGAAAGTTTTATATTCATAACTCTAAAGTCTAAAATTTTAGTGAGTCTAAATTACATAGAAAGATAACAAATCTAGGGAATTAGCCAAAGGTCGACCCCAGGATCGCATACATATTTCTGCATTACTCTTTCCTTGTTTTAGACCCTTCCCCGCCTGCGGGTAAAGTCCGTATAGTCTGACCTATGAGGACGAGGTGCCGGACCTGGGGAAGCCCAGTCTTCTACAAAAATTATTTTCTAAGCCTGTTTTTAAAATTTCAAGCATACTTGATTTGAACCTGTCAACTAGCACGCATTGCATTAGAAATATACTTAAAGAGTCAAAAAATTTTAATTGCAGTAATCCTTAGCATTCTTGCACCCAACATAAGTCAAAGGGGCCAATTAGGAAAATCTCTAGATGTTGGCCTCAACTCTCCAAAACATTAAATACAACGTCTCTACCACTCTTTCATAAAATATCTGACTCATCTCTTTTAAATCGATTAGGTGGTTAGCTGGCTCCCCAATCTAGGCCGAGGTAAGTCCAGACCTTGCACTGCATTAGTTAGGTTCGGATGACTGTGGTCTAGTGTCCAAATTAGATTTAGGATCCAGGGCAAATCTTTGATTATAAGACCCCAAATTTTGGGAATCTAATCCCAAGTTTCTAATAAAATGCTTAAATAAGATCACATCGGCCGGGACGATCATGAGATCGACCAGGATGATATGTTGGATGATTGAAATCGGCCGGCATGGATTCAGGGCGATGTTCTGAACGATTTAACCCTATTTTTGAGTGAATCGTCGGGGACGATCGTGAGATCGGCCAGGACGATATGTTAGACGATTGACATCGGCCGGCATGGATTCAGGGCGATGTTCTGGATGATTTAACTCTGTTTTTGAGATAATCGTCTGGGACGATCGTGAAATCGGCCTGGACGATCCAATCAATTTTGGATCATCCAAGTCTCTAAAATCCTCTCCTAACCTTAAAATGTAAAGCCCAACACTTAGATTAAGTTGGGACACTTCTGGATGATTCTGGAATCTCAAAGTGTCCCCTACCTCTCTTTTCTTGATTCTGTTAATAACTTCTCAATCTTGATACATTCCTTTTTGACTCTCCAAAATTCAACTCCCTTTTTGATATCACTCCTAGAAAATCTAACAAAATTCCATTACTATTTTAATCGAGAGTTTTCGTAGGGGATTTTGACTCCCTACGATGTAATTAACTACGAGGGCTTGTGCTCGTAGAAGATTTGGAACCACACACACTCCTGATTTTAAAATTGATTTTCTAAAATTCTATTAGACTTCCTTGGGAAAAATCAAAATGATCGTCGTTATTACATTAGAAGGATTATCATCGAATGGTGTTATCCTCCTTCGGGGAGATACATCCTTCTTTGATAAGGCTTTGGATGTGAATTTGATGATCGTACTTCTTGAATATTATAATTGGATATTTAGTTGAACTTCATTCTGTTCCCTCGGGGCCATATGAAGATCTCTTCATAATCCGGTCATAATATTCAAGATGAGTTTCATAATTCTAAGTCTGAACACCGTTATGAAATTTTATTTTCATCTTACGGGGTGATTCGACTTTAGAATTAGAATACGACCTTAATTTTAAAATTCCCAAAGAAAACTATTATTTTCAAAACTTGTTTTCAGAATTTCACCAACAAGGATTTGTAGGGATGAAGAGTTTTTATCAAAAGCAAATGAAGATGAATATTTTAGGTACATTACTGTGAAGATCACTCCATCTCAACTCTTAATCCAAAATGATCTTCATTTCTCAATGTTGCCTTTATTTTTCTCCACTTAACTATCCTTCATTCTCACTCTTATCTATGTATATCACAAAGACACTTTTTATCATTCTTGTCTAACATGTCAGTGAGTGAGGACCAAAGTAGAATAAGATTATATGTCCAGCAACAACATTTAGAGATGATGAAGGAAGACTTAGGAAATTTTCATCAATTAAAAACCTAATGGATTCAAACCCACACCTTAACTTCAAGATCTAATTTTGACTGGTAAAAAATTAACAAAGTTCTTAGAGGTGTTTCCCAAGTCACTCATTTATCTCGAGTCTATACCTTGAACCAAAACGCCCAGATCATCCAGCATGTCTTAGGAACATCAATTATTTCTAAGGTTGGTGATCGTGTAAATATGACTCCTCTTCTTTCCAATGTGACATACCTGATCATGACTGAAACGTAAATTGATGAAGCCCAACTCATCATGGATTACATGTATAACCTTTTTGAAATTGGGCTTCCTCATCACAAGAGAAAAAAAAATGTAACCTTAAGACACTTAGTAACCTACATTCTTCACAAAAAGTATAGCCTGGTTCATCCTAACCCTCCCACTGAATTCCCAATCAATTTTACTGATGCTTCACTTAGATGACTATTTGTGAGAGATCAGAGTTAGAGTGATGATAATGAGGGAGAAGGGGGAGCACATGCCCCTTCACCTAGACCCAATTAAAATTATTTTCAAGAAATGGTCCAGAGGTTTGATCATTTAGAGACTCACTTTGATCAACGATTTGATCAAATTCAAACTCATTTAAATTAGTAGGATACGAGACACCTGGAGGACATGGTTTGGATTCATTGTCATTTTGATGTGGTTAATACTAATGTAGCTATGATTAATAGCTACTTTTTAGTGTTCAACCAGCCTCCTCCTCAAGATCAAGGTCCCTCCAAGTTCTGGTTATACTTTTTTTTATTTCTACTGAGCTTTTGAAAATGATGATGTGATGTTTTTTTTATGATTGTAGTGTGTGGTTTATGTGTGTAAGCTTTTTTTTAGATGACGTTGAATGTTATTTTTTGTGGTATCATTGGGAGTGAATGTATATGGAACATTTTATTAATGAAAAATGTTATATTGTTTGGTGACACATTCTTGTTTATTATGCTACTTGAAATGTTTGTATGTCTATTTAAAAAAAAATCATTTTGAATTTGATCATTTAAATTAGTTTTAAATTATTTTGCATCACAAATTAATTTTAATACAAAAATCTAATCTTTCAAAATTTTAAAATTAAATTATAACTGGATTTAGATAAGGAGATAAATTTCATGTTATTTTAGAGAAATAAAACTAGAATATCATTACTGTACTTTGGATGTCTTATTATTTTTTATTTCTTTTTCAATATGCTTATTTTTGTTATTAGCAAAATTTGAATTTAGATTACTAATCTAGGAAAGACATAAAAAGTAAATGAAAAGAAAATGAATAATGAGTTCAAAAATTGAAAGATTGAGCAATGGTTCACAAAGTGAAAAGAGGCACAAAATTAGCCAAAAAAAAAGATGCACAAATGTGTGCCACACAAAAAAAGATGCACAATGTCACCAAATTGAGAATTGTTATTATGTTCTTTCCTTTATCATTCAATCTCTAATCCAAATTTATATAATTAAAAATTATATTCTATATTGAATTTCAATTTAACAAATCTTCATTTCATCATTTTTGTTATAATCAACTTCATTTAATTTATCAAGCATGAATTATGATTTTGATTACCTTTTCTTCTCTTAGTTGTTCTTTAATTTAAAATTTAGAATTTTTCTATTTTAGTGTTATGGATTTGATATTATATTTACAAATGGTTTAAAGAATACTTCCTAGATCAATTCTTTTGGTTTATCTATTGAGATTTTTCAATACAAGTTTCTACTTTCCTTTTTGTTATTGTCAAAAATGGAAGTAATAATATTGTTTGATTAATTGTGCTAATAATATTGTTTGACTGATTATGTGATGTGTGTATGTTTGATTATGTGCTTGATTGAATGCAATGTATGTTTGATTGAATGCAATGTATATGTTATATCTGATTGAATGTATGAATGTTCATCGTGTTTATTGTGTCATTGTGTTCGTTGTGTTTTTTGTTTTTGTTGTGTCTTTTTGTTTTGTTTGAATTTCTTTTTTTTTTTTTAGGTATTTTGATTTTCATGTAATCTCAAGATTTAAATTGTTCATTCAATTAGGGGGAGCTAAAGAGAAATTTTTGCTTAACAGGTTAACTCAAACAATAATTATTTTGCCATCAACAAAAAAGTAGAGATTGTTACAACTTAGTTTTTATAACTATGTTTTCATATCATGTACATTTTTACTATTCTAAATAATATTCTTTTGATTATTATTTCTCGTAAAAAATATTGGATGTATTACTTTTATTGTTTATGTGTACTAATATTTTCACAGAAATCATACTTCAGACTGTTGAAGACTTCAAGGTAGATTAGATTAGGGTTTATTATAAATGGAGTCTATATTTTTCTCTTTTATTAAGTCTGAGAGAGTGTTATTGTAATTGAGTAAATGTACACACAAACACTAGGGGAGTATAAAAACTTGAAATTTTAAGTTAATCGTTCTCATCATACGGGATGCTTTGGCCAGTTAGATCCTCCAGAAAGTAGGTAGTCAAACCATGTGAGAAAATTTTTCTAAGTTCTATTCATATTGTATAAAGTTCCCTTCATACAAATGATGTCTAGAGTACAAAATAGATACGTACAAATTTGTCCCGACAATCATCAAAATTTTCTGATCTGATCGTCCTATATGAAGTCCTCTTCGTACAAATGACGTCCATAGTATAAAAAGATTGTGTCTCTTTTCATCCCGACGTATATTTAAAATTTTCTAAAATGTTTGTAATGTATGATATCCTATTCGTATAGATGACATCCAAAGTATGAAAAGATTGAGTCTCTTTTCATCTCGATGAACATAAAAAAATATATTAAATTCGTACTGCATGATCTCATATTTATACAAATGATGTCTAGAGTATGAAATTATGGAGTATCTTTTCATCGCAATGATTAGGAAATTTTTCTGAACAATTTGTACTGGATGAAATAATTTTGTACTGTAGGATATGTATGTACAAAAATATTTTGTATAGGTTTGTATGAGCAAACTTTAAACCGTTCATACATATGAAAGTCGATCATATTGTACGATCGTGCTAGCTCAAAATTGAAATTTTCAATTTTTTGGATGGTTTTACTTGTCTTTCATATTTAAAGTCCTTATAAACTATTTTATAAAGAATCATTCTTCGTGATTTCTTAGAGAACAAGTGAAAGTGTGATTTGGGAGAGTATTTGAGAGATAATTCTTACAAGTGAAGTGTGAAGGTTGCATAAGGTTACTCAAAGGTAAGAATATCTTTTATTTTTGTGTGAAATCTATTCCTTTCTTCTTTCTAGTTGCTTGAGAGAAGATCTTTGGAGAAGAACCAGTTCTCTATCGACACCATTAGGGTGTGAAAGGATCCTGGTTCTCAGCTGACACTAGGAGAAGTGTGAAAGGATGACGGTAGTCTGCCAACACTTGGAGGTATGAAAGGATGACGGTACTCTGCCGCACCGGGGATTGGTAGAAGAGAGGAAAATTATAAAGGCTTCACCGCCTTACTGTGGGGACAAAAGGAGAGTCACTTTAGTAATAGTATAATACTGGAAGAGGGAGTATTCAAGGAGTGCATGTATGTCTTATTGAATTGAACCACTATAAATTATTATGTTTCTTTTTACTTTTCTTCATTTTTTTTTAGCATTTTGTTGTTGTGATTAAAAAAGTAATTTTTAAGAAAACAAATTGTCTTAAAATTATTAATCAATTTTTTTATTAAAATTCTAAGAGATATCTAAATTACCAATTCACCCCACTCTTGGTTAGCCTTGGGAAAATTGCATAGGTATAAAAAACTATATGGACTTTTTAGAGTGCATCAAGCTTGTTATGCAATAGAAAAGACCCTCTCAATATTAAGGGAAAATTCTATAAGATGGTACTGAGACCAACAATGCTTTATGGTGCTGAATGTTGGTTATTAAAAGAGAAGCATAATATTAAGTTAAGTGTTATAGAGATGAGGATGTTTAGGTGGATGAGTGGCTTTACCTAAAAGATGGGATACAAACTGAGCATATATGTGAAAATGTTAGAGTTTCTCCACTTGAAGATAAGATTAGAGAGAGTCGCCTTAGATGATTTGTTCACATAAAACGACAGTCTTTTGATGAGACGATTAAGAAAGAAGATGTTTTTTATATTTGACTTTTATTAAAAAATGTAGTGTTAGACCTAAAAAGACTTGGTTGAAAAATAATAGAAATGACATTTCCTTATTAGATTTAGATGAAAAAGAAATCATATAGTTGACCCCTAATAGTGGGATAAAGGCTTGTTATTGTTTTTGTTGAAGCACCAATTCTTTCACCAATGGGGAGTTTATTTTCCTTCAAAGTTGTTCTAGCATGTGAAAGAGACAATAATTCATGCACAAACACATTCTTTATGTGACGATGCAAAGGTAATGATGAAGGAATTCATCGACCACCCCTACTCAAATAACAAAAAATTGTATGGTAATATATATATATATATATATATATATATATATATATATATATATATATATATATATATATATATATATATGAAATTTTCTTACTTATTTTTCTCCTTTCCGTGCAATTTGTTTCTATTTTTTTTTGTTGGAATATCAGACCTATATTCACATATTTCTTCCATAAATATTAAAAAAAGTATCATTTTATTTATGAAAGATGTTACCTTTTGAAAAATTTTGAAATAGCACAAATCATTTAAGAACTTTGATATTTACTATAATTCTAGGTTACATTTTTCTACCATGATGAATTCCTTCATGTAAAAATATGAAGATTTTCTAAGGTAAAAAAGTTGTCTGCTTCAACTTTATATAATGCACTTTTTTTAAATCACAATGTCTCATCTCTTTCTAACTTTTATATTTATAAAAATGAGGTTAATTTTTTGTAAATGATCCAATTTAATGTATAATTGATTCGTAAAAAGGTTTCAAACAAGTTAAATCTTTTAATTTTGGCATCTGAGAACTCCCCCTATATTTCCTTGGTGAGAAACCAACATTTGAAGCCTACCAGTGGCATGATATCGAGGTGGTCAAGCACTATTAAGTTCTCGCTCACCAAACTCTCTCTTTGTTGCTCTTTTGTTGTTGGATCCTTCTACAAAGTTGTTCACTAAAGCCTAAGGATGATAACAAGCCTTCAAGCACCTTTTGAACCCATGATACATAGGTAAATACTAAACCTAAGGTTTCTAGTTAGGTTTTAAAATAACTTTATTCACATATGATATGAAGCATCTAAACTTCATATAAAGATGTATATAATATCTAAGAAGCACTTAATAAAGATTAGAGCAATGACATTTGATTTATATTAAGTTTGAAGTCATTTTAAATTTAGGATTTTAGATACTAATGCGGGGTAGATGAAATCCGAACCATCCATGTTTCTCATATAATCTAAATGGCATTAAATTGGGATTTTTCATACCCTCAGTCCAAATTGCTCAAACTAATGGAACCGTGGGATCTAATACAAGAAATTCATATCATTCCATGTGCGACCAAATGTTTCTTCAAGCTGTCACGCTTGATTAATGGATGATCGCCTTCATCCGTGCATCCTAGTCATTCCCTTACACAGGTTAAGCCTTCGTGCATCAATTTTGCCACTATCAATCCTTAATAAAATTATTTTAAAGACTTTAAACTTGTAAAAATTCTTATAAATTAATTTCTTCATCATTTTGCATAAGTTGCACCACTATGGATGTAGGGTGATGAGGTCTACATTATAAAAATAAAACAAGAGCATGATAAAGTTTCATAGATTAATTTACATTTGAAAACTTACTTGTTTTCATTAAATAATCTCCTACTATATGTCATTTTGGGTTGAATTCTAGACAAGGTATACTAGGAGATTCCCCCTATATCCCCTAATTCTCCTCATCCAAGTTGATGTGCTTATACTCTATAATTGAATTTTTAAACAAATGGGTCAGTATTTGACCACATGTTTGGAAACCCACTACTCCCTATCAATAAAGAATTAGGGAAAATTTTTGTATTATTTACGTTCATGCCAGGTTAGAGTCACTTGATTATAGACCAATTTTGCTTTTAGAGACACTTAGGTAAATTAACTTAAGGTTATATCTAGATAATTTAGAGAAAATCTAGGAGATTCCACTTGCATAGAATATGAATGAAACTTAAATTTAGTAAACTTTATGACATTATGAACCCAAGGAGTTAAATTCACCTTAATTGCAATTCATTAAGTCACTTAAATCATAAACCCTAAAATCAACTAATATTTTAAGGTTGATTTTTTTAATGAATAATTAAATAAATCAAAATCATAAAAATATAAATTAAATTCCAAATAAATCTAAATCATACCTATGACAAATTTAAATTAAAATAAATCTTTAATTTGTATTAAAAATACTTTAATTTAAAATTAAACTTTATTTAATAAGTAATTAAATTAATTCATATAAAATTAAATATTAATCCAAATTATTCCAAATTTTCAAGGATTGGTCCTTGGTTTTCCTTAACTAATGGTATCAATGAGCCGAACATTTTATACTGTACTTATTAATCAAAACCCAACCCGAGTTTCATCTATATGGAAAGAATTAAATAAATTAATATTTAATTAATTAGTTAATAATAAATTATAAATAAATTTAATAAAAATAAATTAAATAAAGAGAACTTTAAATAAAATTAAAAAAAATTAAAAATAGAACCAAATTATCCAAATTACCTCAACTAAACTAAATAACTTTAAATTATTTCCTAGAAGTAGGAGAGTAGATGGTGAATAGAAAGATAAAGTGGGGATCTCTTAACCTCTTGTTCAAAGATGTCTTCTATAGATTTCTAGAATTGTAGAGGAGCTAGGAAATCAAAATCTTCTCTATATCTCAAGGAGTTTGTGAAGGTTCATGGCGTCTTTTTTTTTTTTTTGGTCTATTGCAAACAAAATTTTCATCTATGGATAAGAGGGAAGACAATTTGTTAATTGGTGTTGATTGGGATTATTTCTAAGCTAGATCAGAAGGTCTGTCAGGGGTCATGCTTGTGTTATGGAAATCAAGTATGACTACATTTAATTTTTTGGAATCTTGTCCCCAATTTATAATTGGAGAGTTAGATCTTAATAAAGGTAGGTGGATGATATCTTCTATATATAGGAATAAGGTTATTTATAGAAGAAGGGTTATTTGGGGGATGCTAGAATTACATTCTTCCAAAAACTTACCTTTAGTGGTGGTAGGAGATTTTAATTGTTTACTTTCTAAGGAGGACAAAAGGGGAGGGAAGAAATTTATTTTTTTCCAAGGAACAAAAGAGATGAATTCATTTTTGGTTAGTATTGACTTTCATGAGGTTGGTTGTGTTGGCCCATAATTCACTTGGTGTAACAGCAAGATAGATGCTGATCGGATCCTAGAGAAATTGGACAGATGTTTTCTGAACTCAGCAATAAGTTCTTCCCATCGTATGGTAGTTAGGCATCTCGCTAGAGTTGCATCGGATCACTGCCCAGCCTTATTAAATATTTTGGATCTCAATCCTATGACTAAGAAACTCTTTAAATTTGATGATGTTTGGGCTTTTATCATGGCTTCAACTGTAGTGCTGAGGGGAGATTGGAGGAAGAAATCTTTTGTGAATTTTTCTCATATTCTTAACACCAAGATGAAAAGAGCTTTGAAAACTTTATTTTACTAGAGGAAAGCCAAGCATAAAAATATAATCCAATCAAAGAAATGTTTAATGAATGATATATTGGAGCTTTAAGTAAAAGAAGTAGATAATGGATGTTGAAGATAGCTGGTCTCTCAAAGCAAAGGTTAATGAACTGAATTCAACTATGGCTCGGTTGAACACATGGTGGAGACAATGTGCAAAAATCAAGTGGTTGGTTGATAGTGATTGTAATTCCAAGTTTTTTTAGGCATTTTCTAGTGCAAGGAGGAATACTAATTATATTTTTAAAATAAAAAAAATGGTTTTCTGGTCGACGATCAACATCATATTGAAGAGGTTCTATATCGTTTCTTTAAGGAAAATGGAAGGAAAGGAGCTTTATACTAGAAGGTTGGCCTTCTTCGTGGAGTTGTCTGGATGAAGATGCCAAAAGGATGTTGAGTCGAGAGTTTTCCTTATAAGAAGTGGAGGTTGTGGTCAAGCAGGCTGGCTGCAATATTGCTCTAGGCAATGATGGTATTTCCTATTCCTTTATCAAATCTTATTAGGGTATTATTAAAGAAGATTTCTGGAATGCTATTAATTAGTTCTTTTATACTGTTAAATGAATGTTGTTTGGAAAGAGACTTTAATTATACTGATACCTAAGGTCAGAAATCTTATGGTTCCCTTAAGCTATAGACCTATTAGCTTGTGCAATACAGTTTACAAGGTGGCTACCAAGGTTCTTTTGAACAGATTGTCATCTGTTATTCCTAAATTGATTTCTGAGAAGCAAGCAACATTTCTAAAAGGAAGGTCAATGTCAGATCATGTTATGGTAGCACAGGAAATATTCCATAAGTTCAGGTGTTCTAAATATTCCAAAGGATTAGTCACTTTCAAAAATAGATATGGAGCAAGCTTAAGATTCTATGGGCTAGTCTACTTTGGTGAAAGCTTTGGAGTATTTTGTGTTCCCATCTAAGATTTCTAAATTGATTATGGAATGTTTTCAAGAACCAAGGTTCTCTTTTTTGATTAATGGCAACTTTTCAAATTGGATCAATGTTATGAGTGGCTTTCGTCAAGGTTGTCCTTTGTTGCCTTTTTATTTATTATTTGCTCTCAACTTGTATCAAATGCTTTTATCCGAAAGGGTGATTCAATTGGAGTACATGTTTTTCCAAATGGCCCAAGGATTTCACATTTGCTCTATGCATATGATATCATTATTTTTTCAAAAGCTAAAGCATAGGTGTTGAAGGAGATCAAGAGATTTTAATGGACTTTTGTGGTTGGACAGGTCAAAAAGTAAATGTTAATAAGTCAAGCATTTTTTTTGGCAAATCTATAAGGAAAAGGAAAAAAGAGAGTTATTTCTTGTATTATGGGATTCAAATATGTAAAGGAGTTCTGTTACCTTGGAGTTAAAATTGTTTTGAGGAGGCTTGTAGGAGCGAATTTCCAATTCAATAGTGATAAAGCCTTGAGAATCTTAAACATTTGGGGTGGTAAGATCATCTCATTAGCTGGAAAGAACACTCTTGTAAAATTGGTATTATTTTCTTACCCTACATATCACTTTGCACATTCTTTATTCTCAAAAGGTTTTCTAGATGAAATTGATAATTTGTGTAGAAGCTTTACTTGGAATAAGATGAATGGAAGATTTGAGCTTCATTATGTTTGCTGGAATGTAATGTGTAGGCCATTAAATTGGGAAGGATGTGGTTTACATTCATGTTGGGTCATTGTGGGCTAAACTTGCTTGGAAATATGTACAAGATAAAGACTCATTACTGCATGAGGTTCTTTTTCTGAAGTATGGCTCTCTATGTGATGATGGAACTTTTAAGAAGGTTGGCTCAACTACTTTGAAATTAATTATTGATGGCAAAAGATTTCTCAAGTCAATAGTTAGATGGAGCATTGCTAATAATGACTCTTTCTTTTTTTTTTTTTTTTGAAAAGGAATTAAAATAGAAATGGTACAAGTAAATACCCCACACCGGGCCACAGCAATAGCTTACAAGTAGAATCGCAATAACCCAAAAAAGGACAAAAAGTGGATATGAATTAGAAGATGCAGACTCAGACCAGCATCAGGTTGCCAGGAAAGGGCCATCCATGGGAGAAAGGAAATTCGCAAATGAAAAGCTACCAAATCAATGAAACGGGCCACCCAGGTTGCCAACCAACCTTGGCCATCCACGACGCTTGCAACAGTGCTGCTTCCTCATCGTCCATATAATAAAAATTGAATGGGCAAACCAAACCAACAATAAAGCTCACGGCAAAAACAAAACTCAAGCCAGCCACAAGGCCATCTCAAAGGGACAGAATAAGTAAATTTCCCCTGGACAACCAACCAAAAGCAAAAAAACCAGGTAAGCAACCAGCAAGAACACCATCACCGGCCACGCCTACCTCTCCTACGAGCCCTACCATGAGAGGCAACATATACAAGAGTTTTATCATGTAGTAAGTTAAAAGGGTTCCCTGGGTCATCATCCCCACTCGAATCCAAAGAAATAGAATCAGACTCATTATCAGATGAACCATGAAGCTAGTCCAAATGCATATCAACATTAATGCCCGAATTGTCCCCGACATGATACACTAAGCCCTGAGAATCAATTAAATTAACAGGGACATCCACAAAATTGTTATTGTCTAAACAGTCATTCAAAACTAGAGGCTAGCAAGAGGTTACAGACGCAGAACCGACACAAACATCTGCAACCAAATTATTAGGAACAGGATCATTCGCATTCGGGCAATCCAAAGCCAAAGAATTTAAAGTAATACTAGCCAAAACAGGCAAACCGGACCTCACAGACGATAACAAACCAACACTATCATGAACCTCAGCACCATGACACACAAAAGGAGCGACAAAAAGAGATTCCTGAGAGGCAAAGAAAACACCTTGCAGAAGAAAAGGTTGAGCATCAGGGGATAAAAGAGCGACAATGTCAACAAATAACACCAGCACCCGTATGAGATGCAACATCGACCACAATATTATCCACATCATCCAAACCGACCAAAACAGGGGAGATAAAAATGCGAGCAGGCAAATCTAGAGAATGCACCACAGGCATCGGATTCAATAAAACATCTCGAATAGGCATAGGAGAACCAAAAACACAAACTTCCTCATCTAAATGATCAATAGAAGTATTAACAGCCAATCCACCATTTCCATTAATCAAAACTGCAGGAGCCGCAGGAGGTAATGAATTAGGAAAAACACAATCCAAATTAATAGAAGGCACCTCAATAACAGTAAGGGCATCCACATGATTGGGCTGAGGGTGAGGAATAGGGTAATTAGGTTTGGAATGACTCAGGAATTTGCAATGCGAGCAATAAGCAGGGAAGGGATCCATAATAATCGATTGAATATAGCCTAAAGTCTCGAACCCAACCCAAATTTTATTAGGATAAACCTTGGTAACATCTAATTCCACTAGTACCCAAGCAACCGAAGGCCGCCTACTAATGGAAGTTGCCTGATTGATTTTCAGAGGTTTACCAAACATGGAACCAAGCCCTTGTAAGATTCTTGGGGAAAAGAGGTGCAGCCTAAGATTAATAAAGGAAACCCAAATTTGGATAGTAGGGATTCGACATCAATGTCAAAGGTAGGGGACCATTTCAAAATTCTTATGAAGAAATTTTTCATGAAATATGAACGACGTGAGAAGACTCGACAATAATCAATGTCATTTTCCAGCTTGATAAGAATATGCTTAGAGTTAAGAACAGTAAGAGAGAAAACTCCATTAAGTTTGAGAATAAAAAAAAGTTACGAATCGCTTCAAAGGACGGACGATGGGTTAGAAATTTTCCAACAAGTGCAAACTCAAAAGAAGCAGCTAGGGCTAGCATTTCCTCATGCAAAATCCAAAGTGAAGGAATCCCTCTAAAAGATGAGATCTTAAGATTAGGAAAAGAAGAGATCGAAGAGGAAGAACAACCCGCTAAAGCCTCACAAAAAGACCAAGAAGAGAGGGAACCAGACAAGAAACCAGGATCCAAAAGCCTTTTGCCCTCCATGACAGAGAAAAAATGCAGAAAAACTAGAGAGAGAGGAGAAAAATCTTCCCTGAGGAGGCAAGGAAACCATGCAACAAAGGAGAGGGCACAAACCTCCAAACCCTAGTAGAGCGCATTACGAATCAAAACTTACCCAAAAAAAATGATTGCTAATAATGACTCTATTGATGTCCTCAAAGAAATTTAGGTTATGGATAAAAGTATAAATAGGTGGTCTACATTTGTGTTGTCTCTAGAAAATAGTGAAGTAATGGTGGATAAGTTCATTATAGATGGTTGCTAGAATGTAGGGAACTCAGTAAGTTCTTTGGAAATGAACTGGTGGATCTGATCTGTAAAATACAGATTTTGTCATAATTGGGTGAAGATAGTATGGAACTTATATATCAAAAATCAGGAAAGTCTATTTTTGCATTAAATTTTGAAGCAATGGTTCATGACCATTCTAGTTGTCAAATATCGGAATAGATTAAAAAGACTAAGCTTATCCCACTAGTGGAGATTTTCTGGTGGAGAATTTTCAACATTGTTATTCCTACATATCAATTCTTGTCATATAGAAGATTGCAAGGGGTAAATTATTGTCCAAGAAGCTTTAATGAGATCGAATACATTGAACATGTTTATACAAAATATAAGAAGCTGAAGGAAGTATTTCAACACTTAAATAGACGAGGCTTTGGGATCCCATCCTTTGACTCTTTTGAAGACTTTTATAAGTGGTTGGCTTAACATAATAGTTTATTAGTTAAATTGTATTGCAAGGTTGTTTACTTTTCATGGAAGGCTAAGAATAAACTAATTCAAGAAGGAAAAGTTGAAAGCTTAATAGCGACTGCTTCTAATTTTGTGAGTTATGTTTTAGTTTTCGCATCTAATGATAGTTTTAATTAGGCCACTAGGGTGCTAATCAACCATTTATGCTTTTGGGTAATCATTGGCACCCTCCTCCACCCGATTGGATCAAAGTTAATGTTGACGCATTGTTATTACCATCATATAACACTAGAATCAGTTGTGTTTTCTGTGACAACAAAGGTATATTTCTTTTGAAGTTTAGACATTGTTGTGTTCATTGGGATGTTTCTTGATTGGAGCTTTTATCTATTCAATCATTCAAGGATGTTATAAAAGATTGAATGTTCAATTATAAGGGTCATATCATCGAAGGTGGAAATGCTAACATCATTAAGTTTCTTCAAGATGCAATTAGGAGAGGTGGTCAAGGGATGGAAGATCTTGCATTTATCAAGGATTTTAATCATGTGATTTTCAACTGTCTAGATAGGATTTGTAATAAGTTAGCATATTTAGGTGCTAACTATGATCTCTTTAGTTCTTTTCTTTCGGAAGACATTAGTATGAATAAGGTTCCTACATAATTTAATAGTTTGTTAAAGGAGGAATCTTATGTTAATAGTTTGTAGTTTGTATTTTCTTTTTTAGTTATTAATGTAGTTGGATGCATCTTAAAAAAAAAACTAAACTAAATAACTTAAACTTAAAATTAATGCATCAACTCACTGAATAAATAGTTAAACTAAATTAAGAACTGTATGCATTGTGTTTAGTTCCATTAGAAAAGACAAATGCAAAAAAATTATAGGTCTTAAATATATTTTTAATAAATGGAAGCCTTTTATACATATGTTTGATTCCTTATGGAAGGAATACATCTAGTTCATTCATATGGATTAGGATGTGGGGTTGAATTCTTCAAAGCAATTTGAATATTTCAATTAAAAATTATTTATAATAATCTCTTCTAAATTTTTATTTAAAATATTAAAATAAAACTTCAAGTACTATATGCAATCACCCTATCCTATATGGGAGAATGAATGCACTACATTATGTGCTTAAGGACTTGTAGGTATGTAGCTTCTGCACTTTGCAGTCATTATCTTACATAGTTCTTTAAAGTTAAAAAATTAAACTCAAATATTTTTAAATAATGTCAATAAAACACTAAACCAATAAATTTTAAAGTTAAATCAAAATATCCTTTATTTATAATAATTCAATAACTTCAAATCAAATTAAACAACTCAAATGATAAAATCCCTTAGTACGTATCATAGCCACATAACCTTCTTCACACATTATAGATGTTTTGTTATGATAATTGACTTTAGCTTAGGCTTGTCTGTTGTTTTTTTGGTGTTCTTGTAGATGCCTTACTTAGAGGGCATATTATGTCTGCTTATTTCATTTCAGCATTCTACAATATCATACATAATTACACATATTTACCTCCACATTGCACTATGTTTAGTAGTTACAAGTAGAATTTATTTGCACTTATATTCCCTACTTATATGTTCTGCATACTTTACAAACTTTTTAGAATGTACTTAGCATTTTAATAAAATAGTAAAGTTAAATTTCAAATGTAAATTGTGTATAATATATATCTAGATCTAGTTGTAGAAAGAGTTATAAGAGATTAAAAGTGTTCGCTTATACATGTAGGACTCTAAAAGAAAATGCTTTCTCTTCCTTTTAGAAGAATTATCTTTTGGAATCCTTTAAGAGAAATAAAGCTAAAAGGAAATAAGAAAATACATTTAAAGATGCATTCATAGGAGTAGAAATTAAAGCCTGATGAAGGGGAGCTTGGCCACCTTACTTATCAATAGACTCTACATTATGTTCAACATTAAAATAAATGTTTTTTTTTTTGAAGAATGCAAAATGCATTAATAAAGGAAAAAACCAAAGAACCTAATTAAAAACTATTGAGAGTAAACTACCCTATCACTTTCTTCCTTCACAAGTTGATCAAAAGAAGGAGAAAGTTTACTCTCACAAAATAAGTCCCAAATAAAATCATAAGGAAAAGCTAAGTTAGCATAATAATCAACTAACTTATTACAATCACAACCAACATAATGGAAAATAATATTATTCCAACTATCTAAAAATAATAAATCTTTATCTTCAATGCTTCCACCCAATTTCTTCTCTTTGCTATACAACTTATGAAGAAACTGGATCACATTCTTATTGTCTCCCTCAATAATAATACCTTTAGCATCATGTAAACTTTCATTCAACACTTCCCTCAAAGAACTGAACGCCAAAAGTGAAAGTTCGTTAGGGATGTTAAGCCCTATAGAACTGGCCCAAGCTAACCAAGAGGGGGGGGGGGGGGGGGGGGGGGTGAATTGGTATTTTAAAATTTTCTTTTCACAAAGAATAGAAATCGCATAAACCAAAATCACACCACAAAAATAAATGCAAAAATTAAAGTGCGGAAGCAAGAAAATAAGAACACATAAATTTATAGTGGTTCGGTCAACTCGACCTACGTCAACTCCCAGGAGGCACCCTCCGAGTATTGCACTACAAACGTGACTCTCCTTTAGCCCCCACAGCTAGGCGGAGAAGCCTTTACAAAGCACCTCCTTTTTGCCACCCCGGCAAGGCAGAGAACCTATCTCCTTTTGCTTCCTCCTGAAGCTGGTAGAGAACCACAACCAAAAGCTAACTCCTTACCTCTACCGACCCTTCCACAGATGAGAAACTCTAGACGAAGAAGAAGCAGAGCGATCCTTGAAGCAACCCTTGTGAATCCCCTCACAAGCTCCCCCTCACAAGATCCTCTCTCTCTCTCTCCCACTCTCTCTTTCTCTCCTCAAGGCCTTCTCAGGTCAAGGCAGTAGCCAAAAGGTCTTACAAAACGTTGAACAAGAGTTCTTAAATAGAAGAGCTTAAAAGGAGTTCATTAATTGCAAGTTGCCGACAATAGCGTCCAGGCCGATATGGACATCGGCCTAGCCGATCAGTACAAATCTCAGAAGATCGGCCAGAGCATCGCCCTGAATGCAAACTGGACGATTTGAAATTGGCCTGATCGTCCAGGCCGATCTCACGATCGTCCCGGCCGATCAGTTTAAATCAGAGGAAAATCATCTAGAGCATCGCCCTGAATACGAGCTGGCCGATATATATCATCCTGAAGTAACTAAGGTTTTTTGAATAGATCGTCCTGGACGATCCTGAGATAGTCCAGGATGATATGATCGTATCAATCATCCTTAATTACTCCCTTGATTTCCTGATCAATTAAGGAATAATTTGAGAATATCATTGAGGCCGATCAATGATCGTCCTGGCCGATTATTTAAAAATACAGTATACCTTAATTGTCTATGGCGACAACTTCTTTCTATTTTGAGCTTATCGTCCTGACCGATACACCTATCATCCAGGTCGATCTGTTAATGATGGCCGCCTTAATTAAGAATCCTTATTTAGACTTTCTGTTTTAAGCCTGATCGTCTTGGCCGATATGAGTAAAAACAGAAATTCTAAGACTCTCAAGTGTGTGTGTAGGGTTACTTAGCATCAGTTACTTTGACCATTACAAATAGACTCAAGAGTGACTCAACCCTAAACCTATGCAATCCTGAACTGGCTTCGTCTGTTCGCCCAATCTTCGATTCCTAAAAAGTTAGAAGCAACAAGCAGTTCAAGAGAAATAGTGTTTGTCAATCATCAAAACATAAGCCATGAAAATATATTTGCAATAAAAAGCTCCAATTATGCTATGTCCCAATGAACTCCATAGAATCTGAATGCTAATACAAACCTTCCTCTGTTGTGCTGAATAATGCCTCCAATTCCTACTTCATAATTTTCCTTCCGAAAAGCATCAATGTTTATTTTATACCACTCGGGAGAAGGGGGATGCCAAAATTCAAAAAATAGTCCATAAGACTAATTCTCATCCTAGTGATCTGAGAGTATTTGATTCATTTTAGCCGTATTTACAAAACTGAGAACAGTAGCAGCAATCAATGTTTCACTATCTTCCACCTTTCCATGCTTGATCTTGTATATGTTGCTCCAGAAGAACCATAACAATGAAAAATATATCCTAACCACCAATGGATTAGTTCTAGCCAATACTTCCAACTGATACAAACAATCCTGAAAAGAAATGAATTTCAGAATCATGAAACTCCATCTTCTTAATACATCAATCACCTTTAACAGCTTTGAACATGAAGTGGTAACATGATTGATTTCTTCAACCTCTCCACATCCCCTTGGACACAAATTCATGGTAGCTATCTTCCTTCTCATTAAGAAATCTATTGTAGTTATCGTAGCCTTGCATAACCACCACATAAATAGCTATACTCGAGCATTTAATTTCAACTTTTAAAGCCATGAAATAGGGTGTACAGTCAACTCATCCTTTAAGCCATCCTCCTTTATCATAGCCGAGGTAGATCTTCCACTAATAATCTTTTTCAATTCCATGAAGTCATCATCATTATTTTGACAAATCTAGATTTTGCTTATCAAAGCAACTAGATCTTCCCCAAAGTATAAAATCAACTTGTCATAATTCCACCTTCCCTCGTGAATGAAGAAGTCAAGAGTTGTTTTATCATCTTCAAAGATAGGAACAAAAAAGAGCCATTTTGAGCAAACTTTTATCCATGATCCAAACATCTTTTAAAACATTAGTACTAGTACACATAACAACTTTCCATCTAACAAATCTACTAAGAGATTTCCATCCACTTGCAATGATCTTCCAAGCTGAAGAACCACCCTTCATTCCCTCATTACTCCACTAATCCTCACCATCTTTGGCCAATAAATTTCTATTTAACAAGGACGTAGGACTTTCAAATAGTTTCCATAAAAACTTAGCCCTCATTGGTCACAAGCTGGATAATGCTGACTAGATTCCCCAACCTCCCAGTGCTTTCGGTTTATAAAGTACCTATCAAGCCACATAATGCAGCCCATGACTTCCATCAAATTTATTTCGAATGAAATTCCTACAAAGTTTCTCAAATTCCCTCAATATACTCAATGGAACAAGAGAGTGAGACATAAGGAATACGAGAAGATTAATAAAAACAGTCTTTACCAACACCAACCTTCTAGCCAAGGAAATTTACCTATTACCCCAAGCATTTTTATTTTTTTTGTTGAAACTGCCAATAGCATTAAATAAAGAAAACTATTACAAACTAGTTTGTCATACAAATTCTATCACATTGCTCCTTAAGTAAAACAAAAAAAAAACCTATGAGGAATCTTATTACAATTTAGATCATCCCAAAGAAAATCTCCTAATAAAGAAAAATTAGCTCAAAAATCGGCTAATTTATTACTTTCCCTATGAACAAATTGAAATAGAAAATTACCAATATCCTTTAAGAAAGACAAGTCTTCGACCAATTCCTTGTATGATTTATTAGAAGCTTTATCCAAAGAATTTTGAAGGTACTTGATGACATTATAGTTATCTCCTTCAATAATAATCCCTTTACTCTCAAAATTCCAATATTGAAGAACATATTTCAAAGCCTTTAACTTCTTCATAGACCTATCCATAAGCATTTGGAAATCAGCTTTATTCAGCCTTCTTAATGCCATCTTGGTTCCTAAGTACTCCATTTCTTCAATGAGCTTAAACCCCAATATCTTTGTAATTTTTTTCTTCCTTCTTCTCTCAACCAATTTACCACAAATCATAGCAAATTTTTGAATATTAATTCTTTGACCGGTCTAGCTGCAATAGTCCCTTATAATGTCATTCATCTTCCTTATACTCCTCAACTTATCATCTGAAAATAATAACACATCATCTGTGTAAAGCAAATGAGAAATATTTTATACCTTTGGAGCAATTTTGATGCCCAAATCCATGCCTTTTTTGGAAAAAGCATTGGAAAGCAATTGAGAATAAAAAAAATAGAAAATGCAAGAGTGGACAACCTTCACGAAAACCACTCTTTCCTACAATCCATCTAGAACAACCACCATTGATCAGTATAGAAAACCTCGGTTCCAAGACACACTCCATCACCCAGTTCAAATATCTTTCAGGAAAGCCCAATAGAACCATCATCATATTAAGAGTAGTCCAACACATACTGTCATAGGCTTGCTCCTTATCCAGCTTGATAGCCAACAAACCATTGTTTGATTTGGAAATCCTTATTTTGTTGAACAACTTTTGAGCTAGTAACAAATGATCCGATATAGATCTACCTCTTACAAATTCTACCTGTTCTTTAGAGATAATCTTTGGAATGACCACCAACAATCTGTTCAATAAGACTTTAGCCACAATTTTATAAATAGAATTACAAAGGCTTATTGGATGAAAATCAGATGGAGTCACTGGATTCATATAGATGGTATATTTATACACTACTATTTTATACTAATTCTTGTTACATGCATAGCATTCATATAGGTGGTATATTTATAATAAGGGGTAGCCTTTTCATAGGTTTCTTTATGTGTTCGTGTTTCAGATTGAGTAGGAAGATTTATTTTAGTTTTAGGATGATATGATAGTTGTACCATTCTCTAAACAACAAGTTCTTCCCTCTTTGTCTAAAAAAAGAGGAAGTTTAAATCATTGTTGATGGATTAATTGATGATTATTCTACTAGTTATAAATAATCAAAGGCCAAATATTTTAAGTACGTCAAGGTTGTAATGGTTATTAAAACTGGATAAAAACTACATCTAGAGAAATAGTCTCACCTCCTATAAAGAAAGAGTAACTTTGAAGGTCACAAACCTATTATAACAACTAAGTATCATAAAGGACTAAACAACATCCTAATAGCTAATCATCAATTGATATCATCTAGTAATTAGAGTTAGTAAGCTCCTGTCAAATCTTTGGCATAAGTTGCATTTACTCGATGAGCGTATAATATCATATCTCACTCACTTTCTATTTAATTTAGAAATTTTCCAAGTAGAACTTCAAGTCACTCTTTTGGTCATCTTTCACTAAGAGTTAACCTGCATCATTTACTAGGTAGTTAATCATCTTTTTATTTCAATAGAAGGAGGCTAAAATTAACAAATCTGCAATCCTTCTTATTTCACAAGAAGAAGGGTTGGTGCCATAAAATGATAGCCACTTTGACCACTTTGACTGCACTCATCACTCATAAAAATAGTGTCGTGGAAGAAAAAAAAGGAGAAAAGGAAAATTTGTAACTAGATCCTTGTATGTTAGAGAATATACTTTAGTTGACCTGCATATTATGGCAGGAAGATGAATTAAACAAAATAATGGATCACTTAAAAGAGAGTTTCCGACAGATAAAGGAACAAGAAGCTACAATGAATGTAAAGATAAATTTAGAAGATGAAGAAATGTATGGGAGTATCAATATGGTAGGTACGTGTTCTTTCTGATAGAGAGAAAAAGAAAAAACTAAATATAAAGAAAAATCCATAAATTTTGAATTGGATTAAGGTGACACAATATATTCAACTCAATATCTCATAGAATAGTTAAATCCATAAATGTTGGATTGGATTAAGTTGGTATGGTCCATCACCTTCTCATCAGAAGTCTCTTTAAACTTGGGTGTAGTGGCCTCTAGGAGCATGGGAAATAAGTAGGGGAGCTTTCTTTTTATGGGAAGGCTTTTAAGAAAAAATATAATTGAATATGCTCTATGTACAAAGATATATGAATCTTTCTTATTTTGGCTTAGTGATTGTTATTGGCAGCCATGATGCATTAGGCAGGTGTTTTAGGGTGTTGCCAAGTGATCTATATCATTAGGTCATGAAGAGGATGATGATGTTATCAGTTCCATGTGCTAGGCTCTTGAGTATAGCTTAGATTAGACCTTTTGGATTGGTTGAGGAAATTTCAGGTGGTTGACTAAGCTGGCATGCTACTAGAGGAGTTAAGGGAGGGCAATGGGGTGAAGTGCATACATTGGTGAAGGAGAATTAAAAGTGTATTGTGTTTTGATCCATTTGAGCTAACTTTAGCTTAGCCTAATTATTTATGAGGCCTAAACCAAGGGGTTCCATGGCTAGGAGAGGTGTTTAGATTGTAAGCTTACTATTTGCATAATGTTTAACCCAAGGGATAATAAAATTTAAGCTTGGTCAAAGTGCAAGTATATATTGGTCAAAATGGCGATTCATGGTTGACATGGTCAACTAAGGTCAACCTTGGGTGCGAAGTGGCTTGAGAAAGTTCAATTATTTTCATATGTCAGAATGTTATGCCAAACTTTGGATGAGGTTTAGTCATGAATGGCACATATATAGGAAAAAAGGCCATGCATGATTGACTTAATCAACCATGGTCAACCAAGTTCAACCATGTGTTCAAATGGGCTTGATTAAGTTTACGAATACGTATGGAACATTTAAAATGTGAATCTAATGTGGACAATTTTGAGGATTTTGGTCTTTAACCATGGTTAAAGGGTAGACTAAGGCTTGTTTTAGTTGTAGAAAGGTTCAAATAAATGTTTGTAGCATTCCATATGCATCGGATAGGTCAAAGTAGATGTTATGTTTAAAATGCAAATTTTAATGAATTCGGCACATGTTGGGTTTTTTATGAAAAGTGAGTACTTATGGGCTTCTAGAACATAGGATGTCCTTGAGTGGATCAAACCCATGCTAAAGACCCTATAGAAAGGTTTAGTTCAAGTTCAAAGAGTTATAAATGGGTTAGTTAATATCTTGCCAATCAAGCTGCATGTGTAAGGTTAAGTTGTGTATTGCATTTCAAGGTACACGTGAAACTTGGAATGAAACCTATCATGGCCTTTATATATTCATTTGTAGTCTAGATTACATCTCAAACTAGGTCCTTAAGTTTCCACTTAGAGTCCTTAGGTGTTCAATCTAAGCTTGACTGGTTGAGCCTTGTGAACAAATTTTAGGTAGGGATTCACTTATTCGCTTCATGTTTCGTTAATCAAATATGTATAACCAAACATTGTACTACATTATAAGATAGAATAATGCTTCACTATCGATTTGAAAAGAGAAAAATATTTAATTTCATTATCAAACATAATATAGCATTTACCTATCATTTTGAAAATGAAACAAACCAAGGATTACGCCTACTTTAGAAAAGAAAATTAGAGCAAGTTTTATTATTTTTATTGGGTTCTCAATTTCCTATAAAACCAAGCCTCTATAGTTAATTACATATATCTCATGACAAGTCTTAAGAAAACTATTGATTAAAGAGTTGGACCATTTCAATTTATAAAGATATAATTAAGGATTTAAGTGTCTTAATCTACCAAATAGAAAATGATTTAGACTTAAATGTTGTTTAGAATTTTTATAAAATTCAGATGACTCTCCCTGGGGGCATCCCGAGGTGTGCACATTTATGACTTTTGTCAGTTTAGAGTAGATTCTCAACTAAAAACCTAAGTGAAAATTAGTGCCTTATAAATATAAGATAAGAAAGCTCTATTTAAGTGGAATTTAGGAAGTTTAGAATTTAATCAAGACTATAATAAGCATATGCATCTAACTAGTGCAATAGAAGATATATGAAATAATATATAAAAAATTTATTTTTTTTATAATAATAAATAAAGTTCCCAAGGTCTGTTGAAAAGTGAAGGTGTCCATCCTCCTCCATAAAAGGCTTGGATTTCTATTTTTTATATAATGCTTATTTAAGAATGAATGGTTACTTTTAAATTAATTAAAGTTTTGACTAAAACAAAGTAAAAAAATTGGCTCAATGTATTGGATTTGATCCTTTAGGGGGAATCAAATATAAAATAATTTTGAGCCTAGGACCTTTATTTAAAAGCTTTAAACATTTGAAGTGATTAATTAATAAGGTTCTTAAAAATCTAAATCATTAAAATACATCAACAAATGAAAAACCCTATTAATTAGATCTTATCCCTTAGGAGGAATTAAAACATTACAATTATGAGCTTAAGACATGTTGATTAAAGACTTCATCACTTTGAAATTATTTAGCATTCCATTCATTTGAATTTAAAATTAAACATCTTAAATATATGTTCATTTTGAGTTTGGAAAAGAGGTTTTATAAAGTTAGTTTTCTTTGGGAAATATTTAAATTGATGTTTGAATTTTCATTCTGAAATTGAACTCCCACTGGAAAAGATATACTACGTCAAGAGGTAGAAATAAGATGTCCTTATGGTTTCAAATTTAGAATTTCAAATTCCATCCCAGATATCGTATCCAAATTCAAAAAAGAACTATATATGGCCCTAAAGGGTCAAAATGATGCTTGATCAAATATTTTGCTATGATATATATATATATATATATATATATATATATATATATATATATATATATATATATATATATATATATATATATATATATATATATATATCATTCATTATAAATTGTTCAAACATGCCGATAATGATCATCTTTGGTTTTGATTTTTCCATAAAAGATTAATTGAATTTTGAAAATTAATTTTGAAAAATGATCTTGGTTTTAAATCTCTAACGAGCATAAGCCCTCATAGTTAATTACATTATAGGAAATTGGAGTTTCCTAAGAAAACACTTGATTAAAATAACTGCAAAAAAAATTTATTTTCAAGGAGTGATAACAAAGGAGGTGAGACAAGAATTTCAACTAGGATTGGATAAAAAATTGAAAACTTATTTTTAAATGTCAATTGTGGAAATGTAGGAGGTTCTTTGGGATTCTGAAATATTTAAGAGGCACCCCAGTCTACACTATGTGCTAGACTTTAAATTTAGGATTGAAGAGAAATTTAATTTCAGTTTATAATTTATTAGAATTTTTGGATTAGATTTCAAAAGGTGGGACTTGTTATTTAGTTTATACCCTATATCCTAAAATTAAATTAGCCAATAAACCATAGTGGCCTGAACCTAGCTAATGTAGTATAAAATCTAAGCTTATCCCAGCCTAAATCGGGGAGACAGCTAACCACCTAAGTACTTTAAAATCATTATCAAGTCTTTTTATGAAAGAATGGTAAAATGTTAATTAATTTTTGAGTAATTGGGGCCGACGTCTAGAGAGGATTCTAAGTGGCCCTTTAACCTTTGTATGGTAATAAATGCTTTGAGATAAATATAATTAAAATTTTATACTCTTTTAATTTATTTCTAAAGCAATTCATGCTAATTAACTCGATAAATATATTATATGAATATGAAGTAGTTAAAAAATAAGCTTAAAAATAATTTTATCCTAGAGATCGCATAATAGACCCTTAATAGAATTGCACCCTAATAGGTTAGGTGATCTACCATAACTCATAGGTGGAGAAGTGCTTAACAAGGTAGAGAAAGTAAAAATATACATAAATGCAGACTCTCAGAGGTTTTGAGCATACTTCTTAAATTGTTAGAGTTACTATGTGAGCCTAAAAAATTTATTTAAATTTTAATTAGAAAAAGTTTTTAATCATACCCTCGCGAGCCACTAATTATTTTCGGGCTAAAATAAAATCTACGGGCATGAAAGAAATCTAGAAAGGCATGTATTTATACTGCATAAATAATTTAAAAAATAAATGACATTAATTAAATAATATAAATATCCATGTGACAAGTGCCACATAATTTACAACATAGAGTAAAACCTAAATTAAAAGTGGTCGGGTACCACTGGCAATAACCTAGAGTTTAATCCTAAAACTAACACGAGTGACTTTTAGTGGGATACTCTTTGTCTTCACTTCTTCATCCTTCTATGAGAACATTGGATTCATCTGGTCTGGATACCCAAATGAAAAGAAACTCCTCCCCAATGGGGCATTTTCCTTTCACTTTTGATATTAAAGTCATCATAACATGGATCTCCAAATGGAAGAGAACTCTTCCCTAAGAGATGTTCTCTTCACTTCGAATTCTAAGTTAGATGTAGGTATCCCAACTCAAAGACTCACTTTTATTACTCAATTACAATTAAATTACATTACATTTACAAAATAAAAAAAAATTCTAGACAACTTTCATGGTTATCTAAACTTTTAAAATTAGTATGAACATCCCAAGCTGTTATATATTTTAGCTTTAAATTAAATTCATAGCCATGCTCTTTTAATTTCAAAGAGAGACTTAGCATTTTGCACCTACAAAAATTTATTATTTTAAAGCTTTATCCTTACCCCCTTAATTTAGTCCTACAAAAGCATAGCTATTTGTAAAAAACTCTGTGAGCATCTAAATCGTTCCTACCCTAGGGGAAATCTAACATACATCATATCAATTTATATATTTAATTAATAAATAAACAATCTAAATAATTAATCAATTTTTAACCAGCATGTAGTGAAAACCACAGAAAATTTAACACATAATAGCAAAAAAGTAAATATCAGCCTAGCTTACATCTAGAGTTAGTCGTCCTAGCAAACCATCTAAAGTGTGTGTAGGAGGCCGTGTGACTTGGACATGTCCTAAAATGGGTAATTTGTAAAAGTTGTCTACTGTTTAAATTTGTTAAAAGCTTAAGCGATTTTCAAGTTAAGTTTATATAGTAATATATTAAAGTTGATTTTAATGTTGAGTGATTACTACCTTTATTTACACCATAGCCATAAAGTTTACCATTCTTGGGGCTTAGTTAATAGCCTCATAGGCCTGGGTCACCCAATAGTAAGCAATTTGATTAAGTTAATTTAATTGGTTCTAAAGTAAAGGATTAATATTTTTTGTTAAATTAAATAGTTACTAATTTTAGGGATTAGTTTAATTTAAATTTTCTATCAATTGGTTCATGGCTTTATCACAGTGGGCCCGAGGAACCTGCCCTCCTTAGGACATGAAGCCCTGCAGCTCAAGATAGTCCATCATGCAAACTTGAAAGTTGTATTTAAATTAAGAATTTTATTTTAATTAAGTAATTATTAATTAGTTTATTTTAAAGTTATACACTCCATTGAATCTAATCATGGTGTTGTCACAGTGGGCTTGATGAACTAGACCTCATAAGGACACTTAATACTGTAGCTTAAGGTAGACCATTCTAAAAACACCATCTTTTGAGTGCTTGTTATATATTAATGGTTAGCTGATTAATTTTATTAATAAATTTAATTATTTTCTAAATTTTAATTAATTATTGAATTTTTGGATTTTTTAAAAAATTATTTTAATTCATTAAATTAAGGATCAAAAGTTGACTTTTTAAATTAAAGTAATTTCTGAAAGTTTAATATGTTTTCTAAATACTAAGATGAGTCATTAGAATCTAATTTTATTGGAATTGATTTTTTTTAAGTTAAGTTATGAATTTCTAAAATTAAAAACCCCTTAATAAAACTCATAATAGAGGTTTAATTTAATTTTAAAGGAAAATCACTAATTAATTAATTTAAATAATTAAAAATAATTAAAAATCTCAAACACTTGAGAGCACTCCCTTAGATCATTTTTGACCTTTAGGAGTGATTTTGAGAAGTTTAGAATCAATTTGGGTCAAATCATCAAACAATTCTTAATAAGGTAATTTAAAATTTTAATTAAATAATCAAATTTCAAAAATTCATGTCTAATTCTAAAAAATGACTTATTTCTGGTTGTTGGCATTTTTAAAAAATATTGGGCCTTAAATTGAGTTGAATGACTTGGAGTTTGTTAACTTGAAATTTTTAATCACAAAATAAAATGCAATCTTTAGATATTTTTATCACAAATTTGTCACAATTTCATCACAAAATAAAATGCAATATCTAGATATATATTCAAAAAATTATACTCGATGAAATCTAAACTAAATTAAGCAAATACTCCCTTTGTGAATTCAAAATTTTAATCCCTATTAAATGGATCCAACCTTGAGGCCAGAGGGTAAAGATTAGGAGTATTTATATGAATAATGACTTACTTGTTTAATTAATTACATGCTTAAACATCAAATCATGAGCTCAATCTTAGCTTTATTATAATTTAAGGTTTATACAATCATCTTAAATTTTTAGAAGGCCAATCGAACTCTCCTTTGTCCTATATTTTGAAATTATTCGGTCACCTTTTTTCTAAGTATTTGAAAATTCATAGAAATTAAAAGAGGTTTATTCATCGTATAGATATCCTTAAATCAATTTCAAAATGTATAGATAGATTTATTTTGGAAATTTATAATAATACTTAAGAAGACTTTGACTATCTCAAATTTATGTGGGTTAATCCTTGGGTTAACACTGACTTAAATTTAAACCATATGTTAATTAGAGCCCATTTTAATTGTTAATTAGCCAACCAAAGTTCTATATACATAATTGACATAGGAAATTTAATAAATTATATATATATATGTGTGTGTGTGTGTGTGTGTGTGTGTGTGTGTGTGTGTGTGTGTTGGAAAACTAAATTGAAATCATCAATGCATTTAATGAAAAATAAAAGTACAAGAAAGTAAAGTGTGAAAAGAAAAAGATAAGCAACCCAAATTTTTATTGTGGTTCAGTCAACTTAACCTATATTCACTTCAAAAATTTCTTGAGTATTGCACTTAAACTTTTAGTGAATCTCCTTTAGACCCTATAGCTTAGAGGAGACACTCTTACAAAATTACTTTCACCTCCTAGATAGAACTGAGAACTAGAATCAGTTTCACCCTCTAAGTGAGGCAGAGTAACCTGAATCAATTTCACCTTCTTAGTTAAGAAGAGTAGCTTGAATCACTTTCACTTTCCTAGTGTGGTAGAGTAATTGGTAGCCCTTTGCCGCAAAGGCTACTTCATGGAGTTTTTCTCAAGGAAAATCTTGACACATGAAGGAAAAAATGTTAAAGTTTGTCATATAAATCATGTTGAAACTCCTCACACTCCCTTGAACTCATAAGGATCTCTTCTCCTCTCACAACTTTTCCCTCTCTCACTTACACAAAGCCCTTTCTTAAAAACCTAACTTTTAAACAACACTACCTTCAGACTATCAAAGACTTGTATAATGTCTATTACAAGATTTTATATAATACGTTTCCCAAAACCCTAATTTTTTAATTTTATCATCTCTATTCAGACACCATAATTCATTTATCAAATAGTGTTATTAGTTTAAATCTTCCATGTTAGTACTATACCATAAATAGTAATACAATACAATCAGTTCAATTCCTTCACTATAATACGAATGAATAGTGATACAATATGATTAGTTCAATCAAATTATAGTTCATTTTGAACAAACCACGGAAAGATAAAAAATAATCTTCATCGATCATCCTATATAATCAAGTTCATATAGTGCAATTTGAAACCATAATTAATAATCAATTGTTTAGTCACATGTATTAAATTAGGCAATATTTTAAAACATTGTAAAATACGATAAGATTTATATAATACAAATAGAACAAATTTAAAATTCAATTTATTACATAATTTGATTAACAATGGGTGTTTCTTAAAATATATGATCATCTTGTATGTGAAGTGCTCCGATAGAATGATTAATTATATTTTTATGTTAAATTAATTATATATTTTAATTAATACCTAATCACATGGATCATATAGTATGATACAAATAATCAAATATTATCTTCAAAAAACATTAAAATATTTAATTACACTCTGTCTTATGTGTGTGCATGAATTCTAATCCACCATATGCCTATTACAAAAATTAACTCAAGAAAAAGTAAAAGCACATACTGCTCAATATATAGCTTAATACACGCACTAACAAAGCAAAGTCTTGAGCCTAAATCTTTAGTCTTTCTTGACTTATGCTATTACCTAAAAGGTTACTTGTGCATAAAATAAATATCCAATATAATATACAAAAATAAGTAGATAATCATCCAATAAAATTTTTAATCATCAGAGAACAAGGTCAAGCTTCTAGATTGACAAAAAAAAGTTATTTATAGTTATAGATTGAGTAGTTTTATTATATCAGCCTTTTATTCAAATTATCATTCTATTCGAAAGGCCTTTTCATCTTTTTCTTTATTCATTTTGTTACATGCGCACTTTAGTGTATTTTATTTTCTTGTTGTTTATGTTATTAATGTAAATTTTTATTAACTAAATTTTCTATTTGCTTAGCTTTTATAATGACCTCTTATAATTTCACTTGATAACTCATTTGACCAAAATAAAAATTTCTAATTAAAAATCACTTAAAATTAAGAATAACACAAAACTATTGGTGATAAATTCAATCAAAAAGAACAACAATTTCTAATTTAAAAATCATCACAAACAAGTAAGAAATTTTTTATAAGTTAGCACTTTACATTAAACTTAAAAGCTATTACACAAAGTACTAAATATTAATATCAAGATATAATAACTTAATTTAAAAATAGGAAGTAATGTGACTAATTTTTAAAACTCATCATAAACTCAAGTATAGAATAAATAAATTTGTATAATCCTTACATAATTCCAAATTAGGATCACTTGAAGGAATAAATTTAATTAGATGATCAAAATCATTATTATAAATCATGTGCATTAAACGAAAGAAATGAAATATAAGAAGATCAACATAACGAAGAAAAAGCCAAAGGAATAGGTATAACATAAAAAATTGGTATCTGAGAATGTTGAATGTCTAAAGGATTCTAATTCTCAATTCTAAAAGGGAAAGTGTAACTAAGCTATTACATATGAAGGTTTATTAATGAGTTGAAAAAAAAACTAATGTATAACCAAATCCTAAATATTAAATCATTCAATCTAAATCAATAGTCCAATTATGCTTACTCTTGATGTTGATCAAGTATATCAATTTATATATTAATGAAGATGATTCCTTGGTATGCTTTATCATGATTGTTTAAATTAAAATTGTCACACTTTGATCATTAAAATTTAGATCTAAAGAGTGGATTAATATCTTACATTTTAATTATTTTTATGTTGCAACTTATTTTATTTCGAATCATAAGTTGATCAAAGGTGTAAACATAATTGCTTGAGGATAAACAAAAGCTTATGCTAGGGGGAATTTGTAGATAAAAATTTATGATGTATTTTAATTCTATTAAAATCCAATAAAGATCTATTTTTAGTTGATGGTGTGCAGGAATATCTCACTAAACGGAGAAAAAATTATAAAGTTAAGAACAAGTGTCGCGGCACCAGCACTATTAGGGCCACAATATCTTTAGTGCACTGGCTTAAGAATAGGGCATTATAGCACTGGATCCTCAAGAAAATTACAATTAATTTAGTACCCTTATAGAAGAAAGGTCAACATCAGAGTGATACTCAACATCGTAGCACCATAAGTGAATATTGTAGCGCCAGAGGCTTAGGAAAATTGCACATAATATAATGTCGAAGCTAGACCTTTAGAGTGCCACAGTGCCGAATGACATAATCAAGAACTAATGTAACATAGCTAAGTATCACAGTGCCCATCATTTACAGCACCATAGTGGAGTCATTAGAGAAAATAAACATCATGCCAAATGTGTCAAGCATCACATTGGATCAAGTAACAATCATGCTAGGTTAGCCCAACGCTATAGTAGAGCACATTAAGTAGCATCAGGATGCTAGTTTATAGTTTAATACCATGATGCCACCTTGTCTAGTGTTATGGTGTCTGAGCCTATTTATATCAATTATAAATAGTTTTAATAATTTCTTTTGTAAAGGAGAGGTCGGAGGATAGTGAGCAACATATAGTGGAGTGGTTGAATGTCCTTATAGAGGCAAAACCACACTTAACAGTAGAAAGGAATGCGGAGAGTGAAGCTGCAATGGGAGAATAACTATAGGAAGAGTCCAACTACAATATATGTTTGGGATTCTTCATTTCAGGTGCTATTTTCTTCATCTTTTCTGTTTGTATAATTCTCTTCACCAAGTAATGAAATTAATTTTGTTCAATATTACTTCTATGGCTGACTAAACTTCTAGTTTGTATTAAAGATTTGAAAATCTATGTATATCCTAACATAGATACTACTACATAAATGTGAATTTTTTTTGCATTATCTCCCATGCTTAATTTAATTTATACAATGGCCATTATGAATTTAAAATCTAGTGTGATACATTGACTCAACAAAGGAATGCTAAAAAATTAAGAGTATTAAAATGGAAAGGTTTCATACCTAGACATAGGCTGAATAAGATTCTAGGATCTATAAAGATAAAAAATATAATGAGTTCATAAACCTTTCTTTGCACTTCTATAAGCTTAACACAGATCAAAAGGTGCACAAGCTATGATTCACAACTATTGTAGACAAGTCTTCTTAGCATAATATAGATTCATTCACTAATATTAGTCTAAAACATATTTATTTTTTTATTATTTGAACAGTTTTCTTCATTTTTTAATAATTATATTAATTAACCATTTGTTCATTATGAAGGATAAATTTAGTAGCTTAAGCAGGCAATCCTAGAATTGATTATAATTTACTTATTTCCTAATGGGATCGTCACATTTTTTTATAATATTTTATTATGTGATTGGCACATTCACTTGCATTAGTTGGGAGAATTTAACATATAAATTTATAGTGACAAACAATTTATTAGCATAGAATTGAGCCCCATGTAAAGTATAAATTCCAATACAATAAAAACATCCCATCAAGCTCGTTGAAGTATTAGCCACAAATCCACCCTACTATAATTTTATTTTCTCCTTAAGATCCCATAACCTTAACCATCTTACATGTTTATACATGGAAAGATTATGTTTTAAAACCTCTAATTACTCTTCTACTATTCCATCGAGACTTTATATCACACTATATTTTAAATTTATACATGGCTTATACATGAACTAATTGAAGCTTGGAGAAATTAAAAACTAAATTAGGATATTACAAAAATAGATACCTACTCTTTGTAAATACATGGTTCATAAATGATCTTAGATTCAAATAAATGAGTTTATCCACACATGGAGACATAATTAAGAAGAATAAATATTTTTAGTTCACTAAAAAATCTAAAGTATAATAAAATATTAATGAAATAAATGATCTGATTGAGCAGTACGAACTCCTTTGCACTCCACCTCTAAATTTACACTAGTAAAAGACTCACACAATGTTTAGCTCTACAGAAGACTTCTAAAATCTCTCAGTTGCGGTGCTGCACTAGTGGCCCTATAATAGAGGAGAAAATATGGTGATGTAGCGCTGGTTCAAATTTCATAATTTTTAACCAATATCTTACACTAAAATTTAAGAATTAAAAACATAATAAACATAATAGTTTCAATTTAAGCTTAGCCCATTTTTATTTTATAAATTTCCCCTAAACTTTAAGACATTACTTATCCTCAAGTCATTTATGTTGCATTGAGACTAAATATCTTTTAATTGAATATAGTTTTAGAAAAATACATATATAAAATGAATAATCTAAGTATTTATAAAGCACATAAGTAGGAATATATTAAATTCAAATTTTATAACCACCCATTTCTTTAATTTTAAAAAATACTCTATCTAAATTAAACTCATAAGTGTAAGTGAAAATTTTGACTGACCAACTCTGGGCTATTGATTTGTTGATTTAATGGTATAACAATTTTAGTTAATTTCTTAATCAATCTATAAGCTTATTTAAGAATTATAATTCCAAATTTTTTCCATAGGAGTTTAGAAGTGGGGCTAGATAATCTAGGTACCCATTTTTGTTTGTCCAGTATTTTGCTTTTTCAATTTATTTTTTTTCACTTCTTTTCTTATTTTTTTTATCTTTCTCAATTTTTTCATCCAAGTTAGCTAAGTACCTTATTATGATTTAGAATACCTTTCTATTACTTCTGCTTTCTACTTTAAAGAAGTAATAGATATTATAGTACTTAGCCTTTTTGAATCTTTTTAGATTAACCTCTCTTTTTTTTTAAATATCTTATATTGATTTTCAATAACCCAACTATTGCCTCCACTTTATATATTATCTAAATTTCATTTCAAGTTTCATAATTTCTTAATTACTTACTTATTAGATGATTTCTAATTAAGCTAAATTGTGTAATTCTTTATAATTAGTCAAGTGTTTAGTGATTTAGGAATTTAACTTATTAGGAATTAAATTTTTAAATAAAATGATTTGTTCTTACTTGTAACTATTTTATTAGGGAAATTTTTTAAAATTGTGTAATATCAAATATTTAAGGATTTTAATTTTAAATTTTCTAAATTTCATAATTCAAGTAAAAAGTGTAAAATAGTTAGACGAAAAATTTCTGGAGTTCTTAAGCTTTTATATATATATATATATTTATATATTTTGAATAATGGTGTTACATTATTTAGTAAGATCTATAATTTCAAAGTCTCCTTTTTTCATAAAATGACATTCATAAATTTTCCATAGGTGGGTATTTTTTATAGGGCTTAAGCAAAGTGTATATTAATTATGAGCTTCTTAAATATTTTATGAATTTAAAAAACTGCCTATTCAAATTTTCTAATAATCTCTGAGGAAAATGTGATAGTAGCCTCTCAACTATCTTTCTAATAGGTTTGTACATTTCATTGAAGATTTGATATCTTTCCTCAAACTTAATGGTTTCTCATGGGACTTCTTAAGAATTTTTAATATTGTCTTCTCTTCCATCCAAACCACTTCCTTTAATTTTTTTTCACTCCTAAACTAAATAGTCTAACATTATTCCTGACCTTTTTCTTTTGATTTTTTAGAAGTTCTACTAAAAGGTTCCCTATGGTATATTATTTAATGATTTCTCTTACTGCTCTAATCAATTTTCAATATTTCTAATTACAACAGTGTAATTTTACAATTGCATACCCATCTGCAAATCTAACTCTTCCAATATGGGCTTTTTATCCATATTTTGGTTATTTGAGTTAAATCAAGAGGGATAATGAGGCCTTAGGTTTACAAAATTTTTAGGAGGATGGTTCCAATTTCATATTTAATTTAGCTAGTTAGAGATCCAATTATTATTAACATTTTGATTATTTCTTCAGTTAAAATTTGGGAGATCCTTCCAACCAAGATTATAAGTATTTGCGATAGGATTGTTTGTTCTATTTACAATGGCATTAAGTGCCTCTATTATTGATGCATTTCATGTTGAGTCTAATAAATAGGTTGTTAAACCTAAGTTAATGTCCCAAAGCTACCAAGAGGGGGAGTAAATTGGTATTTAAAAATTTTTCCTCTTTTGATACTTTTAACCGAAATTAAACTTTAATGAAATTTTTTTATAAAAAGTTTTTCAACCACAATTTTTAAAACACTAAAGTAAATGCAGAAAATAAAAAGCAGTAAAATAAAAAGACACGATTTATAGTGGTTCGATCTAAACCAGACCTACATCCACTCCCCAGAGGCACCTTCTGAGTATTGCACTAATACCAATAGTGTCTCTCCTTTTGCACCCAAAATTGTCGGAAATGAACTATGATCGTACACGCTCATCGTCCTGTACAAACTAGGTTCGTCTGGTATGAAATGGTTATTACATAGGTCGGTCCCCAAAATTCTACAGGACGTAACCAACTTACGTAAGTCGGTTCGGTTTGTCCTGGGACGAACAGGTTTTGTCCTGGGACGAACAGGTTTCGTCCTCTGACGATTTTATACAGAGCATTTCGTCCAGGGATGAAATTTAATTTTGTCATGTACGATCGCATACAGAGAGCTTCGTCCAGGGATGAAAATTAATTTCGTCCTGTGCGATCTCATACATAGAGCTTCGTCCCGGTACGAAAATTAATTTCATCCTGTACGATCTCAAACAGAGAGCTTCATCCCGGTATGAAAATTAATTTCTTCAGGATGAATAGTGAAAATGAGAATTCAGAGACGTTCGTCCTGGGATGAATATTAAATTCATCCTGGAGAATTAGGAATTAGAAAATTTTCTCCTCGCCTGTTCGATCCATTGCTCCTTTAAGGGTTAATTGACATGATCGTCCCGTACGAACCAAGTTCGTCCCGTACGATCAGTTCATAAAAATTGTCCTCCTAGAGTGTGTGTTATGATTTTTCACTCAATTACAATCACTTCCTTTCATTTCAAAACTTGTAATTTACAAAAGTATAATTTGAAGTCTTCATCGCTTGGAGTTAGTTTTCTTGAAATGTTAGTACACACTAGAGCAAAAATAAAACTTCCAAAAAGTGTTAGGAGATATATAAAAACAATAATATTTGAAATCATCAAAATAATACAAGTTGCAATAATATAAAACATGCAAATAGCAACTCTCTCCACAATCTCCCCTTTTTGATGATGGCAAAACAATTATTGTTTGTAGGGTTTAAAATTTTAAGTATCTCCTAAACTCCCCCTGAATTTATGAACTCATGAAAATAAGGAGGCATTTGAATAACTTAAAAATTTTTGAAAATAAAAAATTTTATAAAACACAAAACAACACAAAAGATAAAATAAAGAAAACAATCAAATACTACAAAAACAACACATACGAAAATCAAACACTATGAAAACAAATCAAACACTACGAAAATTAAACAGTACGAAAACATACACAACAACAAACAATTTCTCCCCTTTTTGACAACATCAAAAAGTGAAGAAGAAAAGAATGTTAGAAATATAAGCAAAAATATGAAATTTATTTGATATTTTAATCTTGAAAGTGATTGAAATAAGGTATGCAAATAAAATTAAAAAACATTAGAAAAATATAAAATTTCATATAATTTAAGAAGTGATATAACTTAGAAAATAAAAAGAGTTTTTCAAGGGCATGTGTCAATTTAGACATGAAGAAAAAGAGAATCATTACACTAAGAATGAATAAAAAAATTTATATTTCAAATTTCAATATAAATTATAAATGAACATTAGATCAATTTGAATTAAGAGATTAAAAGAGTCTGGAAAGAAGTAATTACTACATGTGGCGCTTTGCGCATCTTTTTCAATTTTTATGGTACACTTTTGTGCATCTCCCCCCCTTTTTTTTTACTTTGGGCTTATTTTGTGCCTCTTTTTGTCATTGCAAATTTTTTGCAGTATCCTTTTGATTTTTGTACTTTTATACAATTCTCAAGAGTATAAATTCTTTCCAAAATCAATAATCTAGAATTTCAAATTTTTCTAAGTGCATAAATACTAATTGAAAAGAGAAATACAAAATAAGAAAACATCTAAATTGCAATAATAATATTAAAGATAATGTAGTCTAAATAAGAGACATGGAATTGAAAATTCTAATAATATCAAGTTATAAGCATTTCTTACATTTAGAATAATTATATTTTCTAATGAAATTAATTTAAATTTGCAAGTTAAATAAAGCACTATTAAGATAAAAATAAAAAAATAATGTCATAAAGTCAAACATACATTTCTAAAACATTAAGCCACAAAATATTGAAACATATATTGATATCGAATAAAGCTATTACAATTTGAAGTTCAAGATACCAATAGTAACACAATTAAGACAAGAACAGAACAACAAACTAAAGATAATCACTAACACAAGAACAATAATGAAACATAGAACAAACATAGAACAAACACTGAACAACCACTAAACAAATCATTCTGAAGGACCCTGATCTGGAGGAGGAGGTGGTGTTGCACCAAAGAAATTGAAGTAACTACTCATCGTGAACATGTTGGAATTAATGGCATTTATTTATTCATGCATATATCTCATATCCTGATTGTGTTGAAAATCTTGCTGCTGTAGGTGAGTTTCAATTTGATCAAATCTTTGATCAAAATGAGCCTCTAAATTTTCAAATCATTGAACCAAATCCTCATAATTTGGTCCAGCAGCATGTGAAGATCCAGCTTCTTCTGTTTCACTCTGAACTACATGAGATCTACTGGGCTCATCCTTATTGAAGATAGCTCTAAAGGATGCGTCGTTGTAGTAGAGTGGTTCTTCAAAGTCTTATTCTGGATGAATTAAATCATACTTCTTTTCCAAAATATAAACAAGCAAATGTCCTAAAGCTATGTTTTTCTTCCTTTTATGATCAACATGACCAATTTCAGAGAGACCATAAATATAGTCAATTAGGAGTTGGGCCCCATCTATAGGTTGTCTAGTCATAATCAAGTAGGTAATAGTAGAAAGAAGAGGAGTGATGTTGATTCTATCACCAGCTTTAGGGATAATGGAAGTTCTTAGAACATGCTGGATGATACGGGCTTCACACAATAAAGTTGATACTTTAGGTTGATGATCCTTAACTCTTATTCCTCTAATCACACGATTAACTTCTGTCCAATCAAAACTTGAGTTTGTCAAAATGTGTGCTCTTAAGCCTTCAGTCCTTAAGTTTAGAAAAATACCAAAGTCATCTTTGGTGATTTCAACTTTCTTTTTAAAAACAAAAGAACTGATGACTGAATGGTCGGAGTTGAATGACATGTTTGCTAAGAAATAGTGAAAGGTTTCTCTATTATAGAAGTGAACTAAAGTGAGGATCAAACTAAACTGAGTGGAGGTAAACAAGTGCATTACCTTAAAAGTTAGTTGGTCCAGTAGGAGAACTCTAGATGGGGTGATTTTTGCAGAGACAAGCCTAGGAAAGTATTCTTCATTGGCTCTAGAAAGGAAGTTTTCAGATGTATTCCTTGGAGGACCCTTAGCCAAAGTCTTTTGGCTCTTGCTAGAACTTGCCATTGAAGGATTTGAAGAGTGGAAAGGTTTGAATGAGATGTGTGAAAGTGACTGTTCAGTAAAAAAACTGTCGTTAATTTAAAGAAGAACGACTATTCGTACCAGACAAAATTTTTGTTCATCCCGTACGAATTAGCTTCGTCCCGTACGAAAATATTTTGTATGGACGAACAAATGAGTTTAAAAAATAATAGCTTTTCATAAACACACAATTTTTGAAGCGTCCTTTCATACAAACTTTTGACCAAGACGATCGTACAGATGAACACGTGTTCGTACGGACGATCAAAAATTTAACTCGTTTTGATGGCAGTTGAAAACCATCCCCCGCCATGAACCGACATGTGTTTGTCTAGACGAACCAAAGGTTCGTACGGATGAAGTTCATAATAAAAACTGTCTTATCCATTCAACTGCTGCATTCAATCGTCTCGTCATTTGAAAAATATTTCGTCCCGGACGATCGTGACGATCATACAGACGAACTACATTAAAAACTGCTCTTAAGACTGTTCGAAATCACACAGTTTTTTCATTTTACACACATCGTCCCGTACGAAAAATTTTGTCCCGGACGAGGATGACCAAAAATTTTCATTTTCACACTCAAAACAAAAACGAATAAAAATAAACAAGACACACTTAAATACACACCAAAAATAAACATAACAACAAAACAAAACAAAAACAAAAATACAATGAACACAAAAAAAAAACAAAAACAAAATATCAATTTTGTAGAAAAATATTTTTATCTAAGCATTTAAATCAATAACTCCTAGCCTAGTTCTTAATGTACTGAAAGTATCAAAGGCTAAAGGTTTTGTAAAAATGTCTGCAAGTTTATTTTTTGTTGAAACATGGTTAAGTTCAATTTCTCCCTTGGATACATGATCTCTTATGAAATGATGCCTTATGTCAATGTGTTCGGTTCTTGAATGTTGAATAGGATTTTTCGAAATGCAAATAGCACTAGTATTATCACAATAAATTGGTATAGTGCCTATAGTTAATCCTAAATCAATCAACTGTTGTTTTAACCAAAGTACTTGTGCCACACAACTTCCTAATGCAATGTATTCTGCTTCTACAATAGATAGGGTCACTGAATTTTGTTTTCTACTAGACCATGAAACTAATGAATTTCCAATGAATTGACATGTTCCAGAAATGCTTTTCCTATCCACCCTACAGCCTGCAAAATCAGAGTCTGAATAACCAATAATTTCAAATGAAGAGCTAAACTTTGGATACCAAATTCCTAAATTCTGAGTTCCTAGTAAGTATCTTAAAATCATTTTCACTACTGTCAAATGTGATTCTTTAGGATCAGATTGAAATCTAGCACACAAGCAAACACTAAACATGATATCTGGTCGGCTAGCAGTCAAGTAAAGTAATGATCCAATAATCCCTCTAAATTTCTTTTGATCAATAGATTTTCCCTTAGGGTCCTTATCCAACTGAACTGAGGAACTCATTGGTGTACTAATAGGTTTAGCATTGTCCATTTCAAATTTTTTGAGGATGTCCTTAACATATTTAGTTTGACTAAGAAATGTACCTTCCTCAAGTTGCTTAATGCTAAAACCTAGAAAGTAATTTAAATCTCTCATTAGACTCATCTCAAATTCACTACTCATTATTTTAGAAAAATCATCACAAAGATTTTTATTTGAAGATCCAAAAAAGATATCATCCACATAAATTTGAACAATGAGTATATCCTTTCTAAATTTCTTTAAAAAAATAGTTGTATCCACACTTTCTTTTTCAAAAGATCTTTCAAGTAGGAAGGTGCTTAACCTCTCATACCAAGCCCTAGGTGCTTGTTTTAGTGCATATAATACCTTTTTCAATTTGAAAACATGATTTGGGTATTTAGAATTTTCAAAACCTGGAGGTTGTTCTACAAAAATATCTTCTTCAATTACCCCATTTAAAAAGGCATTTTTCACATTCATTTGAAATAATTTGAAACCCTTAAAACAAGAAAAGGCTAATAAAACCCTAATTACTTCAAGTCTACCTACAGGGGAAAAAGTCTCCTCAAAATAAATTCCTTCAATCTCATTATACCCCTTAGCAATTAATCTAGCCTTATTTCTAATGACTATTCCTAAGTCATTCATTTTATTTTTGAATACCCACTTAGTTCCAACTATGCTTTGATCTTTTGGCCTTGAAGTTAATTCCCAAACTTTATTTCTTACAAATTGATTCAACTCTTCTTGCATGGCCAATATCCAAAATTCATTAAAAAGTGCTTGATCAATATTATTGGGTTCTATAGTTGAAATAAAGGCTGAATGATTGACTTCCTTATTTAATCCACGCCTAGTTCTAACACCCTCACTAGGTTCACCAATAATCAATTCCCTTGGGTAGTTTTTAGAATATCTCAAATCTCTAGGCAAAGGGTTTTCTATCTCCAAATTCTCTTCCACATTTGCTTCCAAGTTTATTCTATCAATCTTTTGGGAGTTATCCTCAATCTCATCTTCAATAACATTTGGCTCTTCCAAATTTCTAGAGTCATCAAATACAACATGTGTGGTCTCTTCAATGACTAAAGTTCTTTTGTTGAATACCCTATAAGATTTTCCAACACTTGAATATCCAATAAAAATTCCTTCATCTGATTTTGGATCAAATTTTCCTAAGGCAGATTTTCCATTATTATAAATAAACACCTTGCAACCAAAAACATGCAAATGTGACAAATTAGGTGTTCTCCCTTTTAGCAACTCATAGGGTGTTTTATTTAAATTGGATCTCACATTCACCCTATTCAGAACATAACTTGCAGTGCTAACCGCCTCAGCCCAAAAATATCTAAGAAGTGAGTATTCTGCCAACATTGCTCGGGCGGCTTCTATTAATGTTCTATTTTTCCATTCGACTACCCCATTTTGCTGAGGGGTTCTAGGTGCAAAAAAATTGTGATCAATTCCTTTCTCTTTACAAAAATTTTCAAATCTCTCATTTTCAAATTCTCTTCCATGATCACTTTGTATAGAAATAATTTCACACCCTAATTTCCTTTGAATCCAAGTCGAAAAATTTCTAAATTTCTCAAATGATTCACTCTTATGAAATTAAAATCTAACCCAAGTGAATCTTGAGTAATCATCCACAATAACAAAATTTGTATACCTTCCCTCCTAGACTTACAGTTCCAACTGGTCCAAAAAGATCCATGTGTAAGATTTCCAAAGGTTTACTAGTCCTAACATCCTTATTGGACTGAAAAGAGGATTTCACTTGCTTACCTAATTGACATGCATCACGAAGGTGGTCCTTATTAAAGTCTAGTTTAGGTATACCTCTCACTAAATTCTTTTGGGTAATCTTTTTAAGATTTTTCATGCTAGAATGACAAAGTCTCCTTTGCCAAAGCCATGACTCATCAGAAATAGTTTTTAAACAAAAGGCAGTAGAAGTATGAATGCAATTTAAATCTAGCATATAAACATTGTTTACCCTTTTTCCATTCAACACATCTTTACCATTTATGCTTAATATGCAGCTAGTAGGAAAAAATTTTACACTATAACCCTTATCACATAGCTGACTTATACTTAGCAAATTATGCTTTAATCCTTCAACCAACAACACATTATCAATAAAAAGTTTTTCAAGTTTCCAATCATACCTGATCCAACCACCTTCTTTGTGGAGTTATCTCCAAGTGTTACTTTGCCTCCACTTCTGGCTTCCAGCATTATGAATTGAGCAGTATCTCCAATCATATGCTTTGAACATCTGCTGTCCAGGTACCATATGCTCCCACGAGGTCTTGTGTGAGAGCAGCAAAAATATCAAATGTTAGACCTAGGAACCCAAACAAGTTTGGGTTCACCTTTTAGCAATTTATAATCAGATGCATATATGATATGTCTAGGTTTATGCATCTTAGGTCTCCACACCAAATCAAATTTCATCTTCAAAGTACAGGTGTGTGCTATATGTCCAAATAATCTATAATTATTACATTTGACATTAGGAAAAGTATTCCTAAGTATTCTACCATTTGTTTGTCTTCTAAGGGATTCCATATATTTAGGATAAAATTTAGGATTTGTAAAATCTTTATGTTTGGGGGGTATCCTATTATCCTCAAGAGCTCTTATTTTCAACTTATAAAATGAATTCATATCTTCCAAAATTCGATTTGTATAATTGATTCGATATGTTTTGCTCTCAGATTCATCCTTAAATATTTTAAATTCTTTATCAACATCAACATAGGATGATTTTAAAATCTCATGATTTTTATTCAGATCATCATATTCATCAAGTAATTTCATGTGGTTGTCATCTATTAAAGCATGATCTTTCCTAAGGATTTCATGTTCTTTCTTAAGTTCTTCCAATTATAGACTTACACTAGCATGCATCTTTTTCATTTTCCTATATACATCATGCATGTGTTTAGAAACTTCAAATAATTCATCGTAACTTAAGTCACATACCTCTTGTTGATCTGATTGATCTATGCTATCTGCCATCAAGCAAAGATTGGTGACTTCTTCTTCCTTTTTAGTCTCTGATGAATCTGAAGTTGAGTCCGCCCAAAAAGCTCTTTGAAACTTCTTCTTTCCATTATTTACGATTGGTTTCTTCTCTACCTTCTCCTTGCTATGAGTGGCTTTGAGTTTTGGGCAATCAGTCTTGATATGACCTGGTTTCCTGCATTTATAACAAATCACTTCATTAGAAATCTTGCCATTTTTGTTAAACTTACCTCTATTCCATTACTGGCGTCTCTTCTGCTTCCTCTTCAGAAAGCTTCTGAATTGTCTAGTCATTAATGCAATATCATCTTCATCCTCAGGTTGTGAGTGTTCACTCTCGGACTTTTCCACTTTTAGTGCTATATTCTTCTCCTTTTGTGGTTCACCTGCATCAATCTTTCTTTGACTAACCCCTTACTCGTAAGCAATGAGTCAACCAAGAAGATTGTCAATAGAATAAATGTTTAGATCTTTAGACTCTGTAATTGCAGTAATTTTAGCATCATAAGCAGTAGGTAAACAACGAAGAATCTTATTAACCATTTCAGCATTAGTTAATTCCCTACCAAGTGCATGCAAAGAAGTGACAATTTGTGTGAATCTTGTGTACATATTAGAAATAGATTCATTTGGTTTCATGATAAACAATTCATAATCATGTAACAAGATATTAAGTCTTGATTGCTTAACCTCATTAGTCCCTTCATAAGTTATACAAAGTCTATCCCATATGTCCTTTCCACTTTTGCAAGTGGAAACCCGCATGTAGTCTTCAAATTTTAAAACACAAAAGAAGCTATTTAAACATTTGGCATTTAGTTGAGTTAAGCCACGTTCTTCTATAGTCCAATCAATAAAAGGTGTTTCTACCCTAACTCCATCAACTAATCTAGTTGATTTTGTATAACCTTCCTGGACTAGTATCCATATACAATTATCAAGTGACTGTAAGAAAGTAGACATGCGTGTTTTTCAAAAATCAAAAGGTATATTGTCAAACAGTGGAGGTCTAGTAATAGAGTAACCCTCAGGTGTATTTTAGTTTCCAAATGTAGCCATCTATGTTAATCAAATAGTAGTTTAAACTTATGATTTTGAAACGAAGCTCTGATACCACTCGTTAAGTCTAGTAAATAGGTTGTTAAACCTAAGTTAATGTCCCAAAGCTACCAAGAGGGGGGGTGAATTGGTATTTAAAAATTTTCTCTCTTTTGATACTTTTAACTGAAATTAAACTTTAATGAAATTTTTTATAAAAAGTTTTTCAACCATAATTTTTAAAACACTAAAGTAAATGCAGAAAATAAAAAGCAGTAAAATAAAAAAACACACGATTTATAGTGGTTCGATCTAAACCAGACCTACATCCACTCCCCAGAGGCACCCTCTGAGTATTGCACTAATACCAATAGTGTCTCTCCTTTTGCACCCACAGCAAGGCGGAGAAGCCTTTACAATCACTCTTTTCACCACTACCCGATGCGGCAGAGAACCGTCGTCCTTTTACACTTTCCCTAGTGTTGGCAGAGAACCATCGTCCTTTTACACTCTCCTAGTGAGCGCAGAGAACCCTTCGTCCTTTTACACTCTCCTAGTGTCGGCAGAGAACCGTTCGTCCTTTCACACTCTCCTAGTGTCGGTAGAGAACCGTTCATCCTTTCACACTCTCCTAGTGTCGGTAGAGAACCGGATCTCCTTGAAAGATCTCTGCCCAAGAAATCTAGAAAGAAAAAAGAAAAAAGAGTGAAGTAACCTCAAATCACAAGTAGGAAATCTTACCTTTGAACACTATGCAAAGCCTTCACGCTCTAATGGTAGAAATCATTCTTTAAATGCTCTCTCTCACTCTCTCCTTTACTCTTCTTCCAATAGGAACAAAGATTAATGAGCAAAAAGATTGGGTGGCAGTCTAATTTGGACTATATATACAAAAGACAAGAAAAACCGCCCAAAAACTGCAAGTTTTCATTTCTGTACGCAGTGGATCATTACGTACGATCATGGATCGTCCTGGACGATTTTACTTAAAGTGTCAGAAATGAACCTAATGTATATTGGTACGAACTATGTTCGTACACGCTCATCGTCCCGTACGAACTAGGTTCGTCCGGTACGAAATGGTTATTACATAGGTCGGTCCCCAAAATTATACAGGACGTAACCAACTGACTTAAGTCGGTTCGGTTCGTCCTAGGACGAATAGGTTTTGTCCTCGGACGATTTTATACAGAGCGTTTCATCTAGGAATGAAATTTAATTTCGTCCTGTATGATCGCATACAGAGAGCTTCATCCAGGGATGAAAATTAATTTTGTCATGTACGATCTCATACAGAGAGCTTCGTCCCGGTACTAAAATTAATTTCGTCTTGTACGATCTCATATAGAGAGCTTCATCCCGGTACAAAATTTAATTTGGTCTGGATGAATAGTAAAAATGAGAATCCAGAGACGTTCATCTCGGGATGAATATTAAATTCATCCTGGACGATTAGGACTTAGAAAATTTTCTCCTCGCCTGTTCGATCCATTGCTCTTCTGAGGGTTAATTGACATGATCATCCCGTACGAACCAAGTTCGTCCCGTACGATCAGTTCATAAAAATTGTCCCCCTAGAGTGTGTGTTGTGATTTTTCACTCAATTACAATCCCTCCCTTTCATTTCAAAACTTGTAATTTACAAAAGTATAATTTGAAGTCTTCATCGCTTGGAGTTGATTTTCCTGAAATATTATTACACACTAGAGCAAAAATAAAACTTCCAAAAAGTGTTAGGAGATATATAAAAACAATAATATTTGTAAACATCAAAATAATACAAGTTGCAAGAATGTAAAACATGCAAATAGCAACTCTCTCCACATTTCAATCACTAGAGAATCTAGAAATATTTTCTTTTATATATAAAGGTGAATTTTTGGGTGAATTTATCCAAGATTATCTAACTTTCAAGATATAATAACTACATATACAATTAAAAAAGATTGAGCATTCAATTTATAATGCTAGCAACCTAATGAAAGTTAACTCTTTTAGACAACCATGGGAAATTATTCGTCACCATTTCTTCTATCAAACAATAAGTTCATCAATTTTTTTGGAAATTAATGATCCACTAGCAACCACTTCTATAATGGATCAAAGAGAATCTATCAAACCATTATATAATTTTTTAATAATGAACCAATCATCTAATGTATGATGAGGACACATCACAAGTAATTCATTAAATTTATCACAAGACTCACAAATGGTCTCACCATCAAACTTTTTAAATAAGGTGATATCATTTTATAAGCTTAGTAGTCTTTGATGGGGGGAAGTAATTAGACAACATTTTGTGAACCAAGTCATTCCAATTAGTGATTGAGCCTAGACATAATGAATTTAACAACATCTTTTTGAAATTTTTTATCTTTTCTAATTTTTAATTATCTTTTCTAATTTAATGTTAAAAACCATTTTGACTAGTTGTTTATTACTATGCATGCAACTGTATGAAACAAAATAGAAAATTTGTAAAACACTAAACTATTAAAAAAATCAAAATAATAATAAGATATGGTAGCATAAAGAAGGTGATAACAATAAACACTTAAGAATTGCCAATACAAAATTTCATGATATCTTTCATGAATTTAATATGGCCTACTATTTCAAAGTCTCCAAATTTTCTCTTTCTACTAATGATATCTTTCATGAATTTAGCATAGATAGCAATATACTCTATAGATTTTTTAAAGCATATGTTAGTTGTTAACTTTTTAAACACCTCCAAAAATCTAGAGAATTGCAAATCTAAATTTTTCCTTTATAATCTCTGAGGAAAAGGCGGTGGTGGTTTCTCAACAACATATCTAACTAGTTTGTCTACCTCCTTAATGGTCTAATGTCATCTTCAAGCCTAATAAGCTCCACAGTTATTTCCTCAAGAATTTCTTCTACAATATTCTTGTCCTTTCTAATCACATCCTCTAACTCTCATCCACTCTTTAATTATATAGATTTGCAATGTTTCTTACATTTTCCTTAAGATTTTCTTCTATATTACTAGGAAAAGTGACTTGGGGGTAAACTATTCGAAGGGATAGATAACTTCCCTAAATTATTTTAAATATTCCTTATTGTAGTAACTTGGCTTTGTAATTAGGTTCCCACTTACAAAACTAGATTGTCTAAAAACGGTTATTTATCCTTAATTTAATTATTTGAATTAAATCTAGGTGGAACATTAGGCCTTATTCTTCCATACTTCTATTTTGTTGGGTTAAAATTTATTACTTGGTTCATCTTATTAGGATTCCATTTACTACACATTTTGATTTTTACTCTAGTAAAAGTTAGGGTAATTTTGCCAACGTAGGTTGATAGTATTAAAGAAAGGGTTTTATTTTCTATTATTCATGGCATATAATGATTAAACTCCTTATGTATTTGTGTCAGTTGATGATCCATACCTACTCTCTTATACTAGCAAGTGCAAGCTTTGGGATGTACTAAATCCAATTTTATATAGCTTTCTAGTTATAGCAGCTACTTGTGTAGTTAAAATTGATAAAGCATCAAATTCATACACACTGGCTACTTTCCTAGGTTTCACTCTCTCATATGTTCATTAAAAACTTATGGTTTCATTTCTTTATTCAAAGTATATGCTTTGTCGAAGGACTTGGACATCAAAAAACCTCCACTAGTTGCATCTATAATGAATTTAAGGGAACCTATAAGATAATTATAAAATGTTTAAATGATAAGTAAATCAGGTAATACATAGTGTGGAAACTTTCAAAGAAATTTCATGAATCTCTCTAAAGAGTTTTATATTGATTCTCCATCTAACTAAGTGAATGAAGTAATTTCATCCCAAGGTTTTGGAGTTCTAAATGGGGAAATACATGGTTTGAAATTTATAAGATAAGACATTCCATATAGTGATCCATCTTGGTGGTAAATAGTTTAACAATATTTTAGCTTTACCCTTTAATGAGAATGAAAATAATCTATCTCTAACAGTATCATCAGAGACTCCATTATACTTGACATATCTCCAAGAAAATAGCTCTATGGTAGTTGGAATATTCTACAAGGGTTCCCCAAAACTAAGAATTTCTTACATTTGGATGATAACATGCTTTAGATCAAAATTATAAGCCTAAATAGTTAGTCTATTAATACTTTGGTAAATATCCTCAATCATATGATTATCCTATTCTCTAACTGTACTTTGTTTGTCATTATCTAGAATTGAGTAAGCCATTTTAATTTTATTGTGATTTTCTAGATTTTCTAATTTTTTTAAGAGTTCATTGTATTTGAGAATCAAGCAAAGTTTTTGCATATTTGTTCTTATTATGCATACAATAATAACACACATAAAAACATAAATCATAGCATAATTGAACAAATAACCATACAATATAGTACAAAATTTTAGAAGAAATAAATAATATTAGCAACACAATACAAGTTAAATAGAAATAATGATAAGATCAAATAAAAAATTTGTTCAATAATATAAAGCGAACCAAAGGATAATTAACTACAATCCCTAGCAACAATGCTTAAAAACCTAACAGTCACCTTAGTTCTATTGCTTATGCTTGTTATATTGTTGGTGTAAACCTTATCCTGTGAGTATATGGATCATATTAAGTAATAAAGTCATGAGAAGAGCATCAGTCCCATGATAATTTGAATTACTCTATAGTCACTTTTGTACTTCTTATATGAACTTCTTATTTAATCTTATCGATTGGTTAAAAAGAATGTGCAATTAAAAATTAATAGCTACAAATATAAGAAGCAAATTTTTTTATCTAAAGCATTTTGAACCTATGATATTTAAAAACTCATGTTTATAATAGTTAGATTTTTCCTTATGTTGTTGTGAATCAAAACACAATTACCTTGCAGCTCTGTTAAGTCCATTCGAGTGTTATCTAAGATTTCCTTATATTATAATTTTAATAACACCTTAAAATCCCATAACCACAACCATCATATATTTACTATGGAAAAGTTAAGTTTTAAATCCCTTAATTTATCATCTAATCCTCCATCGAGATTACATTTTAGACTATATTTTATGATCATGTAATTCCTCTACATTAACTAAATTTAGCATGTGTACTTAAAAATAAATTGTGTAATTTATGTAAATATAAATCTAATATAAAGCAGAATATGGGTTTAAAGTACCATAAGCCCAAAGAATTTTTGTCAATGAGACATATAAGTTAAACTAAACAAAACATGCTTCATAATATGAAAATTTAAAATAAAATAGAATACGTGAGGATAGATGTCACTTAGAAATTACGTGCAACCGAAGTACATACTCCTTTCACTCCTTTCTTCTCTACTAGCTTCCCTCTAGCTAAAACAACAGAAGCTTGTGACTAGCCCACTATGGTAACAACACCTCCCTTCTCACACTTTAGCCTCGCTACATAAGAAATAAGTTCTCTATTTATGGTTTTTTTGTAAATAACTAAACCAAATGAATCGACATGTAGGTTCATCATTACTTGCATTAGTTCACCATTTCATTTGTCTATAACTATCTTCCATTGTGGAAGTGTGGTGATTTGGTGTTACAACACTCCCTACGTAGTGTGTTTACACTATCCTCTCAAATGAAATTCAGTCCTCTATCATAGTTGTGATAAATTAGTAGGTATTCAGTACAAAGGTAAGTGTAACGCCACAATGCTCTATCTGTGGTTCTACGGTGGTCACTCAAATTTAGGATAATATGTTTATTTCATACATAAAAAGATAGAATTAAATATAATTTATAAATAAATAGATGTAATTTGGATAATATAATTTTCTCTCTTATCACCTAATAATATTCCAAACTTATATAAAAGGATTCCCCAAAAAACTAGATTTTTAACCCATAAAAAGATCAATATGGTGCTTGGTGTTAAGTCTAATTCTTAGGCACCACATCTAATTAACTTAAACTTGGCTAAAACTCTAAAAGATTATGAAACTAGGTAGTATACACCAAGATTAGGTGCATGCGTATTAAACTTAGAACTGGGCGTATGGGCACTTGAGCATCAAATTCTGGTGATGGTTGATTTTCCCTTCAATGCACCATATATGTTATATGCTACTTGGATTACTCTGCATTTACACCAACTTTAAGTTATGCTCAAGAAATCAATAAAAGTGAGTGTTATTCTATAAATTGCTAAATACTCATACATTAATATGTATTTTTTGATTAGGGAAATGGATTTCTCAAATTTATTTAAAAATAACATAAAATTTTAAAAATCTCTTTAGGAAACAAATAACTAATGTCACTCCTATCAAATATGCCCATTCATGAATTTGTGCTCATCCATGAGCAAAATAAGAAGAATAGATAAAACATAAAATTAATAAATAAATAAATAAACATGATCTATTTTTAGTTAATGCTTTTTTAAGATTTTAAGTAAAACCATTTCTTTAATCAATCATAGAATTCTTGTGCTATAAAATTTATAGTGACTTATTAGACCCCACAAACACTGCACAAACTCATGTGTTCACTTAATATCCTAAAAGCTTCAATTAGGATTACTGTATCATATAAAAAAATTTAATAAAAATCATCAATCAGATAAATAATTTAGCATAAAATTTTTTTATAAAAATGTCTAGCAAATAAAATTTTTAGCATTAAAACTTGAGTCGAACTAGTGAATCACATAATAAAATAAAAAGTTTCTCCCCACTCCCAAATACACAAACTTGTAATACAATTTCCTTAAAGCATGTAAGAACGTTATAAGCAAAAAAGTAAACTATCAAGTACAAAGAACATTCCTATGCAAGGGTTTCCAATCATCTTCCTCAACATCAAAATTAACATTTTTGTTGTGGTGCTACAAATTTCTAAAATATCGTTATACTTTCCTATTCATGCAAAAAACAACCAATCGCTATAATGAAGCACTAGAAAAATATGCTAAGAGAATGTTTAGAAATGTTTAGGTTAAGATCAACTACCGCATGGTTAGAAGTCCTATGTATGACCCTAGTGATCTTCAACATGATTATAACATTTACCTTAATACTTTTTTTCATTTTTACTTTGCTAAATCGGTAGATCGTTTCACCATAAGTAGTCCTTACCATCTTACTCTTAGAATTCTAAGGAATAACTTCATTTAGAAGGCTAAATAAAAAGACTATATGTTTAAATACAAAATCATGAATATGTTTATCTTGTGAAGATTTTACTCCCTCCCAATATAATTGGGCTTTCTTATATGTTGGATTCCTAAACACTTCAAAAACATTTAATTATATAAAAATATTATCACCATTTTCCTGCATATCTAAGTTGAGATTTTTAATAACCTAGAAAGCCTTAAGCTAAGCCTCAATAGGAAAAGGACACCCCTTTTTAAATAGTAGGCAAAAAGTTTACCTGTGAGTAAGTGTTTTAAAAGTCATGTGATATGCCCATAGAGCATTTTCTAGCTTCAAGGCCTAGCCCTTTCTACTTTTCCAGCCAACCTTTCATAATATGACTCAAGTCATAATTTAAAATTGCTAAATGGCCAATTATTTAAAGGTTATAAATTTTGGATTTTTTTTAATATAACCCATATCTTTATAATTAATTATAAATATTAAAATTCCCACCTTCATTATTGATAGTCAATATCAATGTTCTAAATCCTATGAAAATAATCTTCATCAAAAGCCTTACTACCTCCATAACAAGAGAACTGAGAAATAAAATAGATTCTACCCATTTGGAAATATAGTCTATAGCTATGAGAAGATAAACTACCATGATATTTTAAGATTTATATTTCTATAGTTAAATAAAATAAAAAGAACAATATACTATCTTTAAAGATAGACTTGGCATTTGACAATTATTTCAAAAATATAAATAAATTCTTTATCTTTATAATCAAATACAATATACATAATAGCATACTATGTCGAAAGAGCAAAAAGATATTCTACGATCAATATAAAAATGAAAATGGATTTTAAGTAATCTATTTACGATCCTAAAGACTTTTTCCTCATCTTATTAAATAAAAATAGGGTTTATTTTATACAAGGATTTAGAGTTTCCCGCAAATGCAGGCCATTATCTTTAATTATATCTCAAGAGAATCTCTTTAGAATACCCTCAATTAAAGTAGTTACTAAATATTTCTAGATTTACAATGATTTTGTCAAGGATTTGAAATTAAGGATTTATTAACAAGGAATGGATCAAAGATGGTAAGTTCTTTATGGAATTCACATAATTAAAGGTAGGGAGTGTTAGTTCGTGCAGGTTGTTAGACCTTGTAGAAATATCCCAAGACTAACCAATAGGCGGTGAATTGGTTATTTAAAAATTCTCTTGGATTTAAGAAAACGTTTATAATAAATTTTTACATAATGATCCTGTGAGTATGCAGTTATGTATAGAAATAGATTTTCACAAAATACTTTTCAACCACAGTAAAATAAACTGCAAAAAATAAAAATGCAATAAAAATAAAGGAATAGAAGAACACTAAATTTAATAGTTGTTCAGTCTAACTAGACTTATTTCACTCCCTGGAGACTCCTTTTCCAAGTATTGCACTAAACATATGTGACTCTCCTTTTGCTCCCACACTAAAGCGGAGATGCCCTTTCAAACTCTATTTCATCAACCAAGTGCGGTAGAGTACCGACGTCCTTTTTGACCCTCCTTATGAAGGCAAAGTACTATTGTCCTTTTTCACCCTCCTGGTGATGGCAGAGTACCAACATCCTTTCTCACCCTCCTTGTCATGATAGAGTACCAACATCATTTCTCCTCCTCCTAGTGACGGTAGAGTACTAGATCTACTCTATAAATCTTCTCTCAAGAGTCTTCAAAGAAGTAAGGCAGAGTTTTCAATAACACACAATTAGATCCTCACCTTTGGGCAATCTTGTGAATCCCTCATAATTTCCACTTGCAAGAACTCTCACACTCCACTCCCAAAGCACTCTCATTTTTACTCTTAAGAGAAAAATCATAGCAATCATTTAGTGTCAATTTTTAGGACCCTCATATATGAAAATCAAGAAAAATTGTCAGAAAAAATTAAAAAATTACAATTGATAAGAACTCAGATCGTGCAGTATGATCACATATCGTCTGTCCAAACAACTCAAAAATCCATATATGAACCTATATGAACTTGATTTTGTACTCAATCTGTCATATATATAAACTTACATCATACTGTATGAATAGTCCAAAATTGAACTAATTCGCCATATACAAACCTCATTTCATACATTGTTAGCCATTTGTACGAACTAACATCACACAGTATGAACTACTAACACAAATCATGTTTCATTTCCTATGAATATGGATGAACTGATTTCATACCCTATGAGTCATCTGTATAAACTAGGGGTGTGAATATTTGACATAACATAAAAACTCAGTGGAACCCGACCTAGAAATTTCAGGTTTGACCCGACCCGATTTCAAAATAGGATGGGTTCGGGCTGACCCAACAGGTTACCGGGTTAACTTGGATGCCCATTTGAAATAAATTGTCCACGCTGCCTGAGACTGCCCGAAAATGCCTATGGCTACCCGAACCCTGCCTGCGCAGTTTCTCGTGTGCCCATCGAGGCTGCCAGCATCCGCCCACATGCCCAAGGCTACCCAAATTCCAACTCCATAGTCCCACTTGCCTGTCACCTCCCTTCCCGCTCACCTTCCATATGTAGCCCATCATTCAGTTGTCATGTCACAGCTAGAAGCTCAACCATGTCAAGTCGGGTCAACCCAGTAACCCGACGGGCTGGGTCCAGGTCCAAATTTTGTACCCATTTGCATACCCAAGTTAGGTTAGGGTCATCTTTTTTGACTTGGGTCAGTTCAATGTTTGACCCAAACCTAACCCAAATCCCAACTTTGACACCCCTAATACAAACGGACATCCTAGAGTACAAACAATTCAAAAAATAATGAGTTTATTTATGATGAACTGGTAAGCACCCATTTCATACTCTGTGAGTCATCTCTACAAACTAATATAGTACAGTACAAACAGTTCAAAAAATGATGAGTTTAATTGGGATGAATTGGTACACACCCATTTCATACTCTATGAGTCATCTATTTGAATTTACATCGTACAGTATGAATTGTACAAAAATATTTGAGTTCAGACATGATTTGATTAACTCCATTTTGTAAGAAATACAATTACAAATTGTCTTGTATGATTTCAAATCGTACAGTATGATTAGTTTTAAAATTTTAAGTTTTGACTCACTCCCTCAGTGTTTGTGTGGGCGGTTACCTAATTATAATCACACTCTCCCAGACTCAAGAAAAATAAAAAATTTACAAACTTCATTACCTGAAACCCTAATCTACTTTGTCCTTGAAGTCTTCAGCAGTCTAGAGTATAATATTTCTAAAATATTAGTACACACAAAAAAACTAAAAGAAAATATATCCAATGTATGTTAGAAAAATTGTAATCATAACAATAATATTTTATTATCATCAAAAAATCACAATATATCAAACTCAATCTTGAATTATAAGTTGCAATAATCTCTCCCTTTTTTATGATGGCAAAATAATTATAATTTCAATTCATATTGAAGGACATTTTTCTCCTAAGCTCCCCTTAATGAATGCTCAATTAAAAACAAGGGATTTCAATAAAAATCAAAACAACAGCAAATTGAAAAACAAAATATAACCAAATTCAAAAACAAAACATACATCACTAAACACAACAATATGATTTTAAAATAAAATATACACACCAAACATACACACTAAACATAACAACAAAACATAATTAAATCAAAACAAACAAACAAACAATAAAAAATAAAACCAAATATAACAATAAAACACAAATAAATCAAAATAAACAAACAAACAAATAATATATAATGACTCTCCCTTTTGACAATAGCAAAAAGGAAAATACCTCTTGAAAATGTATTTTAAATTATTTGCAAAGACAACATTTGTTGCGAATATGAGATTATGGATTAGACTTTTGATGATAGCAAACATTCATATTTTTCTACGACTGCTTTGCCTACTAATTTTTCAGGACCACGAGATCGAATGCAACTCAAGCTAGCTCAAGATTGGGTAGATTTAGGTTGAGTCAAGTCTATATTTTTTCCTTTCTTGAGTCAATTGTAAAAGTGGTTCCCGATGCTAAGTAACCTTGCATACACACACTTGAGGGGTTTTCTGATTTTTTTCTATTTTGAGTACATCGGCCTTGATGATTTTCATATCGGCCAGGATAATTAAATAGAAACCCTAATTAGGGCATCCTAGTTAAGCAGTCGTCATTACGAAAATCATCCTGGATGATACTTGTATCGGCTAGGATGATAGGCTCAAATCAGAAAGAATTAGCCGCCATGAAAAATTTAGGTATTCTTTATTTTTAATTATTGGCCAGGACGATATCCATATCGGTGTGGAAAGTACAACACAATTATTCCTAAATTAATCTGGCAATTATGGAAAGCAATTAAGACTGACTGATATGATCACATCAGCCGGGACGATGTCCTGGATGATTGACATCGGCCAGCACCTATTCCGGGCAATATTCAGGATGATTGTACTCGAATTTGAACTAATCGTCCAGGACGATATTGTATTGGTCTGGATGATGTAACTAATTTTCTTTTGATTATCCCAAATCAACCCGGCTGATTGAGCTTATTTTGTTCTGATCGGCCAGGATGATATTCCTGTCGTCTCGGATGATAATGTCGGTTCTTGAAATTCTATTTAAAGGAGCCAAATTTTCTCATGCAACAAGATCTTTTGCTGATGTCTTGACCTGAGAGAGCCTAGAGAGAGAGAGAGAGAGAGAGAGAGAGAGAGAGAGAGAGAGAGAGAGAGAGAGAGAGAGAGAGAGAGAGAGAGAGAGGGATAGAGAGAGAGGATTTTGTGAGGGGGAGCTTGTGAGGGGGATTCATTAGGGTTGCTCCAAGCATTGTTCTACTTCTTCTTCCACTAGAGTCTCTTATCCTTGGAAGGGTTGGGAGAGATAAGCTTCAGCAATCAATCGAGGTTCTCTGCCTACTTCAGGAGGAAGCAAAAGGAGTCAAGGTTCTCTGCCTGCTTCAGGAGGAAGCAAAAGGAGTTAAGGTTCTCTGCCTGCTTCAGGAAGAAGCAAAAGGAGTTGGGTTCTCTGCCTTGCCGGGGTTGGCAAAAAGGAGGTTTTATAAAGACTTCTCTGCCTTGCTGTGGGAGCAAAAGGAGAGACACATTTTTAGTGCAATACTCAGAGAGTATGAAATGGGTGTGTACCAATTCATAGGTTGAGTTAACTGAACCACTATAAATCTCTGTATTCTATTTCTACTGCTTCCGCATTTATTTATTTTTTTGTACTTTGATTTCTGTGGTGATTTTGTTTCAAGTTTTATTGTGCTTTACCTAAAGAAATTTTTTTAAAAAACCAATTCACCCCCCCACCCTCTTGGTTAGCCTCAGGCTAGTTCTTAAGGGCTTAACATCCTTAATGAACTTTCAAGTGGTATCAGAGCGGGATTCATAAAAACTAAGTTTGAAAATTTTTTGAATTTTTGATCGATGGCTAACAACGGAAATCGTAATACTATGGAAGGGTATTATATTATTTGACCACCTTTGTTTTATAATATTCCTTTTGATTTTTGGAACACTCGCATGTCTACATTTTTACAAGCAATTGATTATCGCATGTGGATGCTTGTTAAGGATGGTTATACACCTCCAACTGAAAAATTGAATGGCGTTACTATTCCATTTCCTTTTACTGAATGGACTCTAGATGATAGGGATTTAGCATAATTAAATGCAAAATGTTTGAACTATTTTTTCTATGCTTTGAAATCGGAAGATTACATGCGTGTTTCCACTTGCTCTACTAGAAAAGAGATTTGGGATAAATTGTGTATCACCTATGAAGGCACTAATGAAGTAAAACAATCTTGTTTGAACATTCTTTTACATGATTACAAATTTTTTCGTATGAAATCTCATGAATCAATTTCTGATATGTATATGAGATTTACTCAGATTGTTACTTCTTTGCATGCTTTAGGAAGAGAACTTTCTAACTATGAAAAAGTGAACAAAATTTTAAGATGTTTGCCTTCCTCTTTTGATGCTAAAATCACTGCAATTTTTTAGTCTAAAGATTTGAATACTTATTCGATTAATAACTTACTTAGTTCACTCAGTGCTTACGAGCAAGGGGTGAACCAAAGAAATCTTGATGTAGGTGAGAGGAAGAAGGAGAAAACCATAGCATTGAAGGCCAATGAAATAAATTCAAATTCTTCTGGGTCTAAAAGCGATGAAGTTGCCTTCATTACTAGGCAATTCAAAAACTTTCTAAAGAAAAGTCACAAGCATCATCAGAATTAGAGAAAAGGTAAGGATAACAAAAATTTTAAAGGTACTTCTGATGTTATTTGTTTTGAATGCAGGAAGCCTGGACATGTCAGAGCTGATTATTCTACACTTCAGGATCACTCAATGCAAGGAGAAAAAAGAGGAGAAACCTAAGCTCAGAAAAGATAAGAAGCAATCTGAAAAAGCTTTCTGGGTGGAGTCTGCATCAGACTCATCTGAGATTGAACCTGAAGAGGAGACAACAAACATGTGCTTAATGGTTGATGATTTTGAACAATCTGACCAAGAAGAGGTTTGCCAATCAACCTTTGACCAATTGCTTGAAATATGTGAGAAAATACATGCATCATATAGAAAACTTAAGAAAACTCACACTAGTTTGAAATTGGAGTTCTTGAATTTACAAAAAGAGCATGAAATTTTGAGAAAAGGTCACTTTCAAATTGATAGCAATTACATTTCTCTACTTGATGAATTTGATGATTTAAATAAAAAGCATTCTGAATTAATAGTTGAGCATGATTCTTTGAAAGCTTCCTACACCTCGCTTGAATCTGATTTTAAAGGTTCTACTAAAGAATCTGAGCATAAAAAGCACTGTTTGGAAATTGATTTAGAAAATGCTCACTTGAGGTTTAAAATTGAATTGGATGCATGTAAGAAAAATTGGATGATACCCATATTTAATCCAAAGCCAATAACTAGGAAGAGGCAGTATAACCCAAACCGATTAAGAAATCCTTTTCCTGGAGTAAGATATTTTTCATGTGGCATGTTAGGACACATAGCACATACTTGGACCATTCACCGTTGTACACATTCAGTATGGAGACCCAAATTGCATAATTCACTACATAACACTCATGCATCACATTCTTCTTTTCATAAGAAGGAATCCAAACCTGTTTGGGTTCCTAAATCTGACATTTAATGATTTTGTATGTGTGCTCCCACCAAAGGCCTCGTGAGAGAATATAGTACTTGGACTGCGGAGGCTCATGACTCTTAATTGATTATTTATACTGCTTAATTAAATCTGAGTTACTTGATTTTTTGATCAATTCTTTACTTTTTATTTAGTTTGTTTCATTCTCTACTTTTTGTCATTTATTCTTTTATTATTTTTAGCACGTTTCTGTTTAAATCATCGCAGAATTAATATTTTCTCCTTGTTTTTTAGAGATTTATAGTTAATTTTTTAACATCTCTTAATCATTTAAAGAGAGAAACACCGTTGATGGTTTCCCTCCCTTTAACCTCTTTTAGTGGCATAATTTTCTTTTCTAAACAAAAGTCTATCTCAAATCAACAACTGATTTTTGAAATTAAGATCATTTCTACCTTGCTATAGTAATCTACCTTATATTTATAATATTCAAAGCTTTTATATATCTTTCAGGTAAATTGAAATCTTGTCATTGCATTTATCATATAATTGCTAAAGTCTGCTTTATGGTCTATTCTTCCTTATATTAGAGAGTGAGTTTCTCTTCTCTAATATCTGGAAGATCTACTCACAACTAAATATATTTTAAGAGTTATAGAAAAATGGGATCTAGCTTGCAAGAACAAAAAATAAAAAGGCCAATGATGCCAAAAACAAAAAGATGCGCAATAACGTCAAATTGAAAAAATATATACACAAAAGTGTATCAAAAATCAAAAGATGTGCAAAGGGCACCATTCAAATTGACAAGAGGCATAAAATGAGCCCATAAAAGATAAGCTTACCCCTTTTTTCAAACTTTTAAAATTTTAAAAAAATTCATGGGTTACTTGATATTTCCAAATGCTTGATTTCAAATTCCATGATTGAGACAAATTGTTTTGGTATATTATTCTATAATATATTTTCTTTGGAAGCAAGTTTTGAACGGATCTTTTTCTTTCCAATTAGTTTATTCTGAGTTAGGTCTTTTATTTTCAAAAGAAGATTTTTCCCAGAAAGAAGTCTGAGCTAGGGTTAACAGGATCGAATATTTTACCATTTTCAGATTTTGACTTTGTTAATTTATTGATCTTACAAATCTTTAAAATTTAATTATTTGGAGCATTTATCATATGCATGACTTGCTAATTAAAAAAAATCATATTTCTTTGCTTGTTTTTATTTTTTTATGTTTTTTGATTCTTGATTGATTTTATTATTTTTAGGTCTTCTCTGATCATCTCCATCCTTCCTTTGAGTTCAAAATTTTGTCACATCATCCTGGTCGATACCTTTATCGTCTTGGATGATAAGTTCTTTCTTAATCAAAAACTTTATTTGTTGAATGTTCTAACTTTTCTGCTCTCATCGTCCTTGATGATCCTTTATCATCCTGGACGATATGATCAACCTCTGCTACAATCATCTTGATCGTCCTGGCCGATACCATTTTTTTCATCCTGGATGATGAATTTATTGGCTATCATCCCATCCGATACACCTTTTCATCCTGGACGATACACATGTCAATACATTTAAAATTTTTAAAATTACCTAGGACGATCCATTTTTGGACAATTATCCTGGCAGATCCACTGTTCGTCTTGGATGATACACGTGGCACATGATTTAAAACATTTTAAATTTGGTCGGTACGATCCATTATTAAGCATCATCCTGGACGATCCACCTAATCGGCCCTGATGATCTGCTTTCAACAGTCGTCCGTCCTAACTCCTCGTGATGATCGTCTGTGTCTAATCGTCCCGGCCGATGTCTGATCGGCCTGAACGATCGGACTGCCTTTTTGACCAATCAGACTGTTCATAATAATTGCATCAGATTATCCTGGACGATCCTGTGATCAGCCTGGATGATCTGGCCGATTCTTTAAATAGAGCCCAAATTCAGCCATTTTTTCTTCACACCTTCTCTTGGGCTTTTTACTTGCCAATGCTTACTGTTGCCTTGCTTTTTTCTTCTAAATGGCTGGCAGAAAGCATGCTCGTCAAATGTCTGGAAGCTCCTCGAGAGGCATACTGGACCCTCATTTTCAGGAGGCAGACGATCAGGCTTTCTACCATCGTTACAAGGAGTGCGGCATTACTCTCTCCGGAATAATCAATCCATCCTATCTCTCCTATCCGATATAGGATCATTTCACTCACATCTCTCTTTGCTTTATTCTCACCCTCACAGTCCCCTTTAGTTCTGAACTTCTTTTTGAATTTTATGCAAATCTCCGCATAAATTTCTCCTACACTGCTCTCACCTCTTATGTGAATCAACGTCGTGTCAAGATCACATATCATGATTGTACTGAACTGTTACAGCTATCCACCATTGGGGATAAGATGCATACCCTTGTCTCTGATCCTGACTTTGACGGGTCCACTGCAAATCACTTTCTTCGCCACACCAACACAAACTTTCATGTTGAAGAGACAAGCTCTTTACTCAAATATGCTAGGACAATCCAGCATGTCCTTCGCACTTCTATTATTCCAAAAGCTGGGGATCGAGTCCACATCATTCCACTACTTTCACTTACAACCTTTTACATTCTGTCCCATAGAGAATTCAATGCCATAGACCTGATCTTTTGCTACATCAAACATTTGACTCCTATTAGAGATGCAGGTCATAGAAGAAAGCCGAATCTTGCTCTAGGACACCTCTTTGCCTATGTTCTAGAATCTAAATACCAGCTTCAATATCCTGCTCCTCTCGACCTTCAGCCACCCATCTACTCAAATAATTCCTTCAACACCCTTCACAGTACTCGTCTCCACCCAGGAGATGGGGAAGCTCGGGGCGCCGAGGAGGAGGAGGCTCCAGCTCCTATTTTTGAACCTGTTCCTCTCCGCTAGCACTTACAGCTGGATCAGTTGGTGGAGAGATTTGATCAGTTTGAGACCCATTTTGATGCCTATGTTACACACCAGCAGCAGCAGCACGACCAGGACATGGCCTAGTTTGGGGCACAGTTTGTTAAGCTCTCTAGTTACTTTCAGCAGCCGCCACCACCACCACCTCCATCTGATGATCAGCGGCCCTCATTTCTCTGATTTTCTTAATGTTTTTCTAGTTTGTTTCTCTTCTAGTTTTAGTTTCAAATTTCTATAGTTTGTTTTTCTTATGTTTTATTTTATTTTTTTTTGTGTTATGTTGTGTTTCCCTCCTTTTTGTGGTGTTAAAAGGGGGACTAATCTGATATATCTTGTACTTTGAATTTTGGAACTTAGTGAACTGCTTTTTTGTCACACTGTTTTTACTGAACTACCATAACTGCTTGGAATTCTTTGTTTGTGTTTGCCATTATCAAAAAGGGGGAGATTGTTGTGAAACTTAGATAATTTATTAGACTTTTGATGATAGCAAACATTAATGTTTTTCTACGACTGCTTTGCCTACTAATTTTTCTGGACCACGAGATCGAATGCAACTCAAGCCAGCTCAAGATCAGGCAGATTTAGGTTGAGTCAAGTCTATATTTTTTCCTTTCTTGAGTCAATTATAAAAGTGATTACTGATGCTAAGTAATCTTTCACACACACTTGAGGAGGTTTCTGAGTTTTTCTATTTTGAGTACATCGGCCTGGATGATGTTCATATCGGCCAGGATGATTCAACTAAAAATAAAAACTCTAATTAGGGCATCCTAGTTAAGCAGCCATCATTAAGTAAATCATCCTGGACAATACTTGTATCGGCCAGGACGATAGGCTCAAATCAGAAAGAATCAGCCGCCATGATCAATTTAGGTGTTCTTTATTTTTAATTATCGGCCTGGACGATGCAGCATAATTATGCCTAAATTAATCTGGCAATTATTAAAAGCAATTAAGGCTGATTGATATGATCATATCGGCCAGGTCGATCGTAGGATCGGCCGGGATGATTAACTCGGCCAGCACCTATTCTGGTCGATATTCAGGATGATTGTACTCAAATTTGAACTAATCGGCTAGGACGATATTGTATCGACCTGGACGATGTAACCAATTTTCTTTTGATTGTCCCAAATTATCTCGGGTGATTGATCTTATTTTGTACTGATCGGCCAGGACGCTATTCCTATCATCCTGGATGATAATGTCGGTTCTTGAAATTCTAGTTAAAGGACCTGAATTTTCTCATGCAACAAGATCTTTTGCTGCTGTCTTGACCTGAGAGAGCCTAGAGGAGAGAGAGAGAGAGAGAGAGAGAGAGAGAGAGAGAGAGAGAGAGAGAGAGAGAGAGAGAGAGAGAGAGAGGGAGAAAGAGAGAAAGAGAGAGAGAGAGAGGATTTTATGAGGGGGAGCATATGAGAGGGATTCACAAGGGTTTCTCCAAGCATTGTTCCACTTCTTCTTCCACTAGAGTCTCTTATCCTTGGAAGGGTTGGGAGAGGTAAGCTTCAGCAATCGATTGAGGTTATATGCATGCTTCAAGAGGAAGCAAAAGGAGTCAAGGTTCTTTGCTTACTTCAAGAGGAAGTAAAAGGAGTTTGGTTCTCTGCCTTGTAGAGGTTGGCAAAAAGGAGGATTTGTAAAGGCTTCTCTGTCTTACTGTGGGAGCAAAAGGAGAGTCACTTTTGTAGTGTAATATTCGGAGGGCACCTCCGGGGAGTGGACGTAGGTCGAGTTGACCGAACCACTATAAATCTCTGTGTTCTATTTTTACTGCTTTCGCATTTATTTATTTTTTTGCACTTTGATTTCTGTGATGATTTGGTTTTAAGTTTTGTTGTGCTTTACATAAAGAAATTTTTTTTAAAAACCAATTCACCTCCCTCTTGGTTAGCCTCAGGCTAGTTCTTAAGGGATTAACATCCCTAACAAACTTTCAACATTAACATCTTAAAGCGAGTAGAAAAAGTCTCATATTTAAATCAAAAAATAATTAAGATAAGAAAAGTCAACTAGGTTCACTGTTCGTTCTAGACATATCAATTAAAAATATTTTTTTGCAAAAATAATGAAATAAAGATTAATCAGTTTCTAATTTAATAGTGGAGATTATTATTGATTAAATGGATTTGTGTAAGAAATAGAAAGATAAAAGAAAGAACTGTATGAAACTTTCAACTAGTAACATTGTGCATCTTTTTAATTTTTGCACACTTTGTGCATCTTTTCAGTTTGGGCTAATTTTGAGCCTTTTTCATTTTTGGCAAACATTGTGCATCTTTTTAAACATGTGGCATATTTTGTATATCTTTCCAAGCCTGGCACGCTTTGTGCAACTTTTTACATGTTTATTCTTTCCATTATCAATAAATCTAAAGATAAGAATCCAATAATTAATAAAAATAAATATATTGAATAAGAAAAAAATAAAAATAAGACATTTCTTTTGCAACAATTATAACTAAATAATATATGTCTATATGAACATGAAGATGATCTTCTAATCTACATGTAACCATAATTTAATTTAAAATTTTGAGAAATTAAATTTTACAAGAAAATTAATTTGTAGAGTAAAGTATTTTTAAATTTCATTCCATAAATCAACTACATTTGATTAGTCTATAGAAACTTAAAAAAATTCAAGAAGATTAAAGAAAAATATTTTATTAAACACATGAATCAAATACAACAAATACATTATAAAAAAATTAAACTATCACGAGATTATAGAAAGTAACAACACAAACATCAAGTACAAGAGAGAATAATAATTAATATCCTACAAGACCCTAATCTGCAAGTGGCAGAGGAGGTGTGAACATCATAAAGTAGCTATTGATGGTAGCTACTTGAGTGTTGATTGTGTCAAACTATTATTTGATCCACCCTATTTCTTCACTATATCTTGCATAATGCTGGTTTTAGTTCCACAAGATCGAGTGCAACTCAAGCCAGCTCAAGATTAGATAGATTAAGTCTGAGTCAGTTTGTATTTTTTCTCTTTCTTGAGACTATTGTAAACAATGTGGTTCTTAATGCTAAGTAACCTTGCACACACACACACACACCTTTGGAGAATTTCTGACTATTTCCTAGAGTTTATTATTTTTAGTAACATTGTTCGGGACGATATTTATATCAGCCTGGACGATCAGTTCAAAAATAGAAACCCTAATTAGGGCATCCTTATTAAGGCAATCGTCATTAAGCACGTCATCCGGGATAATTTTGTATCAGCCAGGATGATAGGATCAAACTAGAAAGAATAAGCTGCCATATCAATTTAGGTATTACTTATTTTTGGACATTATCCCAGGCATCATCCGGGGAATCGGCCTGGCCGATTCAGCACAATTTTTCCTAAATTAATATGGTATTTAATGAAAGCAATTAAGGTTGATTGCATGATCACATCGGTCGGGCCAATCATAGGATCGGCCGGGTAGATAAGACTAAAAAATTTGTTGCAAATCTATTTTCATGACTTATGTTTTGATGATTGACAAACACTATTGATTCTCTTGGACTGCTTGTTACTTCTAACTTTTTTGGAATCGAAGATCGGACGAACAAATGAAGCCAGTTCAAGATTGCGTAAGTCTAGGGTTGAGTTAGTATGTACTTTATTTTTTCTCTTCTTGAGTCTATTTGTAATGATCAAGAGACTGATGCTAAGTAAGCCTACACACACACTTGAGAGACTTAGAAATTCTATTTTTACTCATATCGGCCAGGACGATATTTACATCGTCCTGTACGATTAGGCTTAAAACAGAAAGTCTAATTAAGGATTCTTAATTAAGGCAGCCGTCATTAACAGATCATCCTGGACGATACGTGTATCAGCCAGGACGATAAGCTCAAAATAGAAAGATGTTGCCACCATAGACAATTAAGGTCTACTATATTATTAAATAATCGGCCAGGACGATCATTGATCGGCCTGGATGATATTCTCAAATTATGCTTTAATTGATCAGGAAATCAAGGGAGTAATTAAGGATGATTGATACGATCATATTGTCCTGGACGATCTCAGGATCGGCCCGGACGATCTATTCAAAAACCTTAGTTACTTCAAGACGATAAATATCGGCCAGCTCGAATTCAGGGCGATGCTCTGGATAATTTTCCTCTGATTTGAACAGATCAGCCGGGACGATCGTGGGATCGGCCTGGACGATCAAGCTAATTTTTAATCATCCAGTTTGCATTCAGGGCGATGCTCTGGCCGATCTTCTGAGATTTGTACTAATCGGCCAGGACGATATTATCGGTAACTTGTAATAAATGAGCTCCTTTGAAGCTCTTCTATTTAAGAGCTCTTGTTCAACGTTTTGAACAACCTTTGTGCTGCTGCCTTGACCTGAGAAGGCCTTGAGGAGAGAAAGAGAGAGAGGGAGAGAGAGAGGATCTTGTGAGGGGGAGCTTGTGAGGGGATTCACAAGGGTTGCTTCAAGGATCGCTCTGCTTCTTCTTCGTCTAGAATTTCTCATCCGTGGAAGGGTCGGTAGAGGTAAGGAGTCAGCATCTGGTTGTGGTTCTCTGCCAGCTTTAGGAGCAAGCAAAAGGAGAAAGGTTCTCTGCCTTGTTGGGGTGGCAAAAAGGAGGTTCGTTGTAAAGGCTTCTCCGCCTAGCTGTGGGGGCTAAAGGAGAGTCATGATTGTAGTGCAATACTCGGAGGGCGCCTCCGGGGAGTGGACGTAGGTTGAGTTGATCGAACCACTATAAATTTCTATGTTCTTGTTTCTTGCTTCCGCGCTTTTAATTTCTGCATTTATTTTTCTCGTGGCGTGATTTTGGTTTATGTGTTTTTTGTTCTTTGTAAAAAGAAATTTTTTTAAAATACCAATTCACCCCCCCCCCCTCTTAGTTAGCTTGAGCCAGTTCTATAGGGCTTAACATCCCTGACGAACTTTCAAGTGGTATCAGAGCGGGATTCATAAAAACTGAGTTTGAAAACTTTTTGAATTTTTATCCATGGCTAACCTTGAGAATCGTAACACTACGGAAGGATATTTAATTACATGACCTCCATTATTTGACAACTTACCCTTTGATTTCTGGAAAACCCGCATGTCAATATTTTTACAATCTACTGATTTTCGCATGTGGATGCTTATCAAAGAAGGTTACTCTCCACCTTCTCGTGAAATTAATGTTGTTAAAACTAAAGTTGCTTTTACTGAATGGACTTTCGATGAACGAGATTTAGCTCAATTGAATGCAAAATGTTTGAACTATTTTTTCTATGCTTTAAAATCTGAGGATTATATGCGTGTCTCCACTTGCAAAACTGGTAAAAAAATTTGGGATAAATTGTGAGGTTAAACAATCCCGTTTGAATATTCTCTTGCATGATTACAAACTTTTTCATATGAAACCTCATGAATCTATTTCTAACATGTACACTAGGTTTACTCAGATAGTCACTTCACTGTATGCATTAGGAAAAGAACTTTCTAACTATAAAAAAGTAAACAAGATTTTGAGATGCTTGCCTTCATCATACGATGCTAAAATTACTGCAATCACCGAATCTAAGGATTTGAACACTTATTCTATTGATAACTTACTTGGCTCACTCATTACTTATGAGCAAGGGGTGAATCAAAGAAATCTTGATGCAGGTGAGAAGAATGAAGAAGGATAAAACAGTTGCATTGAAGGCGCATAAATCAGATTCTGAATCTTCCAGGTCTGAAAGCGATGAAGTTGCCTTCATCACAAGGCAATTCAAAAGCTTTCTAAGGAAGAAACAAAATCATCATTGGAGAAAAGGTAGGGATCATAAATATTATAAAGGATCTTCTGATGTTGTTTTCTATGAATGTAGAAAACCAGGACACGTGAGAACTGATTGCCCTATACTTAAAGATCATTCAAGCAAAGGAAAGGGTGAGGAGAAACCTAAGCAAAGGAAGGACAAGATGAGAATACAAAAAGCATTTTGAGCGAATTCGGCATCGGAGACGGAACCAGAATATGAGACATCAAAATTGTGCTTGATGGAAGACGACAATCCTGATCAAGAAGAGGTATGTGAACTTTCCTACAATCAACTCCTTGAAGTTTCAGAAAAAATTCATGCATCATATAGGAAATTAAAGAAAACACATGCTAGCTTGAAATTAGAACTTTTAAATCTACAAAAAGTGTTGCAAATCTATTTTCACGGCTTATGTTTTGATGATTGACAAACACTATTTCTCTTGGACTGCTTGTTGCTTCTAACTTTTCAGGAATCAAAGATTGGACGAACAGACGAAGCCAGTTCAGGATTGCATAGGTTTAGGGTAGATTCAGTCTGTACTTTTATTTTTTCTCTTCTTGAGTCTAGTTGGAATGGTCAAAGAGACTGATGCTAAGTAACCCTACACACACACACTTGAGAGACTTTGAATTTCTGTTTTTACTCATATCGGCCAGGACGATATTTACATCGTCCTGGACAATCAGGCTTAAAACAGAAAGTATAAATAAGGATTCTTAATTAAGGCAGCCATCATTAACAAATCGGCCTGGATGATACGTGTATCGGCCAGGACGATAAGCTCAAAATAGAAAGAAGTTGCCGCCATAGATAATTAAGTTATATTATATTTTTAAATAATCGGCCAAGACGATCATTGATCAGCCTGGACGATATTCTCAAATTATGCCTTAATTGATCAGAAAATCAAGGGAGTAATTAAGGATGATTGATATGATCATATCGTCCTGGATGATCTCAGGATCGGCCAGGATAATCTATTCAAAAAACCTTAGTTACTTCAGGACGATATAAACAGCCAGCTCGTATTCAGGGCGATGCTCTGGACGATTTTCCTATGATTTGAACTGATCGGCCGGGACGATCGTGAGATCGGCCGGGACGATCGTGAGATCGGCCGGGACTATCGTGAAATCGGGCGAGACGATCGTGAGATCGGCCGGAATGATCAGGCCAATTTCAAATCATCCAGTTTGCATTCAAGGCGATGCTCTGGCCGATCTTCTGAGATTTGTACTGATCGGCCAGGATGATGTCCATATCGGCCTGGACGATACTTTCGGCAACTTGCAACTAATGAGCTCCTTTGAAGCACTTCTATTTAAGAGCTCTTGTTTAACATTTTGAAAGACCTTTTGGCTGCTGCCTTGACCTGAGAAGGCCTTGAGGAGAGAAAGAGAGAGTGGGAGAGAGAGAGGATCTTGTTAGGGGGAGCTTTTGAAGGGATTCACAAGGGTTACTTCAAGGATCGCTCTGCTTCTTCTTTGTCTAGAGTTTCTCATCCGTGGAAGGGTCAGTAGAGGTAAGGAGTTAGTTTTTAGTTGTGGTTCTCTGCTAGCTTCAGGAGGAAGCAAAAGGAGATAGGTTATCTTTCTTGTTGGGGTGGCAAAAGGGAGGTGCTTTGTAAAGGTTTCTCCGCCTAGCTGTGGGGGCTAAAGAAGAGTCACGTTTGTAGTGCAATACTCGGAGGGCGCTTCTGGGGAGTGGACGTAGGTCGAGTTGATCGAACCACTATAAATTTTTGTGTTCTTATTTTCTTGCTTCCGCACTTTAATTTTCGCATTTATTTTTGTGGTGTGATTTTAGTTTATGCAATTTCTATTCTTTGTGAAAAGAAAATTTTAAAATACCAATTCACCCCCTCTCTTGGTTAGCTTGGGCCAGTTCTATAGGGCTTAACATCCCTAACGAACTTTCAAGTGATATCAGAACGGGATTCGAAAATTTAAGTTTGAAAACTTTTTGAATTTGATCCATGGCTAACATTGGGAATCGTAACACTACGGAAGGGTATTCTATTACCCGACCTCCCCTGTTCGATAACTTACCTTTTGATTTTTGGAAAACCCACATGTCAACATTTTTACAATCTACTGATTATCGCATGTGGATGCTTATCAAAAAAGATTATTCTCCACCTTCTCGTGAAATTAATGGTGTTAAAACTGAAGTTGCTTTTACTGAATATACTTTCGATGAATGAGATTTAGCTCAATTAAATGCAAAATGTTTGAACTGCTTTTTCTGTGCTTTAAAATCTGAGGATTACATACGTGTCTCCACTTGCAAAACTGGTAAAGAGATTTGGGATAAATTGTGCATCACCTATGAAGGTACTAATGAGGTTAAACAATCCCGTTTGAACATTCTCTGGCATGACTACGAACTTTTTTGTATGAAATCTCATGAATCAATTTCTGACATGTACACAAGGTTTACTCAGATAGTTATTTCACTACATGTACTAGGAAAAGAACTTTTAAACTATGAAAAAGTTAACAAGATTTTGAGATGTTTGCCTTCATCATATGATGCTAAAATCAATGCAATCACTGAATCTAAAGATTTAAACACTTATTCTATTGATAACTTACTTGGTTCACTCATTGCTTACGAGCAAGGGGTGAATCAAAGAAATCTTAATACAGGTGAGAAGAAGAAGTAGAAAACAGTTGCTTTGAAGGCGCATAAATCAGATTCTGAATCTTCTAGGTCTGAAAGTGATGAAGTTGCCTTCATCACAAGGCAATTCAAAAGCTTTCTAAGGAAGAAACAAAAGCATCATCAAAATTGGAGAAAAGGTAAGGATCATAAACATGTTAAAGAATCTTCTGATATTGTTTGCTATAATTGCAGAAAACCAGGACATGTGAGAACAGATTGCCAGAAACTTCAAGATAACACAAGCAAGGAAAAGATTGAGGAAAAACCTAAGTTCAAGAAGGACAAGAAGAGAATCCAAAAGGCTTTCTAGGCAGAATCTGGTACTGACTCCTCTGAGATTGAACCAGAGGAAGAGACTACAAACTTGTGTTTAATGGGAGAAGATCAAAGTGATAAGGAAGAGGAATGTTAACCAACCTATGATGAGTTATTTGAGATTTGTGAGAAAATGCATGCATCATACAAAAAACTCAAGAAAACTCATGCTAGCCTAAAATTAGAACTTTTGAACTTACAAAAAGAGCATGAAGTTTTTCTCAAAGATCATGCAACGATTGATTCAAATCACATGGCTCTTCTTGATGAATTTGATGATCTAAACAAAAATATTTGGAATTAATTGATGAAAATAATGCATTAAAAGTTTCACACACCTCACTTAAATTTGATCTTAAGAAATCTAAAGAGATTGAGAAAAAGTTGAGGATTGATAATGATACATTAAAAAGAGCTAACTTGAGAATTCAAAATGATTTTGATACATGTAAGAAAAATCGGATGACATCTACTTTTGATCATAAGCCAGAACCTAGGAAGAGGCATTATAACTCAAACCATTTAAGAAACCCTTTTTCTCGAGTTAGGTGTTTTTCATGTGGCATGCTAGGACACATCTCAGACACTTGCACCATTCACCGTAGTATATATTGGGTGTGGAGACCTAAGATGCATGATTCACAACATACCATACCTGCATTGCATTCTGCTTTTCCTAAGAAGGGGCCCAAACCTGTTTGGGTTCCTAAATCTGACTGTTGTTGAGTTTTTGCAGGTGTGCTCTTACAAAAGACCTTGTGGGAGCATAGGATAACTGGACATATGAAGGCTCGCAGCTCATAAATTCTTAAACCTGCTGCTTCAATAATTCCTTGAAATGTGTTTTGTTTCAGTCTGTTTGATTTCTGCTTTGTTTGTGTTTTTAATGTGTTTTGTTTTCACTTTGCTTTTAAAATTGGCTTTCCATATATTGAATCTTTTCAAGATTTTAGATTTTGGAGTTTTGAAGATTGTGTTTAGCTTTTCTAAAATTGGTTAAAGGAAGAAACATCGTTGATGGTTTCCCTCCTTCCGACCTTGTTTAGTGGTATGACTTTTTTCTCTAAATAAAAGCCTAACTCATTTTAGCCAATGGTTTTTGAAACTAAGATTCTTTTTATCTTGCTACAAAAAATCTATCTTGTGCATAATATTCAAAGTTCTTATGTATCTTTCAAGTTATTTAAAACCTTGCCATTGTTTTCATCACATGACTTTCATTTTATTTTGTGACTTGTTCTTCCCTATGTTAGAGAGAGAGCTCCTATTCTCTAATATTTGGAGGATATACTCACAACTAAGGGATTTTTTAAGGGTTTTTGTTAAAGAGCCTTTAGCTTACAAAAACTAAAAAGGAAAAAAGCTAATGACGCCAAATTGAAAAATAAAAAAATATATATACACAATTGTGTATCAAAAATAAAAAAGATGCTCAAAGAGCCAATCAAAGATTCAAGAGGCATAAAATGAGCCCACTAAAAAGCAAGCTATCTTCTCTTTTCAAAACTTTTAAAACTTAGAGAACTCATTGATTATTTGATGATTTCAAAGGCTTGATTTCAAATTCCATGATTGAGAAAAAGTACTTTGTTTTATTATTTATGAGATTTTTTCTTTATAAACAAGAGTGATTGAATCTTCTTTTTACCCAATTAGGTTTATTCTGAGTTAAGCCTTTTTGTTTTTCAAAAGAAAATATGTACCATAAAGAACGTCTGATCTAGGGTTAATAGAATCGGATATTTTACCTTTGTCTTATTAGGATTAGCTAAACTCCTTGATCTTGTGGAACTCTAAAGTTTAAATTTTTTAGAACTTCTCATATGATGCCTCCATAAAACAAAAAAAAAATTAGAAAAATTAAAATTCAAAAATATTCATTTTATATTTTCGTTGTGTTTTTTCTATCTTTAACTGTGTTTTTGTATGTTTTTTCTTTTTTTTTATTTTTTTAGGGCCTTAATCATCACCATCTTTTCCTTGGTTTTAATTTCTAGTCACATCGTCCTGGCCGATACTTTTATCTTCCTGGATGATAGGACAAAATCTCTTCAAATTCCATCTACTGGTCTTTTATGTGCTTGCTGTAACTCATCGTCCTGGACGATACCATATCGTCCTGGACGATCTGATCGAACTCTATTGCAATCATGATGATAGTCCTGGCCGATAGAATAGTTCATCTGGCCGATGCATTTTATGTGCATCATCCTGGCTGATATACTGGATCGTCCTGGACGATCCACGTGTCCAACTTTAAAATCTTTAAAATTGGCCCCGGACAATCCATTATTGGACAGTCGTCCTAGCTGATCCACTGTTCATCCTGGATGATACACGTGGCACAGATTTAAAATGTTTTAACTTCAGCCGGTACGATCAGCTATTGTGTATCGTCCTGGATGATACACCTAATCGGCCCGGACGATCTGCTTTTTTCAACAGTCATCCAGCCTGACTCCTCGGGATGATCGACTATGTCTAATCGTCCTGGCCGATATCTGATCGGCCTGGACGATCGGACCGCCTTTTTGACCAATCGGCCTGTACGCAATTATTGAGCCATATCGGCCTGGACGATTCTGATATCGGCCTGGACGATATGGCCGTTTCTTTAAATTCTGGCCGATCCAGCCATGGTTTTCCACTTCATCCCTTCTCCTCTTGTGTCTCCTTGCTAATCCCTTGCTATGGCTGGTGGGAAACGAGTTCGATAGGCATCTGGGAGTTCCTCGAGGGCCACTCTGGACCCTCAATTCAGGGAGGCAGAGGATCAGGCTGCCTACCGTCGCTACAAAGAGTGTGGCATTACCCTCTCCCGAATAATCAACCCTGCATATCTCTCATATCCAGTAATGGATCTCTTTGCCCACACTTCTCTTTGTTTCATACTCACCCTCGCTGTCCCTTTTTCTTCCGAACTCCTCCTAGAATTTTATGCAAACATTTGCATTAACCCTACCTTTACAGCCCTTACCACTTATGTGAATCGACATCCAGTCGAGATCATATATCAGGACTGTGTGGAGCTTTTACAGTTATCCACCACCAGGGATAAGCTACACATAATTGTTACTGATCTAGATTTTGATTGGTCCACGGCAAACCACTTCCTCCGCCAAACCAACACACCCTTTCATGTTGGAGAGACTAGCTCTTTAGTCAAAGATGCTAGGACAATCCAACATGTCCTTCGCACCTCCATAATTCCAAAAGCCGAGGACCGAATCCACATCACTCCACTACTTTCCTTGACCACCTTTTTCATTATGGCCTGGAGAGAATTTAATGCCACTGATCTACTCTTTCGCTACATCGATCACCTAACAACTATTCGCAATCCAGACCATAAGAGAAAACCCAATCTAGCCTTAGGACACATCATAGCCTACATTCTTGAAACCAAATACAATCTCCAATATCCTGCTCGTCACGACCTTCAGCCTCCTTGCTACTCAAACAATTCCTTCACTATCCTTCATAGTACTCATCTCCACCTAGGAGATGGGGAAGGTCGGGGGGCTAGGGAGGAGGAGGCTCCCGCTCCCGCTCCCGTTCCTGATCCTATTCCTCTACACCAGCACTCACTGGTTGATCAATTGATAGAGAGGTTTGATCGTTGGGAGACCCGCTTTGACGCTTATATTGCTGCACAGGAGCAGCAACACTCTGAGGATATTGCCCGCTACGAGCAACACCGCACTGAGAATTTAGCCCAATTTGATAGCTTCATTACTCACCAGCAGCAGCAGCATGACCAGGACATCGCCTGGTTCAATGCTCAGTTCACCTCACTTGCCAGCTACTTTCAGCAGCCACCTCCACCACCTCCATCTGATGATCAGGGTCCCTCATTTTTCTAGTTTGTATTTGCTGTTATTTGTTTCTTGTTTCTCTGTAGTTTGTCTTTGTAGTCTGTTTTAGTTTCTGATGTGGTTCTTTTTCTTTTGTGTGTCTGGACCCTCTTTTGGTGATGACAAAAGGGGGAGTAGTTTGTGGTAGGAAAAGTTGATGTACTTGTAACTTTGAAATTCTAATGAACTATTTTTTCTAGTTTTTCCTACTTGAGTTTGCCATCATCAAAAAGGGGGAGATTGTTGCAAATCTATTTCATGGCTTATGTATTGATGATTGACAAACACTATTTCTCTTGGACTGCTTGTTGCTTCTAACTTTTTAGGAATCAAAGATCGGACGAACAGATGAAGCCAGTTCAGGATTGCATAGGTTTAGGGTTGAGTTAGTCTATACTTTTGTTTTTTCTCTTCTTGAGTCTAGTTGTAATGGTCAAAGTGACTGATGCTAAGTAACCCTACACACACACTTGAGAGACTTAAAATTTCTGTTTTTACTCATATCGGCCAGGACGATATTTACATCGTCCTGGACGATCAGGCTTAAAATAGAAAGTCTAAATAAGGATTCTTAATTAAGGTATCCAGCATTAACAAATCAGCCTAGACGATATGTGTATCGGCCAGGACAATAAGCTCAAAATAGAAAGAAGTTGCCGCCATAGACAATTAAGGTATACTGTATTTTTAAATAATCGGCCAGGACGATTCTACTATATTTTTAAATAATCGGCCAGGATGATCATTGATCAGTCTGGAAGATATTCTCAAATTATGCCTTAATTGATCAAGAAATCAAGGGAGTAATTAAGGATGATTGATACGATCATATCGTCCTGGGCGATCTCAGGATCGGCCAGGACGTTCTATTCAAAAAACCTTAGTTACTTCAGGATGATATATATCGGCTAGCTCGTATTCAGGGCAATGCTCTGGATGATTTTCCTCTGATTTGAACTGATCGGCCGAGACAATCGTGAGATCGGCCTGGACAATCAGGCCAATTTCAAATCGTCCAGTTTGCATTCAGAGCGATGCTCTGGCCGATCTTCTAAGATTTGTACTGATCGGCAAGGACGATGTCCATATCGGCCTGGATGATATTGTCCGCAACTTGCAATTAATGAGCTCGTTTGAAGCTCTTCTATTTAAGAGCTCTTGTTCAACATTTTGAAAGACCTTTTGGCTGCTTCCTTGACGTAAGATGGCCTTAAGGAGAGAAAGAGAGAGTGGTAGAGAGAGAGGATCTTGTGAGGGGGAGCTTATGAGGGGATTCACAAGGGTTGCTTCAAGGATCGCTCTACTTCTTCTTCGTCTAGAGTTTCTCATCCGTGGAAGGGTCGGTAAAGGTAAGGAGTTAGCTTTTGGTTGTGGTTCTCTACCAGCTTCAGGAGGAAGCAAAAGGAGATAGGTTCTCTGCCTTGTCGGGGTGGCAAAAAGGAAGTTCTTTGTAAAGGCTTCTCCGCTTAGCTGTGGGGGCTAAAGGAGAGTCACATTTATAGTGCAATACTCGGAGGGCGCCTCCGAGGAGTGGACGTAGGTCGAGTTGACTGAACCACTATAAATTTCTGTGTTCTTATTTTGTTGCTTCCACACTTTAATTTCCGTATTTATTTTTATGGTGTGATTTTGGTTTATGCGATTTCTATTCTTTGTGAAAAGAAAATTTTAAAATACTAATTCACCCCTACTCTTGGTTAGCTTGGGCCAATTCTATAGGGCTTAACATCCCTAACGAACTTTCAAAAAGAGCATGAAATTTTGATTAAAGACCATCAAACGATTGATTCAAATCATATGACTTTACTTGATGAATTTGATGAGTTAAATAAACATCATTGTGAACTAGTTGAAAAGCATGATGCATTAAAAGATTCACACACATCACTTGAATCTGATTTTAAGAAGTCTGAGGAGACGGAGAAAATTTTGAGGATTGAAAATGAAGTCTTAATGAGCACTAGTTTGAAGATTCAAAATGAATTAGAAGCATGTAAGAAAACTAGGATGCACCCACTTTTGATTAATTGCCAAAACCTAGGAAGAGGCATTATAACTCAAACCACTTAAGAAATCCCTTTCCTGGAGTTAGATGTTTTTCATGTGGCATGCTAGGACACATCTCACACACTTGCACAGTTCACCATAGTACATATTAGGTGTGGAGACCTAAGGTGCATGATTCCCAGCATATCACATATGCATTGCATTCTACTCTTCATAAGATGGAACCCAAACCTGCTTGGGTTCCTAAATCTAACAATTGGTAATTTTGTAGGATGGCTCTCACAAAAGGCCTCGTGAGAGTATGTGGTACCTGGACAGCGGATGCTCTCGACATATGACTGGTGATGTCAATCAATTTGTGGTACTAGAGTCCAGGACTGGAGGCAAGGTTACTCCTGGAGACAACACCACCAAGAAGGTGGTAGGCACACGTATAATTGGCAATTCCAAGAACCTTATGATTGAAAATGTTTTGCTTATAGATGGATTGAAGCACAACTTGCTCAGCATCAGTCAATTCTGTGACAAAGGCTTCATCGTGCAATTCTTTGCAAATTCATGCATTGTAAGTTTAAGTAACAACACTATTTTGCAGAGAAAGAGGATCAACAACGTCTACATGCTTGATTTAAGTAACAATGAATGTGCTGCTTCATTTTGCTTAAAAATTGTGAATGATGATTCTTGGTTGTGGCACCGGAGATTTTGTCATGCAAGTATGAAAACCCTTAGGAAAGTGACCCAAAAAGACCTAGTTAGAGGTGTCCCCAAACTCAAGTTTTCAAAAAACCACCTTTGTGATGCCTGTCAACTAGGAAAGCAAGTCCACTCCACCTTTCATCCCATTAAGGACATTAGCACCTCTAGACCTTTAGAAGTCCTTCACATGGATTTGTTTGGACCCATTAGCACTGCCAGCCTGGGAGGAAAAGTCTATGGATTTGTGATTGTTGATGACTACTAGAGGTTGACTTGGACTAGATTTCTTTCACATAAAAATGAGTCTTTTGAGGAGTTTAAAACATTTTCTACTTGGATTCAGAAAAAGCTAGGTTGTTAGATTTTGACCATCCATAGTGATCATGGGGGAGAGTTTGAGAATGAGAGATTTGAAGATTTTTGTGAGGATAAGGGGATTAGCCACAATTTTTCAGCTCCTAGGACCCCTCAGCAGAATGGGGTAGCTGAAAGGAAGAACCGGACCTTGGTGGAAGCCGCTAGAGCCATGCTTGCTGAGTATTCACTTCCAAAATACTTTTGGGTTGAAGCGGTTAACACAGCTTGTTATGTGTTGAATAGGATGAATGTGAGAGCCAAATTAGAAAAGACACCCTATGAGATTCTTAAGGGTAGGACACCCAATTTTTCCCACCTTCATGTCTTTGGTTGTAAGGTTTTTATTCACAACAATGGAAAGTCTCACTTGGGAAAATTTGATCCTAAATCTGATGAAGGAGTATTCTTGGGATATTCTAGTGTTGGAAAGTCTTTTATGGTGTTTAACAAGAGAACTTTGATGGTGGAAGAGACAACCGATGTAGTATTTGATGTGTCTGATCCTAAGAAACATGGAGTAGAAGATGATGATGTTGGAGAGATTACAAGTGGAGTAGAAAATTTGGGGAAGGGGATAGAACACCTAAATAATTAAGGAGTAGGAGAAGTCACCAAAAGTGTAGAAAATTTTGATTTGGATGAAAGGGTTAGACCTTCACACACTTTGCCTAGAGATTGGAGATACTCTACAAGTCACCCTAAGGATTTGATCTTAGGAGACCCTTCTAGTGGAGTTAAGACTAGACATGGACTTAGGAAAGAGGTGAACCACTCTGCCTTTATCTCAATGACTGAACTCACCACCATTAACCAAGCCCTTACTGATGAGTTTTGGATTCTAGCAATGCAAGAAGAATTGAATTAATTTGTTAGGAATGATGTTTGGGAGCTTGTAGAAAGACCTAAGGGACAAAGTGTAGTTGGGACAAAGTGGGTCTTTAAGAACAAGGTGAATGATTCAGGAGTGGTGGTTAGGAATAAAGCAAGATTAGTGGCTAAGGGGTATAACCAAATAGAAGGAATAGACTTTGAGGAGACTTTTTCCCTGTAGCTAGATTGGAAGCCATTAGAGTGCTATTAGCCTTTGCCTATTATAAAGGATTTAAGCTTTTTCAAATGGATGTCAAAAGTGTCTTTCTAAATGGGGAAATAAAAGAAGATGTGTTTGTAGAACAACCCCCAGGTTTTGAGAGCTCCCAATTTCCAAATCATGTTTTTAAATTAAAAAAGGCTTTGTATGGTTTAAAGAAGGCACCAAGAGCTTGGTATGAAAGGCTTAGCACATTCTTACTAGAGAGGGAGTTTGTCAAGGGGAGCGTAGACACCACCCTTTTTCTTAGGAGAGTTGGAGATGATTTACTCATTTTTCAGATTTATGTGGATGATATACTTTTTGGATTTTCTAATAAGAAATTATGTGATGATTTTTCTAAAATAATGAGTAAAGAGTTTGAGATGAGTTTGATGGGAGAATTGTCCTACTTTTTGGGGTTTAGCATAAAACAATTGAAGGATGAAACATTTTTAAATTAAACAAAATACATAAAGAACATTTTGAAGAAATATGAGATGGACAAAGCCAAGCCAATTAACACTCCCATGACTTCTAGTGCTCCATTGGACAAGGACCCAAGTGGTAAGTCTGTTGATCAGAAGAAGTATAGAGGCATGATTGGATCTTTACTTTACTTGACTGCGAGCCGACCTGATATTATGTTTAGTGTTTGCCTTTGTGCTAGATTTCAAGCTGACCCTAATGAGTACCACATGACTACTGTCAAGAGAATTTTTAGATACCTTTTGGGGACACAAGGCTTAGGGATTTGGTACCCTAGACACAGCACTTCTTTTGAGATTATTAGATTTTCTGACTCTGATTTTGCAGGATGCAAGGTGGATAGAAAAAGCACTTCAGGAACTTGTCAATTCATTGGACAATCTTTGGTCTCTTGGTCTAGTAGGAAGCAAAACTCTGTTGCACTTTCTACTGCTGAAGCTGAATACATTGCTCTTGGAAGTTGTGTGGCCCAAGTCCTTTGGTTAAAACAACAGGTATTGGATTTAGAATTACCGATAGGCACCATCTCAATCTTTTGTGACAACACTAGTGCCATATGCATCTCTAAGAATTCTATCCAACATTCAAGGACTAAGCACATTGACATTAGGCATCACTTCATTAGAGATCATGTGACTAAGGAAGACATTGAGTTACATCATGTGACAACTGAAAATCAATTGGCTGACATCTTTACTAAACCACTGGCCTTCAACACTTTCAATTCCTGAAGGACCAGATTGGGTGTGATTGACATAAATGCATGAAACTTGATCTTTTAGTTACTTTCTTTTGCTTTAGTTTTTATGTTTAGTTTATTTTTGTGTTTTACTTTCCTTTTTTTTTTTAAATCATCGCTGAAATGATAACATATTCCATGCCCTTGTTTTTGAAAATTTGTAGTCAATGTATTTTTCATCTCTCAATCTCTTAGATGGTAAAAATACTTTGTGATTGTGTCTCTTTCTCTAACCTATTTTAGTGGCATAGTTTTCTTTTCTAATCAAAAATCTATTTTAAATTAAAGATTGTGTATGAAATTAAGATCTTTTCTTAAACTTGCTTAAGCAAATCTATCTTATATTTATAATGTTTAAAGTCTTTTTGTCACATCAAGATCCCTCGTTATCCTTGTCTTTGATTATTGATTCTATTTGTGGTAATTCTTCCCTATGTTAGAGAGAGAGCTCCTATTCTCTAATATTTGAGAAGATATATTCAACACTAAGAATTTTTTAAGAGGTTATAAAAGAGAATGTAGCTTGCAAAAATAAATAAAAAATTTTGGCCAATAATGCCAACAAAAGAAGCCCAATGACGCCAAATTAAAAATATACACAAAAGTGTATCAAAAATAAAAAAGATGCTCAAAGCGCCACTCAAATTGACAAGATGCATAAAATGAACCCACTCAAAAGCAAGCTATTCTCTCTTTTTAAATCTTTTAGAACTTAGAAGTTTTGGTTCTCAAAGACTTGATTTTGATTGTTTTGCGATCGTGACAAATTTACTTTGGTTCATTATTTTATAAAGATAGTTTTTTTCTTAAACCAAGTAATGGATGGATCCTTTTTCCCATATTCAATTAATTCTTTGAGTTAGGTCATTGATTTCAAAAGACGATTCTACCCTAAGAAAACATCTGAGCTAATGGTAACCATGATCAGATATTCTGCTATTCTATGGATTGTTGAGATTATTAACTCATTAACCTACAAATTTTTAAATCAATTAAATGGAATACTACATCATCTTCATGCCTTGTTTAAAAAAAAAAAAAATTATTGTGATGTGCTATTGTTCTTCTATGTTCCCTCTTCCTTTTTGATATGCCAAAAGGGGGAGAAGTTTATGATGCTTTTACAATTACCAAACCTGAAATTTTACTGCTAATTGTCTTCGTAGTGTTTTGCCATCACCAAAAAGGGGGAGATTGTTGCAAATCTATTTTCATGACTTATGTTTTGATGATTGACAAACACTATTGATTCTCTTGGACTGCTTGTTACTTCTAGCTTTTCAGGAATCGAAGATCGGACGAACAAACGAAGCCAGTTCAAGATTGCATAGGTCTAGGGTTGAGTCAGTCTGTACATTGTTTTTTCTCTTCTTGAGTCTATTTGTAATGGTCAAGAGACTGATGCTAAGTAACCATACACACACACACACACTTGAGAGACTTAGAAATTCTGTTTTTACTCATATCGGTCAGGACGATATTTACATCGTCCTAGACGATTAGGCTTAAAATAGAAAGCCTAATAAAGGATTCTTAATTACGGCAGCCGTCATTAACAGATCGTCCTGAACGATACGTGTATCGGCCAGGACGATAAGCTCAAAATAGAAAGAAGTTGCCGCCATAGATAATTAAGGTATACTATATTTTTAAATAATCGGCCAGGACGATCATTAATTGGCCTGGATGATATTCTCAAATTATGCCTTAATTAATCAGGAAATCAAGGGAGTAATTAAAGATGATTGATACGATAATATCATCCTGGAAGATCTCAGGATCGGCCCGGACGATCTATTCAAAAACCTTAGTTACTTCAGGACGATAAATATCGGCCAGCTCGAATTCAGGGAGATGCTCTGGACAATTTTCCTCTGATTTGAACTGATCAGCCGGGACGATCATGAGATCGGCCTGGATGATCAAGCCAATTTTTAATCATCTAGTTCGCATTCAAGGCGATGCTCTGGCCGATCTTCTAAGATTTGTACTGATCGGCCAGTACGATGTCCATATCGGCCTGGACGATATTGTCGGCAACTTGCAATTAATGAGCTCCTTTGAAGCTCTTCTATTTAAGAGCTCTTGTTCAATGTTTTGAACAACCTTTGTGCTGCTTCCTTGACCTGAGAAGGCCTTGAGGAGAGAAAGAGAGAGAGGGAGAGAGAGAGGATCTTGTGAGGGGGAGCTTGTGAGGGGATTCACAAGGGTTGCTTCAAGGATCGCTCTGCTTCTTCTTCGTCTACAATTTCTCATCCGTGGAAGGGTCGGTAGAGATAAGGAGTCAGCATCTGGTTGTGGTTCTCTGCCAGCTTCAGGAGGAAGCAAAAGGAGAAAGGTTCTTTGCCTTGCCGGGGTGGCAAAAAGGAGGTTCGTTGTAAAGGCTTCTCCGCCTAGCTATGGGGGCTAAAGGAGAGTCACGATTGTAAAGCAATACTCGGAGGGCGCCTCCGGGGAGTGGACGTAGGTCGAGTTGACCGAACCACTATAAATTTCTGTGTTCTTATTTCTTGCTTACGCACTTTTAATTTTCGCATTTATTTTTCTCGTGGTGTGATTTTGGTTTATGTGATTTTTGTTCTTTGTAAAAAGAATTTTTTTTTAAAATACCAATTCACCCCCCCCCCCCCTCTTGGTTAGCTTGGGCCAGTTTTATAGGGCTTAACATCCCTAACGAACTTTCAAAATTATCTAATCATCCCAAACTGACCGGGCTGATTGAGCAAAATTTATGTTGATCAGCCAGGCCGATATTCATATCAGCCTTACGATAATGTCAGTTTTGCAAATCTATTTAAAGACCTCTTTCTTTTTTATGAAGAGTGTCTTTTGCAGTCATTATAGCTTTGTTCTTTTGGAGGGAACTTGAAGAGAGAGCTTAAAAGGGAGAGAGAAAAGGGTGGAGTTTGAGAGAGGGAGAAGATCCTTGAAGGGATTTTAAGGGAATGTGGAGGGGATTTTACACAGTTGCTCTGATGAGCTTGCACCTTAGTACCATCAAATTCAAGGCTTATCTTGAGGGAAGTTCTGGGAAGAAGAAGATCTCTTTGGTGTCAAATGACCGCACCGAGGAAGGTGGAAGTGATTTTGTAAGGGCTTCTCCGCCTAGCTGTGGGGGCTAAAGGAGAGACACTGAGTTTAGTGCAATATTTGGAGGATTCCTCTGAGGAGTGGATGTAGGTCAAGGTTTGGCCGAACTACTATAAATCCGGTGTGTTCTTTTCTTTATTATTTTCTCATTTAATTTCTGCACTTTGATTTCTATGGTGAATCTTGGTTTTGGATGTGATTGTGTTTTTTAGTTTTAATATCCAATTCACCCCCCCCCCTCTTTTGGTTAGCCTTGGGACTAGTTAATATGGGCCTAACATCCCTAATGAACTTTCAAGTGGTATTAGAGCGGGATTCATAAAATCTAGTTTTTGAGAACTTTTGAATTTTGATCCATGGCTAATTTTTATAATTGTAATATTACGAAAAGTTATTCAATCACCAAACCACCTTTGTTTGAAAATATTATATTTGATTTTTGGAAAATTTACATATCTACTTTTTTGAAATCAATTGATTTCTGAATGTGGAAAATAATTTTAACTGGTTATTATGTACTGTCACGTATTTTAGATGGAATTAAAACTGATATTACTTTTAATCAATGGAGTAGAGAAGAACAAATCAATGCTCAATTGAATGCAAAATTGTTAAACTATTTGTTTGTACCTTAAATTCTGAAGACTTTATGTTTGTTTTCACGTGCACTGCTGGTAAGGAAATTTAGGATAAATTACACATCATATACGAAGGCACTAGTGAAATCAAGCAATCCAAGTTGAATATTTTAATGCATGGTTATAAACTATTTGGCATGAAACCTTATGAGACGATCTTAGACATGTATACTAGGTTTATTCAAATTGAGACATCATTGCATTATTGAGGTAAAGAGTTTTCAAACTTTAAAAAATTTAATAAAATTATATATTATCTACTTGATAACTTTGATGTTAAATTTGTTGCTATTTGTGAATAAAAAAATTTTAATGAATATTCTATTGATAATTTGATTGGCTCACTCATTGCCTATGAGTAGAGTTTGGGTCAAAGACTTTTGAACGCAGGTGAAATGATTGTGCTAAAAGCTGAAGACACAGAAAAGTGGCTTAGTTGGTGAGAAAAATGATTACTTAACAAGCAAATTGGAAAGCTCACTAAAATATAAGCATCAACAAAAGTGGAATAAAGGTAAAGATGGTAAGAATGTTAAGATTTCTTTTTATGTTATTTGCTTTAGATGTAGGAAATTTGGACATATGAAAAATCAGTGCCCAAATTTGAGAACTCTTCCTATAAAAGAAAAGGTAAAGCTAAGTGAATTATAAAAATGAAAAGTAATGAAAAGTAAAAAAATCTCCTAGGAAGACCTAGCTTCTTAATCATCAGACTAGGAGCAATATGATGTTTAAATCATTATTTTTGTGCTTTATTTTTCTGTGTTTGCATGTTTTATTTGTTTTTGTGTATTTTCTTTTTATTTAATTTTTTCTTTCTTTTATTTTTAATTTTTAATTATTTTTTTTACTTTTTCTTTTTATGTAATATTTTTAATATTTAAAAAAAATTTAAAAATGAAAAATCTACCTCCTAATTTTTTTGAATTCTTAAGTAAGTTGTGGTTGACTTCTCTAAAAGCAGTCAAAGGAAGGAAACACATCATTTTGACTCTCAATCTCTGTTTCCTAAAACAGATTATTCCACTTTTGATTTAAAATCTTCATCATATTTTAAATTAGATTTTAAAATTAAACTTTTTCATCTCCCTATATTTTATCTATCGCATAGGAATCTTTTACAAGTTATTGAATCTACCTCATAATTTTCTTAATCAAGTAGTTCGTTGTGTCAATAGAATTAATTTATTTTTATTTTTAAAATTTCAAAATTGTAGCATATTCAAAAAAAAAAAAGTGGCCAATGACGCCAAATCAAAAGATACGCAATGAGACACAATTGAGAAAGATACATAAAGTGTAACAAAAAAGTAAATGATGCATAAAGTATGCCAAAAACTAATAAGAGGCATAAAATGAGCCCATAAAGAGTATGCTTACTTTTTCTGTATTACTTAAAGCTTAAGAAAATCCTTGATATTTTTTATACTTGATCTTGAAAATCATGATTCATGATTCACCAATTTTTGCATTAATTTTTTATTAGATATGTTTTATGAAAAGAGTTTTGAAAAATTAGTGTTTCTTTTTCAAATTTATTTCTTGATTTAGATATTAGATTAAAAAGTTTTTGAGCCTTTAAAAGAACTTGAGCTTGGATTATTAATTTTTGAATTTCTTATCTTTACTAGATTATGCGGTGTCAATCCATTCCTTACTAAGTTTTTGAATAAAATATGAGGTAACTTTTTCTTTTTTAAGACTTTTTCATGCCCCTTCTCTTTTGGATAATATCAAAGGGGGAGAACGTACTGTTGTATTTGTATCTTTTTTTTTTACAAAAAATAAAAACAACAAAAAATTTGATTTCCACTATTTTTTAAAAAGTTTTATTTTAGTAAGGAGGAGATTAAGAGAAAATCTTTTCTTTTTTGCAACTTTAAACAGTAATATTTACCATCATCAAAAAAGGAGAGATTATTGCGGATCTGTTTTCATGGATTAGAATTTTGATAAGAAAACATTCATGATTTTTTACGACTTCCTTGCCTAATAACTTTTCAGGTCCACAAGATCGAGTGCAACTCAAGCCAGCTCAAGATTGGGTAGATTGAGTCTGAGTCAGTTTGTATTTTTTCTCTTTCTTGAGTCTATTGTAAACAATGTGAATCCTAATGCTAAGTAACCTTGTACACACACACCTTGAGAGAATTTCTAATTGTTTCCTAGAGTTTACTATTTTTAGTAACATTGTCTGAGATGATATTTATATCGTCCTAGACAATCGATTCAAAAATAGAAACCCTAATTGGGGCATCCTTATTAAGGTAGTCGTCATTAAGCACATCATCCTGGATAATTTTGTATCTGCCAGGATGATAGGCTCAAATCAGAAAGAATCAACCGCCGAATCTATTTAGGTATTATTTATTTTTGGACATCATTCTGGGCATCATCCCGGGCAACATCTTGGCCGATCCAGCATAATTTTTCCTAAATTAATATGGTATTTAAGGAAATCAACTAAGGTTGATTGCACGATCACGTCGGCCAGGCCGATCGCAAGATCAACCGGGATGATATGAATAAAAAATTATCTAATCGTCCCAAACTGACCGGGCTGATTGAGTGAAAATTATGTTGATCATCCAGGGGCCGATATTCATATCGGCCTGGGTGATAACGTTAGTTTTATAAATCTATTTAAAGACCTCTTTCTTTCTCATGAAGAGTGCCTTTGGTAGCCATTATAGCTTCATTCTTTTGGAGGGAACTTGAAGAGAGAGCTTTAAAGGGAGAGAAGAAAGGGTGGAGTTTGAGAGCGAGAGAAGATCCTTGAAGAGGGTTTCAAGGAAGTGTAGAGGGGGATTCCACATGATTGATCGGGCGAGCTTGTACCTTAATACCATCAGATTCAAGGCTTATCTTGAGGGAAGTTCTGAGAAGAAAAAGATCTCTTTGGTGTCAAATGACCCGGCTACTACGTTGCACCGGGAAAGGTGGAAGTGATTTTGTAAGGGCTTCTCCGCCTAGTTGTGAGGGTTAAGGGAGAGACACTGAGTTTAGTGCAATACTTGGGGGGTGCATCCGAGGAGTGGACGTAGGTCAAGGTTTGACCGAACAACTATAAATCTTGTGTATTCTTTCTTTTTATTTCTGCATTTAATCTCTAAACTTTGATTTCTGTAGTGATTCTTGGTTTTGGATGTGATTATACTTTTTTAGTTTTAATTTCCAATTCAACCCCCCCCCCCCCCTTTTTTTGTTAGCCTTGGGACTAGTTAATAAGGGCCTAACATCCCTAACGAACTTTCAATCTCTACTCATTATTTAAAAACATATGTAGACATCCTAGTATGATTTTAATTCATTCTCATATTTATAAGGAAATAGTGGAATGTGTCAAGATGGTAAGCATAAATTAGAGTGAGAATGAAAGAGCATTGAGTCGAATCAAAAAGAGACATTACTGAAAAGTTAATATCTCTTTGAATCATGGGATAAGATGGAGTTATCTTCGTCTAAAAGAAGTAGAAATAAGCTTCTTCATTTTCTTTGGACAGAAAGTTATCATCTAGTTCTTTAGAATGAGAGGACAATCCTATGGAAAGTCAAGCCTTCTTTCTACTGCTTGCCATTTAGAGAGTTTTAGACACAAGAAAATTTGAGATTGAAAGTGAATGGTGAAGAAAACTTAATAATTGTCTTCCAATTTAAAGAAAATAACACAATTGTACAGTATGAATTAAGGTTTGTATATATAATTTTTTGCGTTTGTACGGGATAAAATTTGCTTGAATGGGATGAAATCTATTCATATACACGAATGAAAAGTGATAAAAATGAAATGACTTTTCATAAACTACCATTCCTGAGGAGTCGTAACGTATGACTTTTTGACCAAAATATTCGTACAGACGAACATGTGTTCATCTAGGACAATCATAATAATATTGATCATGCCTTGTAGTTAGGTTCGTCTACATGCAAACTGACAATAGGACATACAGACAAAATGTGTTTTCATATGTATGACATGTGAACATAACTATCATTGGAAAACTCGTCCCACTTATACAGATGAAAATTAATGGATTGTACAGTATGATAACATCATCGAATAGTACGATATGTTTAAAAAAATCTCATTTTCATATGTTAACTTAGGAAAATTATCTTGTAGTCTTTAGAATTTATACAATACAAAATTGGTTCATGTAGTATGAATTAAAAGTAACTCAAGACATGATAACCAAAACTCTTTCCCAAAAATAAATATCCAAAGATCCATGACATGCAAAAAAAAAAAATAAACATAATACTAATAGAAAAACAAACACAAAATTGAAGAACAATCAAACATCAACAAAATACAAACCAAATATATCAATATACATAAAATACATTACAAATCCAATTTGTAGAATTACAATTTTTAAGCATGAATATCTATCACACCTAATTTGATTCTTAAGGTGCTAAATATTTCAAAAGCCAGTGATTTTATAAAAATATATGCAAGTTGATTATCAGTAGCAACTTGATGTAACTCAATTTCTTTAGTGATATGGTCTCTAATGAAGTGATGCATTATATCAATATGTTTGGTTCTAGAATGTTGAATAGGATTCTTTGAAATGCATATGGCACTTATATTATTATAAAAAATTAGAATAGTGCCAATAAAAAATCCTAAATCAATAAGTTGTTATTTTAACTAAAGAACCTATGCCACAACTACCTAAGGTAACGTATTCTGCTTAGCAATAAAAGGGGGCTACTGAATTCTATTTTCTGCTAAACCAAAAAAATAAAAAGTTTCCTATGAATTAATAAGTTCTAGAAGTACTTTTATGATCAACACTATATCCTACAAAATTTAAATCAGAATATCCATTGATTTCAAAAGAAGAGATGTGCCTTGGATACTATATCACTAAGTTTTGAGTTCCAAAAAGTTATCTCAGAATTCTTTTAGTAGCAGTCAAATGGGATTTCTTTGGATCAGCTTGAAATCTAGCATAGAAATAAATACTAAACATGATATATGGTGTGCTAGCAGTTAAGTAAAATAATGACCCAAATACTCCTCTAAATTTATTTTGATCAATAAATTTTCTCTTATAGTCTATATCTAACTACACTGAGGAACTCATTACTATACTCATTAGTTTAGCTTTATCTATTTTATATTTTTTTAGGATGTCCTTAATATATTTTGACTGGATTACAAATGTTTCATCCATTTTCTCCTTTATGCTAAAAGCAAGAAAGTGACTCAAATCTCCCATCAAACACATTTTAAATTCACAACTCATTATTTTGAAAAATCATCACAAAGATTTTTATTAGTAGATCCAAATAAGATATCATCAACATATATTTAAATAATGTGTATGTCATTTCCTACCTTTTTTTAAGAAGAGAGTGGTATCCACACTTCCTTTAACATATAATCTTTATAGTAGGAATGTGCTTAGCCTCTCATACTAAGCCCTATGTGCTTGTTTTAATTCATATAATGTCTTTTTCAATTTAAATACATGATTCAAAATTTTGGAATTTTTAAAACCTGGAGGATGCTTAACATAAACATCCTCTTTTATCACCCCATTAAGAAAGGAACTCTTATCATCCACTTAAAATAATTTAAAACCATTAAAATAGGCAAAGGCTAGAAGCACTCTTATCACTTCAAGTATGGCTACTAGGGTATAAGTTACTTCAAAATCAATTTCTTCTATTTGATTATACCCCTTAGCCACCAATAATGCCTTATTTGTAACCACTACATCTAAATTATTCATCTTATTTTTGAACACCCACTTAGTTTTAACAACAATTTGATCTTTAGTCCTTTCCATCATTTCTAACAAATTTATTTAATTCTTAATGCATGGACAAAATAAAAAATTCATCTAAAAGTAATTTATTTATATTAGTGGGTCCAATCATTAAAATAAAGGTTGAGTGGCTAACTTCTTTGTTAAGTCCATCCCTAGTCTTAACCCCTTCACTTGGGTCTCCTAAAATTAGCTCTTTAGGATGACTCTTAAGATATTTCCATTCTCTAGGTAATTCATTTTCTATTCCAACATTTTCTTCAAGATTTATTTTTTAATTCCCTGGGAGATCTCTTCAATATGTTCTTCTTCCAACCTTGGCTCTTTAGAAATATTATATTCATCAAAAACTACATGTGTGGTTTCCTTAACTTCTAAAGTTCTTCTGTTAAATGCTCTATCAGAATTGTCAATAATAAAATATCCAAGAAAAAATCCTTCATCAGATTTAGGATCAAATTTTCCTAAAAGAGTTTTACCATTATTTTGAATGAACATCTTACATTCAAAGATATGTAAATATGACAAGTTAGGTGTTTTTCCCTTGAGAAGTTCATAGGATGTCTTATTCAACTTAGATTTAATGTTTACCATATTCAGAAAATAATAAGCCTTACTAACCACTTTAGCCCAAAAATATTTTAGAAGTGAATATTCATCCAACATGGCTCTAACGGCTTCTATAAAAGTTTTGTTCTTTCTTTAAACAACCTCAATCCATTGAAGAGTCCAATGTGCTAAAAAGTTGTGATCAATTCCTTACTCTTTACAAAAATCTTTAAATTTTTTATTTTTAAACTTTCCTCCATGATCACTTTGAATTGTAAGGATTTCACAACCTAACTTCTTTTGTATCCAAGTAGAAAATTTTCTAAATTCATTAAATGATTCACTCTTATGTGATAAAAATTTAATCCAAGTAAATCTTGAATAATCATTAGTAATCACATACACAAAAATATTCCCTCTTAGACTTACAATGCTAATCGGTCCAAAAATATCCATATGTAGACTTCTAATGATTTATTACTTCAAGGTTCCTTAATTAAATAAAAGGGAGACTTAACCGGTTTTCCTAACGGACATGCATCACACAGGTGATCCTTAGTGAAGTCTAATTTTGGTATTCCTCTAACCAAATCTTTCTGGGTATCCTAAGATTTTTTATGCTTACATAATAGAGTCTTTTATGTCATAACCATGATTCATCAGGGATAGTTTTGAAACAAAAAGCATTAGAATATTTAACAAAATTTAAGTAAAGCAGTAAATATTATTTACCCTATTTCCATGAAACACATCAATTTCATTTTGGCTTATAATGTAGCTTCTAAGAAAAAATTTAATGTTGAAACTATTATCACAAAACTGACTAATACTTAATAAGTTATATATTAATCCTTAAACCAATACTACATTCTCAATGAAAGAAATGTCCTTATTTTGAATCATACATGAACCTACCACTCTCCTAGTGGTATTGTCTCCCAGTGTCACTTTACTTCTATTTATGGGTTCTAGCGATATGAATTAAGTTGTTTCTCTAGTTATATGTTTCTAAAATCTACTTTCCATGTACCAAATGCTCTCATGGGGGCTAATATAAGAGCATTTTTATAAAATTAATAAATGTTAGACTTGGGAACTCAAATAAATTTAGGTTTTCTACTTGAGAATGATAATCTAGATGCATGTTTGATATGCTATGTTTTATGCCTCTTAGGTCTTCACACTAGATGAATTCTACTATAAATTATATAAGTGTGGGAAATATGTCCTATCATTTCACATGAAAAGCATTTAAGAACAAGAAAACTATTTACCAATCTATATGGGTTATAATATATTTTCCTATATTTTGAAATTGTTTGCTTTTGATCAGGATTATAAAAATGTTCAAGTATAGGAGGTGTTTTACTTACCTTAATGGCATTCAATTTTTCTATAAGATATGAAATTGCATTTCTAAAATTGAATTATCTACTTTTAACTCATGTTCTCTTTGATTTGATTCAGCCATAAACACTTTAAAATCATTTTTAAGTTTAGTTTGAGGTCATTTCAATAGTTCATGCTTTTTGTTCAAATAATCAAATTCATTCAACAAGGTCATATGGTTGATATCTATATTTGCATAATCATTCCTAAGAATTTTATGCACTTTTTTTAAATTAAAATATTATATGTTCAGTTTAGCATGCACTTTTTGAATTTCATATATGTAGTATATATATTCTCAAAAACTTCAAATAATTTGTCATATGATAAATCACATACCTCTTCTTGATTCGAATGATCAAGTTTGTCTGCCATCAAGTATAAGTTTGGGACTTCCATTTCTTCTTCTGTTTTGTAGGAATTTAAATTTTAGTCATAATCATTTAAAAAAAATTAATCTAAACTTTAATTTATGAAATAGGCTCTGATACCACTTGTTAGTTCATGCAGGTTATTAGAACTAGTAGAACTATCCTAAGACTGACCAAAAGGTGGGTGAATTGGTAATTTAAAATTCTCTTGGATTTTAGAAAACCTTTTTAATAATTTTTAGCACAATGATCCTGTGAGTATGCAGGTACTTATAAAAATAGATTTTCATAAAATGCTTTTTAACAACAATAAAATAAAGTGTGAAAAATAAAAATACTGCAAAAATAAAAGAATAGAAGAATACCAAACTTTATAGTGATTCAGTTCAACTAAACCTACGTCCACTCCCTGGAGACTCCTTCTCCAGGTATTACACTAAACACAAGTGACTCTCCTTTTGCTCCCATAGCAAGGACGAGAAGCCCTCACAAACCCTCTTCCACCAACCTAGTGCAGTAGAGTATCGACATACTTTCTCACCATCTTAATGATAGTAAAGTACCAACATTTTTTTTCACCCTCCTGGTAATAGTAGAGTACCAACATCCTTTCTAACCCTCTAGGTGATGGTAAAGTATCAACATCTTTTCTTTCCCTCGTATTGATGGAAGAGTATTGGATTTACTCTATAGATCTTCTCTCAAGAATCTTCAAAGAAGTAGGAAAATTTTTGAAGAACGCACAAAGAGATTATCACCTTTGGACAACCTTGTGAACCCCTCATAATTTCCACTTGTAAGATCTTTCACTCTCTACTCCCAAACACTCTCGTAAAGCACTCTCCTTTTTACTCTGTAGAGAAAATTTGTAGCAATCACTTATTATAAGTTTTAAGGACCCTAATATACGAAAGACAAGAAGAACTGTCAAAAACATTTAAAGGTACAAGTGAAATGAGCTCAATCGCACAGTATGATCACAGATCATCTGTACGAATAATTTAAAAGTACATGCATGAACTTGTACAAACTTGATTTTGTACTCTGTCATCCATCTGTATGAACCTACATCGAACTGTGCAAATAATTCAAAACTAAACTAATTTGTCCTGTACAAACCTCATTTCGTACTATGTTAGTCATCTGTACAAACTAATATCGCACAATACAAATAGTTAACATAAATCATGTTTCATTTGGTATGAACATGGATGACCCTATTTCATACTCTGTGAGTCATTTGTACAAATGAACATCATACAGTACAAAAAGTTCAAAAAATGATGAGTTCACTTGGAATGATTATAAATGCACCCATTTCATACTCAGTGAGTTGACTTGTCGAATTGGCATCTTAAAGTACAAACCATTTAAAAAATGACGAGTTCATTTGGGACAAACTGGTATGCACCCATTTCATACTTTGTGAGTCGTCTATACAAATTAACATCATATAGTACAAATAGTACAAAAAAAATTGAGTTTGGATATGACTTGATTAACTTCATTTTAGAGGAAATACCAGGACAAATTGTCTAGTATGATTTCAAATCATATAGTACGATTAGTTTTAAAATTTTAAGATTTGACTCACTCCACCAGTGTGTGAGTGCATTGTTATCCAATTACAATCACACTCTCTCAGACTCAAGAAAAATAGAAAATTTATAGACTTCATTAAACCCTAATCTACTATGTCTTAAAGTCTTCAGTAGTCTAGAGTATGATTTCACTAAAACATTAGTACACACAAACAACAAAAAGAAAATATATTCAATGTATGTTACAACAGGAGCACCGAGACTCTAAAAAGTATAGACCTACTCTAACCTATTCTACCATTAGGCTTTAGTATTTTATTATGACATGAGATTTTTTATTTAAGTTTATCAAATTATTAGAATGGTAAGATTATATTCACAGAGGGCAAGGACTTTTATTTTAGTCAAACTTTTGAACCTATGGTGAATAGTTATAAATAAGGATATGAAAATACATGCAGGAGTTTGTGTAATGGGACATATTCTTTTAAAATCCTAAATAAATTCGAAAGGAAGCCGACACACATTAGACTTACGTCTTCCTAAAGTGGACAACCATCAAAAACTTTTAAGTGCTTTAAAACCATGGGTTCAGAACTGTATGATATGCAAGATAAATAAACTATTTTTTTTTTTATTTTATATTTCACTTAATATTTTTAAAAGAATTGTATTTAGTAAATTTATTAATTCTTTATTAAGGGCTTTAATTAATATTTAATTTTGACTTTACAATTCTAAATTTCTTTTAAATTTTGTTTTAAAATACTTTTAGGTTTATATGAACTAAAATTAATTTTGTTTATTAAGATAATATTTTTATATATGAATTAGGGGTTATTGACCTAACTTCCAAATGAATTTTCAACTAATAATGATTAACAAAATGGGTATTGCTAACCTCATGATTAATCTATGAATATTTGGAGCCAATTCAAATTATTTAGAATTTATTGAATTATTTAAGTTTAAAATTAATTTAAGATTTATTTTTAAGTTTGTCTTTAGGTTTAGGGTTGTGGGTTGATTTTTTTATCAAAAACTAATTTATATTATTTTTTTGTTATTCATAATGCAATGCACTTTAGTTTACTTTTTAATGATTTTCATAGAATTATTTATGAATTTCTTAAGTTTTTCATATATATATAACTCACTTATGGGCTTACACATAAATAAAAATAAAAATTACAAGTCCTTAAAAGGGATCAAAAGCTTACTAATGCTCAAAAGAGCTACATCAAAAAAATAAACTTATGAGTCAAAGATCCCATCTAAGTACAAGAATAAAAAACTTAAGAAAATTCTAAATTGGCCAGGAGCCAACACCTATAAATGGGGAACAACAGCAAGTTTTTAGCCCCATCATCCTTAAAAATGTAACTCTATAAAAGATTAAAGAGCTATAAAATAGCTTTAAAAAGAAAAACCCAGAAAATAATATGACATAGTACCATAAAGGGACAAAGGAAATATAACATAATAAGACATACATAGGAATAGCAGAAGAAAGAGCCCCAATATAGAGAGACAAGAGCCATAAGTTGGAAAAAAGGAACACAAATGCTAAGACTATTAGTAAAGCTATGGGAAATAGTAGAAGATCTAAAGAAAGCCTCATAAGATAGACAATGGCACATCATAAGAAAATGCCCCAAAAAAAAGAGCCATTGACCAAAACACACACATAAAAAGCTACCCCATGTTGAGATAGTAAGCCAACAGCTCCCTTCAATAAAGAAGAGAATAGCAAAGTTACTAATAACTAGAAAAGAAAAAAAACCAAGAAGGATATAAAAAATAGTACTAAAAGGAAGCAAAAATAAACTACCTAGTAGAACCAAGAGAGACATATAACTAATAGCTAAACCCAAAGAAATAACCACAACAATAAGAGAACACAAATTAAAGAAAACAAAAAACCAAAAAAAACCATAAAAAAAAAAAAAGATAGAGTAAAGAAATAGATAACCCGAACATAAGCCACCAAGAAAATAAAATAAGACAAAATCTCTCAGCCTACTCGCCATAGAAAAAACCAAAGGTTGAACCAACCAACTACAAAAATAACAAACCTCAAAAATATATAAAGAATTTAATCCTAACATAAGGTAATCCATATTCATCCAATATAATTAAACCAATATATGGTCTAGGGAGAGTAGATCGCATGAATCCCTTATTCTCATCAAGGGAATAATTGACATTAGCCAACTAGTCAGCATAGCTATTAGCTTCATGCCATACATGCAATAACTGATACATAAATTGAAGAAAAATCATTATAATTTCCTTAATAATATAAAAAATATTATTATTGCAAGTAAGGGAATCTTTATCTTTGAAAATTTGGATCTTATGTAGAGCATCTACTTCAATCCAGATATATTTAATATTCATAGCTAAATAGAGATTAAAGCTAAAGCATAAAGCCTTGAGCTTGGTAACAATAATAGAGCATGTGTGTAAAGGCCCAAAAAAACCCATAATAACATCCCCAAAATAGTTTCTAATGACGCCACCTTAGCCACATGCACCTATTTTAAAGAACCATCAAAATTTTTCTTGACAAAAGGGCTTGTTGAGATAGTTGCTACTTAGTTCTTACATTTTTGATATTCTTGCAACTTGTATTTTTTTTATGATTCCAAAAATTATTATTTTAATTATAATTTCTCCTAACATATTTTGAAAGAATTATTTTACTCTTATGTGTACTAATATTTCAAGGAAATCATACTCCGGATTGTTGAAGACTTCAAATCAAGATCAGTTTAGAATTTATTGTAATTGAAGTCTGTATTTTCTATTTTATTCAGTCTGAGATAGTGTAACTATATTTGAGTAACTGAGCACACACACACCGGGGGAGAGTTTAAAATTCATAATTTTTAAACTGATCATACTGTATGATATCCATTTGTACGGGAAGATCTGATCAGTTATTCTCTGGTTGAGCAATCATACGAACAGGAAGAAAATTTTTCTAAGTGTAAATCATACGAGACGATAAAAAATTTTGTCTCAGGACGAATGTCTCTGATTTTTCATTGGATGAAGATCGTATGGGACGATATTTAATTTCATCCCAAGACGAATATCTCTGATTTTTCATCAGACGAATATTATACAGGATGATATTTAATTTCATCCCAAGACGGATATCTCTGATTTGTCATCGAATGAAGATCGTACGGGATGATCCAAATCTTTGTATAGGGATGAATGCCTCTATTTTGCTCTCACACAAAAAAAAAAATTTCCAAGTATGGATTGTACCGGACAATCACAAGTTCTTATAGGTACGATTGTCTCAAGTTTGTGATCATACATAATGAACTTAGTTCGTACCAGATGATGATTGGGTATGAAATGATTTCGGACCAATTCACAACAGGTTCGTACACAATAGTATTTGAACTATTAGTACATACAAACATACGATCATACATGCTCAACATTGAAATTTTCAGTTTTTTAGACAGTTTTTCATGTCTTTGGTAAAAAAGGTCCATTAAAAATGGCATCTAAAGGTTTGGTCTTCATGATTTTTTAAGGGCAATTGAAGGAGAGTGTGAACAGATGAAGGTACTCTACCTACACTTGGAGGGGGTGAAAGGATGAAGGTAATCTACCTACACTTGGAGGTTATGAAAGAATGAAGGTTCTCTTCCTACACTTGGAGGGTGTAAAAGAATGACGGTTCTCTGCCGCACCGAGGATTGATGGAAGAGAGTTTTGTAAAGGCTTCTCCGCCTTGCTATGGGAGCAAAAGGAGAGTCACTTTGGTAATATTGCAATACCTGAAGTGGGAGGCTTCAGGGAGTGGATGTAAGTCGTGATTGACCAAACCACTATAAATCTTTGTGTCTTTTATTTTTTCCTTGCTTATTTACTGCAAGTTATTAATTCTATGGTTGAAAAACTCTTTTCAAAATTTTAATTAACTTTCTATGAATAAATAACTATTTTCTAATTTTTAAAATCCAAAAGAAGTAATTTTTTAAATTACCAATTCACCCCCCCCCTCCCCCTCTTGGTTAGCCTTTGTAAATCAGTTTAGGTTTAACAACCTATACGTACTCAATAAGTGGTATCATAGCTAGTTTCAAAACCATAAGTTTAAACTACTTTTTAAAAAATGAGAATGGCTACTTTTCAAAACCAAAACACACTTAAAGTGTATTTGATCACTAGACCTCCTTTATTTGATAACATTCCTTTCAATTTTTGGAAAACATGCTTGTCGACAATTTTACAGTCACTTGATTATTGTATATGGATCTTAGTTCAAGAAGGGTATACAAAACCAACTAGATTAGTTGATGGTATTAGAGTTGAAACACCCTTTGTAAATTGGATTATAGAACAATGTGAATTAGCATAATAAAATGCAAAATATTTGAACAATTTCTTTTATGCACTTAAGTCAAATGACTACATGCAGGTTTTCACTTGCAAAGTGGAAAGGATATATAGGATAAACTTTGTATTACTTATGAAGGGACTAAAGACAAAAATTGTCTAGATTAAATATCTTGTTACATGATTATAAATTATTTCTCATGAAACCCAATGAATCTATTTCTAACATGTACACAAGATTTACTTAGATAGTCACTTCTTTACATGCATTAGGCAGGAAACTAATAAATGCTGAAAATGGTTAATATGATTCTTCGTTATTTTTCGACTACATATGATGCTAAAATAACTATAATCATAGAGTCTAAAGATTTGAATGTTTACTCTATTAACCATCTTCTTGGATCACAATTTGCTTACGAGCAAGAAGTGAGTCAAAGAAAGATTATTGTAGGTGAATAGCGAAAGTAGAAGAACATTATACTAAAAGTGGAGGGGTCGAAGAGTGATCTATCATAACCTGAGGATGAGGATGATATTGCCTTGATGACTAGACAATTCAGGAGCTTTCTAAAAGGAGGTAGAGGAGACGCCAGTGATTGGACAGAAGTAAATTTAATAAAAATATTAAGGTTTCAAATGACGTAATTTGCTATGAATGTAGGAAACCTGGACATGTTAAATATGATTTCCCAAAACTGAAAGCCACTCCTAGCAAGGAGAATTGCCCAAAATTGAAAGCCACTCCTAGCAAGGAGAATACAAAGGAGAAACCAAATGTGAAGAATGGCAAGAAGAGATTCAAGTGAGCTTTTTGGGCAGACTCGGCTTCGGATTCATCAGAAATTGAGAAGGAGGAGGAAGTCATCGACTTGTGCTTAATGACTGATAATCTTGATCAATCATATTAAGAAGATGTATGTGACTTAATTTATGCTGAAATGGTAGAAGTTTCTGAAAGGATTCATGACGCATATAAGAAGTTAAAGAAAAAGCATGCTAGTCTGAATATAGAATTACAAAAACTGCAAAGAGAACGCAAAATCCTTAGGAAATATCATGTATTGATAGTTAATAACCACATGAGATTACCTGATGAATTTAATGACTTGAATAAGAAGAATGATAATTTAAAATCATTATATGCTCAATTGGAAAAGGAATTTAAAGATTTTAGGGAAGAGTCTAAAACTAGATAGCACTAAGCACTATCTAAAATATGATATTAATGGATCGGATGAAGAAATCTCATTTCTTAAATTGAAAGTGAAAGCTCTCAAGAAAAATAGGAAACCACTAACACTTGAAGATTTTACTAATCCTATTTTCTACCAAAAATTTTTACAATCAAGGAAGAGATAGAGTAATTATAAAAAATTGAGAAACCCATTTCCTAGGACTAAATGTTATTCTTGTGGCATGTTTGAACATATAGCACACACTTGTACTATGGATAGGAAAACTAATTTAGTGTGGAGATCTAAGGTGCATAAACCTAGACATATCATACATGCATCAAGTTTTATTTTACGAAAAGGAGAACCCAAACTTGTTTGGGTTCCCATGACTAAAGTTTGATCATTTCGCAGAAATGCTCTCATACAAGGCCTCGTGAGAGCATTTGGTTCCTAGACAATGGTTGCTCAAAGTATATGACAGTAGACACTAAACAATTTATAATGCTGGAAACCAGGAATGGAGGCAGCATTAAACTTGGAGATAACACCACAAGAAAGATGGTTGGCACAGGTATCATAAGAAACTTGCAAAATTTTTTCATAGAAAATGTACTGCTTGTAGAAGTCTTAAAACATAACTTTATAAGTATAAACCATCTGTGTGATAAAGGATATTATGTAAAAAAATTTCCCACTAGGTGTATACTAAGCTTAAATGGAAATGATATTTTACATGGAAATAGGATAAATAATGTTTATAAGCTAGACTTAAATGAAAGTTCATTAGGGATGTTAAGCCCTCATGAACTAGCCCAAGGCTAACCAAGAGGAGGGCGAATTGATATTTTAAAAAACTTTTAATCAAAAACACAAATCAAACCAAAATTCACCACAAAGAAAAAGTATGGAAATTAAATATGAAAAAAGCAGTAAATAAAGAACACAGAAATTTATATTGGTTCAATCAACTCGACCTACATCCACTCCTTGGAGGCAGCCTCTGAGTATTACACTAAAACCAGTGACTCTCCTTTTGCTCCTACAGTAAGGCGAAGAAGCCTTTATAGAACCTCCTTTCCACTGACACCAGTGAGGCAGAGAACCTGACTCCTTTTGCTTCCTCCTGAAGCAGGCAGTCAACCTTGATCGATTTGCTGAAGTGAACCTCTCTTGAGCCTCCAAGCACATGGGACGATGATTCGAGAAGAAGAATTCGACCCTTGCTTAGAGCAACCCTTATGAAACTCCTCACAAACTCCCCATCACAAGATCCTCTCTCTCTCTCTCTCTCCCTCTCTCCCTCTCCTCTAAGCTCTCTCAGGTTAAGATAGCAATAAAGGAATTAATACTCTGGAGAATATAAGAGTCCTTTAAATAGAATTGCAAGAATCGACTTTATTGCTCAGGATGATATTCCTATTGTCTTGTACGAACAGTATAATTTTAGCTAAATCAGACAGGACGGTTTGGGATGATTAGTAGATTTTTTGTTCATATCGTCCAGGCTGATAATATATCAGCATGTATGATTAGTACAAATAAAAGAATATCATCCAGAACATTACCCTGGATGGGAGTCTGGACAAAGAAAAAATGACTTAATTATCCATGGCAATTTTACGATTATCCTGGCCGATTAGTTCAAATATGTGCAAATCGTCCAGAGCATCGCCCTGAAAGGGGATGTCCGATATTTAATCATCCAGGAGAAACAAAGGTTTTTAAACTGATCATCCTGGCCAATCTGGCAATCATCTAGGATGAAATGATCGAGTCAATCAAACCTTAATTACTTTCCATAATCTCCAGATTAATTTAGGCGTAATTGAAGGACATCATCAAGGCCGATGTCCTGGATGGTGATTAAAAAATAAAGATGCCTAAATAGTTCTAGTGATTGATTTTTTCTTATTTGAGCCTATTGTCCGAGCCAATAAAAATATCATCCAGGATGATGTGCTTAATGATGGTTTTCTTAACCAGGATGTCCTAATTAGGGTTTCTATTTTTAAAGGATCATCCAGGATAATTTATGGATGGTCCCGGACGATGTGAGCAAAAATAGAAAACTCTAAATCAGAAAAAATGAATTCCCCCAATTGTGTGTGTGTGTAAGGTTACTAAGCATCAAGAACCACATTATTTATGATAGACTTAAGAAAGGGAAAAAAATTATAAATAGGCTCAGGCCTAATCTACCCAATCTTGAGCTAGCTTAACTTGCACTCGATCTTATAGACCTGAAATATTAGTAGGCAAGGAAGTCGTAGAAAAATTGGAATGTTTACTATCATCAAAATTCTAATTCATAAAAGCAAAATTGCAACAATCTCCCCCTTTTTATGATGGAAAATAAAAAATAAGATAAGCAGTTTAAGGTAGTTTAATGAAAACAATGCGATATAGATCAAAATATCATAATCAAATTACAGGACAAACAGTACAACTCACTACTCCCCCTTTTAACATCACAAAAAGAAGGAGAAAAACTAAAAAAGAAAATAAAGAAGTGATTATAAAATCAAACTACAATAAAAAACAACATAAAAAAGACTAAAAGAACGGCAACCCCTGATCATCTGAAGGAGGTGGTGGTGGCTGGTGAAAATAACTAGACAGTGTTGCAAACTGCTCTCCAAACCAGACCATATCCTGGTCATACTAGCGCTGCTGGTGTGCTATGTAAGAGTCCAAGCGGGCTATGTCCTAAGCATGTTGCTACTCCTGCACAGTAACGTAAGTCTCGAAGTGAGTCTCCCACTAGTCAAATTGCTCCACCAGCTGATCCGGTTGAGAGTGCTGGCGAAGTAGAACAAGTCCAGGAATAGGTGTAGGAGCCTCCTCCTCCTCTGTCACCTGAGCTTCCCCATCCCTCGGGTGGAGATAAGTACTATAAAGGATGTGGAAGGAATTGTTCGAGTTGTAGGCAGGCTGATAGTTCGGTGGGGTGGGATATTGGAGGTTGTATTTTGATTCTAAAACATATGCAATGATATGTCCTAGGGCAAGATTGGGCTTTCTCCTACATCCTGGATCTCGAATAGTGGTCAAATGCTCGATGTAACGAAAGATCAGGTCAGTGGAATTGAATTCGTGATGGGCCAAAATATAAAAGGTGGTGATCAAAAGAAGAGGAGTGATATGAACTCGATCACCACCTTTTGAAATAATTGATATGCGAAGGACATGCTGGATTATCCTAGCATCTTTGAGTAAGGTGCTAGTCTCTCAAATGTGAAAGTGAGCATTAGAGTTTCTGAGAAAGTGCTTGGCTGGAGCTCAGTCATAGTCAGGATCAGAAAATAGGGTATGGAGTTTATCCCCTGGGGTGGAAAGTTGTAAAAGCTCTTGAAAGTCCTGATATGTGATTTTGACAGGACATCGATTCACATAGGATCTAAGAGCTGTGAAAGAAGAAGTTATGCGAAGACTAGCAAAAAATTCAAACAACAACTTAGAGTGGAAGAAAGCATAAGGAAGTGTGAGAAAATAGGTCAAATACTGGATATGAAAGATGGTTTGAGTTAACAGACTGGGAGACAGTGATTTCGGCCATCTTGTATCATAGGTTGGCGGCTTAATCATCAGCCTCAATAAATTGAGGGTCCAGAGTTACCCTCAAGGAACTTCCAGCGGAATGGCGATATCTCTTTCCGTTAGCTATTATCAAAAATAGAGCACAAGAGTAAGAGCATAAGGGGATTTAAGAAGGTTTGAGTGAGAAAAAGTGTTTGAAAGGCTTGGTTTATAAATAATCATCATGATTGTCCAAGACGATCGCAGAATCATCCAGACCGATTAGATACAATAATTACATCCAAACTAATTGGTCAAAAAGACAGTCATATCATCCAGGACGATCAGATATCATCTGGGAGGATAAGACAGGTGATCATCCTGAGGAGTTAAGCCGGACGACCATTGAAAAAGGAGATTATCCTGGCCGATTAGGTGGGTCATCTAGAATGATGCACCATAATGGATTGTACCGACTGAATTTAAAAATATTTAAACCATTACCATATGTATCGTCTAGGATGAACAGGTGGATCTTCTAGGACGATCATCAATAAGTGATCTTACCGGCCAAATTTAAAAGGTTTTAAACATATTCCCATATGTATCATCCAGAACGAACATGTGGATCATATGGGCCGATGTTCTATAATTGAGCAAAGATTGTGAGGATTGTCTAGGATGAGGTAGATCATCCAGAACAATCACAAATGATTGATATATAAGACGATCATATCGTCCAGGATGATATAAGATATTCTAGGATGATCAAAAGCTAAATAGTCAAAACAGCCATGAGATGGTGCAAAAGAGTGAATTTGAATGGATCATCCAGGCCGATATTAATATTGTCCGAGATAATGTGGTAAAAAGTTTGAAATCAGAGGATGGATGGAGATGATTAGAGAATGCCCAAAAACATGAAAATCAATTAAAAAGTATAAAAATAAAATACGAAAAAAAAATAAAAAAAAAACACAAGAGAAATAAAACCTTTTTTTAACAAGTCTGAACACGATAAATTCTCCATGTGATTGAATTCAAAATTTTGTAAAAATCAATGAGTTAACATTATAAAAATCTAAAACAATGGTAGAATAATTGATTCCTTTAGCCCTAACTTGGTCTTCTTCAGGGTAAACCGTCTTTTAAAGACAATAATCTAAATCAAAAAAATTAATTGGTTAAAAAAAAGAGTTTTGTTCAAAACTTATTTTCAAAAAAATATTTTATAAAATAATATATCAAAGTAATTAGTTACAATTAGAAATTTTAAATCAAGCCTTTGAAAAATATTAAGTCACTACCAAAAAATAAGCCCTATCACAGCGCTTTTTTGCACCGGTTTTAAGAACCGCTGGCAAAACCACGTTTTGCATCAGAAATTGGAATTCCATTGCACCGATTAAAACCGCCGGCAAAGCCCATCCGATACTTTAAGATACTCGAAGCCCTAATTCCTCTCTTCACTCTCCGCTTGCGCGATCGGGACCGAATCAAGCTGCGACGACGAAAATCTTCTCCTCTTGCGAATCCCGGCGAACCGTCCCTTCGATCCTCATCACTGTGAGTCTCTTCCCCTTCATCCTCTTCTTCTCTTTGTCTTCTCATTGTTATTCTTCATATTCTTCTCCCTTTTCTTCATATTCTTCATTTGCATTCCTTAGGGTTTAGGTTAATCACAATAGTAGCTTAGCCGTTGGTTTTTAAAAATGAAATGCAAAGACTTCTTATACATTTAGGATGGAATCTTTTTATAAAAACGAAAATATAAATTTTCCCGCTACGAAAATATGCATGCCGTAAATAGCTTCCTCGCCGGTCTTCGAACCACTACGGAATGCTGTTGCAGCGCATTGCAAATACAGCGGTTATGTAGCGGTTTTGCGACTGCTGCAATGAAAATAGTGGCGGGTATAACCGCCGGGAAAGGTGAAAAATTATGTTGCGAAAACCCTATTTTTTGGTAGTAAGTGACACATGAAGTCTTCTAAGATTTAAAAATTTTGAAAGAGAAGAAGCTTGCTTTTAGTGGGCTCATTTTATGCTTCTTATCAATTTGATTGGCACTTTGCCTATATTTTGATTTTTTATACACTTTGTGTATAATTTTTTTTCAATTTGGCGTTATCACGCATCTTTTTATTTTGGTATCATTGGCCACTTTTTATATTTTTATGCAAGCTAGATCCCTTTTTCAAAATTCTTAAATATTCTTAGTTGTGATTATATCTTCTGGATATTAGAGAAAAAAAACTCACTCTGTAATAGAAGGAAGAATGAATCACAAAACAGAATCAATAATCATATGATAATTGCAACGACAATATTTCAAAAATCTGAAGGTAAAATAAAGACTTTGAACATTATATATAAAATAGATTATCGTAACAACATTGAAAAGATCTCAGTTTCAAGGTCCAGGTTTTAATTTGAGATTTTTTTTAGAGAAGAATATTACACCACTAAAAGAAGTTAGAGAGAAGGAAACAATAAAAAGTTTTTTCCCCTTTAACTAATTTATAGATGTGAACCATTGACTACAAATTTTCAAAAATCAAACACGACATAATATATTAATTTAGTAGTGATTAAAAGAGTAATAAAGCAACAAAGAAAACAAATCAAAAAGATAAAATAAGCAAGAAAAATAACTACCAAAAGAAAATAGCAAATAACAAAAAAGATCAGAAATCAGTAAGAATCAAGTTCATGCATTTATGTCAATCATACCCATTCTGGTCCTTAAAGTGTTGAAGGCCGATGGTTTAATAAAGATGTCAGCCAGTTGATTCTAAGTTTCCATATAGTGTAACACAATGTGTCCTTTGCTCACATGGTCTCTAATAAAGTGATGCCTTATGTCTATGTGTTTGGTCCTTAAATGTTGGATATGATTCTTAGAAATGCAGATGGCACTAGTGTTGTCACAAATGATTGAAATTGTGCCTACAGGTAATCCTAAATCTAGAACTTGTTGTTTCAATCAAAGGACTCGGGCCACACACCTCCTAAAGGAATATACTCAGCTTCAGCAGTGGAAATTGTGACAGAGTTTTGCTTTCTACTAGACCATGAGACTAAAGACTATCCTATGAATTAGCAAGTCTCTGAAGTGCTTTTTCTATCCACCTTACATCTAGCAAAATTAGAATAAGAATATCCAATAATCTCAAAAGAAGTGTTGTTCCTAGGATATCAGATTCCTAGGTTTTGGGTTCCTAAGAGGTATCTAAGAATTCTCTTAACTATAGTCAGGTGGGATTCTTTAGGATTATCTTGAAATCTAGCATAAAGACAAACACTAAATATTATATCAGGTTGGATAGCAGTCAAGTAAAGTAAAGAATTAATTGGCTTGATTTTATCCCATTCATATATCTTTAAGATGTCCTTTATGTACTTTTATTTATTTAGAAAGGTTCCATCATCTGATTGTCTTATGCTAAACCCCAAAAAGTAGGACAACTCTCCCATCATACTCATCTCAAACTCCCTACTCATTATTTTAGAAAACTCATCACATAGCCTTTTATCAGAAGATCTAAAAAGTATATCATCAACATAGACCTAAAAAATGAGTAATTCATCTCCTACCTTTCTCAGAAAAAGGGTGGTGTTTACGCTCCCCTTAATAAACTCCCTCTCTAGTAAGAATGTGTTAAGCCTCTCATACCAAGCTCTGGGTGTTTGGTTTAATCCATATAAGGCTTTTTTTAATTTGAAAATATGATTTGGAAATTGAGAACTCTCAAAACTTGGGGGTTGCTCTACAAACACATCCTCTTTTATTACCCCATTTAAAAAGGCACTCTTAATATCCATTTGGAAAATCTTAAATCCCTTATAACAAGCAAAGGCTAGTAGCACTCTAATGGCTTCCAATCTAGCTACAGAGGAAAAAGTCTCCTCAAAATCAATCCCTTCTATTTGGTTGTACCCCTTAGCCACTAATCTTGCCTTATTCCTAACCACCACACCAAAATAATTCATTTTATTCTTAAAAACCCATTTGGTTCCAACTATACTTTTTCCCTTTGGCCTTTCTACAAGCTCCCAAACATTATTCCCAACAAATTGGTTTAATTACTCTTGCATGGCTAAGATCCAAAACTCGTCAGAATGAGCTTGATTGATATTGGCGGGTTTAGTCATTGAGATAAAGGTAGAGTGGTTCACTTCCTTCATAAGTCCATGCATAGTCCTAACACCTTCAGAAGGGTCTCTTATGATCGGTTCTTTTGGGTGATTCAAAGAATATCTCTAATCTCTAAGCAAGGTGTGTGTAGATTCAACCCTTCCCTTTAGATTTGCATTTTCTACTCCTTGGGTAATCTCACCTACTCCTTTAGTTCTTTGGGGTTCTACCCTCTTCTCCAAATTTTCAATCTCTCTAACTTCATCTTCATCCTCAAATCTAGTCTTCTTAGGATCAGATTAATCAAACACAACATGAGTAATCTCCTCTACCAATAAAGTCCTCTTATTAAACACCCTAAAGGATTTTCCCACACTTGAATATCCTAAGAACACTCCATCAAATTTTTGGTCAAATTTTCCTAAGTGTGACTTCCTATTTTTAAGAATGAAAGCCTTGTAACCAAAGACATGGAGGTGGGAAAATTGGGTGTCCTACCCTTAGGGATCTCATAGGGTGTCTTATAAAGTTTGGCTCTAACATTCATCCTATTAAACACATAACAAGCTGTATTTACCGCTTCAACCCAAAAGTATTTTGGAAGTGAATACTCAGCAAGCATGGCTCTAGTAGCTTCAACTAAGGTCTGATTCTTTCTTTCAGCTACCCCATTCTGTTAAGGGGTCCTAGGAGCTGAGAAGTTGTGACTAATCCCTTTATCCTCATAGAAGTCTCCAAATCTCTTATTTTTAAACTTGCTCCCATGGTCACTATGGATGGTCAAAATCTCACAACCTAGCATTTTTTGAATCCAAGTGAAAAAGGATCTAAACTCATTAAAGGCTCATTCTTAAGTGATAGAAATCTAATCCAAATAAATCTCGAGTAGTCATCGACAATCACAAGTCCATAGAATTTTCCCCCTAAGCTGGCAGTACTAATGGGTCCAAACAAATCCATGTGAAGGACTTCTAAAGGTCTAAAGGTGCTAATATCCTTAATGAAGTGAAAGGAGGATTGAACTTGCTTCTCTAATTGGTAGGCATCACAAAGGTGGTCTTTAGAAAATTTAAGTTTGGGGACACCTCCAACTAGGTCTTTCTGGGTCACTCTCCTAAGGGTTTTCATACTGGTATGACATAATCTCCTATTCCATAATCATGAATCATCAGTAGTAGTTTTTAGGCAAAATGAAACAGCACATTCAATATTATTTAAATCAAGCAAGAAAACATTATTGATCTACTTTCCCTGTAAATTAGTGTTATTATTTAAGCTTTGATGCAAGAGTTTGCCAAGAATTTTATGATGAAGCCTTTATCTAATAGCTAAATGATATTGAGCAAGTTGTGTTTCAGTCCATCTATAAGTAAAACCTTTTCAATCAAAAGGTTCTCGGAGCTTTTTGTTGTCTCCCGGAGTAACCTTGCCTCTAGCCCAGGCTTCTAGCAAAACAAATTAATTAGCATCTCTAATCATGTGTCATGAGTATTCACTATTCAGGTATTATATGCTCTCATGAGGTTTTTTGTGAGATAAAGCCTACAAAATCATCAAACGTTATATTTAGGAACCCAAACATGTGTGGGTCCCTTCTTATAAAAAGAAGAATGCAATGCATATATGACTCAAGAAATTTGGGTCTCCACACCTAATGTGTACTATAGTGAATAGTGTAAGTGTGTGAGATGTGTCCTAGCATGCCACATAAAAAACATCTACCACCCGGGAAAGGATTTCTTAGTCTATTCAGATTGTAATGCTTTCTGTAAAGTTATGAGATGCATACAATATTGGTTTGTTGTTTTCAAACGCTTTGAGATTTTCTAATTTTTTAAACTCTTTTTTTAACTCTGTATGAGATGATTTCAAGGAATCACGTGCATCAGATAATTCAATATATTTTTTGTTTAATACATCAAACTCATCAGGTAATGACATGTGATTATTATTAATTTGGGAATGATCATTAAGTAAAGTTTCATGGTCTTTTTGTAAATTTAAAAACTTTAATTTCAAACTAGCATGTGAATTTTTAGGTTTCCTATATGATGCATGAATTTGTTCAAAAACTTCAAGTAATTGATCGTAGGTTAGTTCACAAACCTCTTCGTGGTCACTTTGACCAAGATGATCATTAGCCATCAAGTACAAGTTTGTTGTCTCTTCTTCAGCTTTAGTCTTAGAAGAGTCCCATGAAGAATCCACCCAAAATGCCTTTTGAAACCGCTTCTTATCCTCGTCCTTTCTAAATTTTGGTTTCTCCTCACCCTTCTCTTTACTTAGGTAAACCTTAAGCGTGGGACAATCAGCTTTAACATGTCCCGACTTCCTGCATTCAAAATAGATCGTGTCATTAGAACTCTAAAATTTTTTGCTACCCTTACCTTTATTCCACTTATGACGGTTCTTATGCTTCTTCCTTAGAAACCTTTTAAATTGCCTAGTGATTAAGGCAACATCATCGCTTTTAGACCCGAAAGAGTGAGTGTCCATGTCATTGGCCTTTAGAGCCATAGTTTTCTCCTTCTTCTTCTCACCTGCATCAAGGTTTCTTTGATTCACCCCTTGCTTATAAGCAATGAGTGATCCAAGTAACTTATCAATCGAATAAGTATTCAAATCTTTAGATTCAGTAATTACAGTAATCGTAGCATCAAAAGGAAGAAGGCAAGCATCTCAAAATTTTATTAACTTTTTCATAATTCATGAGTTCCCTTCCTAAGGCATACAATGAAGTAACAATTTGAGTAAATCTAGTATATATGTCATAAATCAACTCAGCCGAGATTGCTTAACTTCATTTGTTCTTTCATAAGTCATGCACAATCTATTTTTTCTTTCATAAGTCATGCACAATCTATCCTAAATTTCTTTACCGGACGTACAAGTTGAAACATGCATATAATCTTTAGATTTTAAATCACGAAGAAAAATACTTCAAACACTTCACATTAAGTTGTGCTAAATTCCTATCGTCAAAAGTTCATTCAGTAAAAGGAAGTTTAGTTTTAATGCCATGAATCTCACGTGATGGAGGTGAATAATCCTCTTTAATAAGCATCCACATATGATAATCAATCGATTGTAAAAATATAGACATGCGAGTTTTCCAAAAATCAAAAGGTATGTTATCAAATAAAGGTGTTCAGGTAATAGAATACCCAAAGTTAGCCATGAATTGAAATTCAAAAGCTTTCAAAAACTCGATTTTATAAATCCTGCTCTGATACCAATTAAAAGTTCATTGGAGATGTTAAGCCCTCATAAACTTGCCCAAGACTAACCAAGAGGGGGGTGAATTGATATTTTAAAAAACTTTTAATCAAAAACATAAATCAAACTAAAATTCACCATCAATAAAAAGTATATAAATTAAATGCAGAAAAAGCAATAAATAAATAACACAAAAAGTTATAGTGGTTTGATCAACTCGATCTATGTCCACTCCTCGGAGGTGCCCTCTGAGTATTGCACTAAAACTAGTGACTCTCCTTTTGCTCCTATAGCAAGGAGAAGAAGCCTTTACTGAACCTCCTTTCCACCGACACCGGTGAGGCAGAGAACCCGACTTCTTTTGTTTCCTCCTGAAGTAGGCAGAGAACCTTGATCGATTTGCTGAAGTGAACCTCTCTTGAGCCTCTAAGAATAAGGGATGATGATTGGAGAAGAAGACTTGGACCCTTGCTTGGAGCAACCCTTGTGAAACCCCTTAAAACTCCCCCTCCCAAGATCCTCTCTCTCTGTCCCCCTCTTTCCCTCTCCGCTAGGCTCTCTCAGTTCAAGTTAGCAACAAAAGAATTGACACTCTTGAGAAAATAAGAGTCCTTTAAATAGAATTGTAAGAACCAACTTTATCATCTAGGTTGATGTTTCTATCATCCTGTACGATCAGTACAATTTTAGCTAAATCAGCCAGGATGGTTTGGGATGATTAGAATTTTTTTTTTCATATCATCCAGACCAATAATATATTGGCCTGTATGATTTGTAGAAATAGAAGAATATCATCTAGAACATTACCCTTGATGGGAGTCTGAATGAAGAATAAATGACTTGATCGTCAAGGCCGATCTTGCGATCGTCCTGGCCGATCTTGCGATCGTCCTGGCCGATTAGTTCAAATCCATACAAATCGTCCAGAGCATTACCTTGAAAAGGGGATATTTGATGTATTATCATCCAGGAGAAACAAAGGTTTTTAAACTGATCATCCTGGCCAATTATGCGATCGTCTAGGATGATATGATCAAGTCACCCAAATCATAATTGATTTCCTTAATCTCCAGATTATGAAAGTTCGTTAGGGATGTTAGGCCCTCTTGAACTTAGTCCAAGCTAATTAAAAGAGAGAGGTGAATTGGAAAACCTTAAAACCAAAGATAAAACTCCAACCAAAATCACCACAAATAAAGTGCGGAAGAAAAATAAATGCGGAAGCTATAATAAGAAAAGAACACACCAGATTTATAGTGGGTCGGTCAAACCTTGACCTACGTCCACTCCTTGGAGGCACCCTCCAAGTATTGCACTAACACAAGTGTCTCTCCTTTAGCCCCCATGGCTAGGCGGAGAAGCCCTTACAAAATCACTTCCACCTCCCCCGGTGCGGCGGAGTCGCCGAGTCCTTTGACACCAAAGAGACTTCTTCTTTGGTGAACTTACCTCGAGACAAGCCTTGAATCCGATGGTACTAAGGTGCGAGTTCGCCGGAGCAACCGTGTGGATCCCCCACCACACTCCCTTGAGTTCCTCCCCCTCACAGGATCTTCTCCCTCTCAAACTCCACCCTTTCCTCTCTCCCTTTCAAGCTCTCTCTTCAAGTTTCCCCCACAAGAACGAAGCTACAATGGCTGTCAAAGACACTTACAAAGTGCCTTGCCATAGCTTAAATAGAGGCTCTCAAAACGAGCTCATTAATGCAAGTTACCGCCATTATCGTCCTGGCCGATATCCAAATCGTCCTGGCTGATTAGCACAAATATGAGGAAAATCGTCCTGAATATCGCCCTGAAATGAAGCTGGACGATGTCTAATCGTCCCGGCCGATCTTGCGATCGGCTTGGACGAAATCCCCATTGATTTCTTTCCAAAACTGCCTGAGAAATTTTGGAAAATTGCTCTGGATCGGCCGGGACGATATTTTATAGTTCAGGACGATCCACCGGGACGATGTCCAAAAATAAGTATTTCCTAAGTAGATATGGCGGCAGATTCTTGCTGAATTTAGCAGATCGTCCCGGCCGATATAAAATCGTCCAGGACGATATGTTTTGCATAAAGATGGCTACTTTAAAGAGGATGCCCTAATTAGGATTTCTACTTTTGTCAGATCGTCCAGGACGATATAAATATTGTCCCGGACGATGTTACCAAAAATAGAAACTTTTTAGGGCACAATAGAAAATCTTCCAAGATACAAGCCATCAGATGCCACACCAAATACAATAGACTCAAGAAAGAAAAAGATTACAAACTGACACAGGCCTAGTCTACCCAATCTTGAGCTGGTTTCAGATTGCAGTCTGATCGTGTGGACCTAAAACGTTAGCACATAAGGTAATCGTAGAGAAAAAAGGAATGTTTGCTATCATCAAAATCATAAACCATAGATCCCTAACATATTAATTTAGGCATAATTGAAGGATATTGTCCAGGTCGATGTCCTGGATGATGATTAAGAAATAAAGATGCCTAAATAGCTTTGGCGTCTAATTCTTTCTGAATTGAGCCAATCGTCCCGGCCGATACAAATATCATCCAGGATGATGTGATTAATGACAGCTTCCTTAATCAGGATGCCCTAATTAGGATTTCTATTTTTAAAGGATCATCCAGGATGATTTGTGGATCATCCCGGATGATGTGAGCAAATATAAAAAACTCTAAATCAGACGAAAAAAATTCCTCCAAGTGTGTGTGTGTAAAGTTAATTAGCATCAGGAACCACATTGTTTACAATAGACTCAAGAAAGGGAAAAAAATTACAAATAGACTCAAACCTAATTTATCCAATCTTGAGCTGGCTGACTTGCACTTGATCTTGTGGACCTAAAATTTTAGTAGGCAAGGCAATTATAGAAAATAGGAATGTTTGCTATCATCAAAATTTTAATCCATAAAATTAGATTTGCAACATTAAATAGTATTAAAACTCCTAATACTTTTTATTTGAAAACCATTACTAATGAATCTTGGTTATGGCATAGGAGACTCTATCATTCTAGCATGAAAAACTTTAGAAAAATTACTCAAAAGAATTTTGTGAGAGGTATACCAAAACTAGACTTTATTAAGGATCACCTTTGTGATGCATGTCAATTAGAAAAATAGGTGAAGTCCACATTTCAGTCCGATAAGGATCTTATAAATAGTAAACCTTTAGAGATTTAATGTATGGATCTTTTTGGACCAGTTGGAACTGTAAGCCTAGGATGGAAGGTATACGGATTTGTGATAGTTGATGATTTTTTGAAATTCACTTAGGTTAAATTTTTATATCATAAGATTGAATCATATGAGGAGTTTAAAGATTTTTCAACTTGGATTTAAAGGAAACAAGGATGTGAGATTATGACAATTCAAAGTGATCACCCAGGAGAATTTTAAAATGAAAAATTTAAAGAGTTTTGTAAAGAAAAAGGAATTAATCACAATTTTTCTACACGTAAGACCCCTCAGCAGAATTGGGTAATCGAAAGAAAGAACAAAATATTAATAGAAGCCGCTAGAGCCATGTTGGCAAAATATTCACTTCCTAAATATTTTTGGGCTGAAGCAGTTAGCACTGTATGTTATGTTTTGAATATGGTTAACATTAAATAAAACATGTTTTGAATATGGTTAACATTAAACAAAACATCCTATGAGCGTCTTAAAGGGAGAACACCTAATTTGTCACATTTGAATGTTTTTGGATATAAGGTGTTCATCCATAATAATGAAAAATCTACCTTTGAAAAAATTCAACCTAAATCAGATGAAGGAATTTTTCTTGGATACTCTAGTGTTGGAAAATCTTATAGAGTATTTAACAAAAAAAACTTTGGTATTTGAGGAGACCACATATGTTGTATTTGACGAATCTAGAATTTTGGTAGAACAGAATTTGTAGAGGATAAGATAAAAAATAACTCCCAAAAGGTTGAGAAGATTAATTTAGATGAAAATTTGGAGACTAAAAACCCAGTGCCTAGAGAGTTGAAATTTTCTAAAAATCATCCTAAGGAATTGGTTTTAGGTAAACTTAGTGAGGATGTTAGGACTAGGCATGGCCTAAGAAAATAAGTCAAATATTCTACCTTTATTTCAATGATAGAACCTATAAATGCAAATCAAGCACTTTTGGATGAATTTTGGATTTTGGCAATGCAAGAAGAATTAAATTGATTTGTAAGGAATAATGTTTGGGAATTATTTGCAAGGCCAAAGAATCAAAGTATAGTTGGAATGAAGTGGGTTTTCAAAAATAAAAGAATAACTTAGGAGTTTTCATTAGAAATAAGGCTAGATTAGTGACTAAGCGGTATAATCAGATTGAATGATTTAATTTTGAGGAGACTTTTTTCCCTGTAGCATGACTTGAAGCAATTAGGGTCTTGTTAGCCTTTACCTATTTTAAAGGATTCAAATTATTTCAAATGGATGTTAAAAGTGCATTTTTAAATTAAGTGATTCAAAAAGATGTTTATGTTGAATAACCTCCAGGATTTGAAAATTTAAAATACTCAAATCATATTTTTAAATTGAAAAAGGTATTATATAGATTGAAACAAGCACCTAGAACTTGGTATGACAGGTTGAGCACTTTCCTACTTGAAACATCTTTTGAAAAAAGAAGTGTGGACACTACACTCTTTTTGAAGATAACATACTTATTGTACAAATTTATACTGATGATATCATCTTTGGATCTACAAATAAAAATCTTTGTGATAATTTTTTTGAAATAATAAATAGTAAATTTGAGATAAGCCTAATTTGAGATTTGAGTTACTTTCTAGGTTTTAGCATTAAGCAAATTAAGGAAGGTACAGTTCTTAGTCAGTCAAAGTATTTTATGGACATCCTCAAGAAGTATGAAATGGATAATGCTAAACCTATTAGTACACCTATGAGTTCCTTAGTTCAATCAAATATGGACCTAAATGGAAAATCTATTGATCAAAAGAAATTTAGGGGAATAATTAGATATTTGCTTTACTTGATTACTAGCAGACCCGATATTAGGTTCATTATTTATTTGTGTACTAGATTTCAATCAAATCCAAAAGAATCACATTTGACAGTAGTAAAAAAGATTTTAAGATATCTTTTGGAAACTTAGAACTTAAGGATTTGGTATCCTAAGTTTAACTCTTCATTTGAAATTGTTAGATATTTAGATTCAGACTTTGTAGGTTGTAAGGTTGATAGAAAGAGTACATCTGGAACTTGTTAATTTATTGGAAATTTTTTAGTTTCATGGTTCAGTAGAAAATAGAATTTCGTAGCCCAATCTACTGCTGAAGCTGAATATATTGCCTTAAGAAGTTGTGTGGCACATGTTCTTTGGTTGAAATAATAGTTGATTGACTTAAGATTTAGTGTAGGCACAAATCCAATTTATTGTAATAACACTAGTTCCATTTGCATTTCAAATAATCCAATTCAACATTCTAGAACCAAACATATAGACATAAGGCTTCATTTCATAAGGGATCATGTATCCAAAGGAGAAATTGAATTGAACCATATTTCTATTAAAAATCAACTTGCAAACATTTTTACAAAACCACTAGCTTTTGATACATTTAGCATATTAAGAATAAGGCTAGGTGTGATTGATATTAATGCTTAAATAAAAATCCTCTGCAAACTTGAAATGATTTTGTGTCTTTTGTGATTTCAATTTTTACTATTTTTGTGTTTTTGATTGTTTGTGTTTCTGTTTTTTGTATTTTTTGTGTTTTTTGTATGTGTTTTGGACTTGTTATTGACACATCAATATCTTTGTTTTGGTTCAGTTGTATGATTTTCTTTAAATGTTTTATTCGTACTATACAAAATTATTTTTGTCCTGTACAAATTATATAACATGTTCATTATTATTTTTGAATTGATCACATAAAGTTTTAATTTTTCAAGACATATCATACTGTACGATATTTATATCGTCTCGGATGATTTGTGTTATTTCGTCTGCACGCATATAGAGGGTTATACGAGCAAAATCGGTTATTATAACAAATCGTACAAACGAACCTTAGTTCATACATACGAACCACATGTCGTTCAATGTGGGGGACGAACCTAATTGCCTTTAAAATGATCTTTAATAGCTGATCATCCCTAACGAACACCTATTTGTCTGCATGATCGTCTGGTCAAAAAGTATGTATGAAAAGTCATTTCGTTTCAAACGTATTCGTTCGTATGTATGAAATTCATTTCGTCATGTATGAACCATGAATCTTACTATACGAACAAATTTTTGTACGTATGAAAGATCATTTCTCTTTAAATAAGAGGGCTTTATAATTCATTTTCATCCACTTCAATAGCCTTTTCAAATCCTGCTCAACTTAGCAATGGCCAGCTCTAGCAAAAGGGGTAGACTCACTAAGGAATCGTCTTCCATGAGTGGAGACATTGACTTTCTATCTAGTGCTAATGAGGATTATTTTCATAGGTTTTCTTCTACCAAAATAGCTCCTTCAATAATCCTACTTTAAGAGGATATTCACTTTCAAGTGATGACTCTTTTTGCTACTACTCATTTTACCTTTATCTTAACCATGATCTATGCCTATAACAAAGAAACATTTCATTACTTTTTGGCAAACACATCTTTTAATTCAAATGCAAGTAGGATCAAATCTTATGTTTTGAAGAAGAGGGTAAAAATTCCTAAGGAAGATTGGGAATCTTTTTGAATTTAAGAACTCAAGGAGTTAGAGCCCATACAATGACTTCAAAATATGATTATGACTGGATTGAAATCAACAAAGTTCTTAGAGAGATTGAACAAGTATATCATTTGCCTAGGGTCCAAACCTTAAATCAAAATGTCAGGTCATTCAGCATGTCGTTAGAACTTCTAATATTCCTAAAGCTGGTGACCATATAAACATTACTCCTCTTCTTTCCAATGTTACTTATCTGATCATGACTAGTCAACCAAATGATGAAGCCCAACTTATTATGGACTATATTCATGGCCTTTCTGAAATTGGACATGTTTCACATTAGAGAAAGAAGAACATTGCCTTAAGACACTTAGTGACATAAATCCTTGAGAAGAAGTATAACCTTGTTCATCCTAAGCCTCTACTTGAATTAACTATCTATTTCACTGATGCTTCATTTCGAGCACTTTTTGGGAGAGATAATTCAAGTGAGGATTCTGAGGGAGAAGCGGGAGCACCGACACCTGCACCAGCGCTTGCTTATGGACCTGACTTTCAGGAGATGGTCCAATATTTTGACTAACTAGAGAGTCATTTTGATCAGTGCTTTGATCAAGTTCAGACTCATCTAAATCAGCATGATGCACAGTACCAGCAGGATATGGGTTGGATTTGAGGTCAGCTCGACTAGGTGAACACCAACGTAGCTATGATTAATAGCTATTTTTCTATCATCAACCTACCACCTCCTCCAGACAAGGGCCCCTCAGATTTATAGATGTACTTCATATGTGTTTTGTCTTTGCTAGTCCTTTGAGATGTGTTCGTTTAGTATTTTATGTACTTTTTAGTATCTTATTTTTGAGTTGATATCTATTGTGCTTCATTGTATCATCTTTTTAAATTGGATATTAATAAAAAAAATATCTTATATTATTTAGTTTTTTTTGTACTTTGTTTGAAATGAGAATTTTCATATATGTTAATCATATCTCAGTTGATCTAAATAGAGTTTTAAATTAAACTGCAATACAAAAATTAGCTTCATTATGAAATCTAATTTTTCGAACATTTCAAGTTAATTTATAACTTAGATCAAGTTAAGGCTATCAATCTCATGTTCTTTTTAGGCATACATAATTTTTATATTATTATTGTAATTTTGATTTCTTATTATGTATTATTTCATCTTCTCAATAAAATTATCTTTGTACTTAGAGAAGTTTGAGTTTTTAGATTATTGATCTTGGAAAGATCAATTAAAAAAGGGGGGAAATGTATAAAGTACAAAAAAATTGAAAGAATATGCAATGGTTCACAAATTGAAAAGAGGCACAAAATTAGCCCAAATACAACAAAAAAGATGTGCAAAATGTGCCACAAATATTTGAAAAAGATGCGCAAAGTCGCCAAATAAGTGTATTGAAAATGTTCTTTCCTCTATCTTTTAATCTTCAATTTCAAATCTATCTAATATTCAATTATATTTTGTATTGGAATTTGAATTTAATTAATCTTCATTTCGTCACTTTTGCAATAATTTTTCTTATCCAGTTGTCTAGATTGTTTCATAATCTTGTTATATTTTTTATGTCTACCTTATATTATACTTTAAATGTTTTAAATTAATATTTTTATCTAATGAACATTAATCTTCTTATTGCAATTTACATTCAATCTCTTTAAAGATCAATTATCACAAGTTTCTTATATGACATCTTTCATTTCTTTTGTTTTTTTTTTCTTTCCTTTTTATTGTTTTCAAAAGGGGGAGAAATATTGTTTGATTTTTTTTTTTTTTCGTGATTTTCCTTATTTGTGTTTTGTTCCTTGTTTATGTTTTGTTTTATGTTTTGCTTGTTATTTGTGTTTTCGATGTCTATTCGTGTTTTAAAATTATATATATCATAAAAAAAATTTACACTTCAAATAATTCCCTTATATTAACATGCTTACTCATTTAGGAGGAGTTAAGAAGAAATTTAAAATTTTTAAGGTTATTCAAATAATAATTATTTTTCCATCATCAAAAAAGGGGAGATTGTTGAGATAGTTGTTAATTGATTCTTACATGTTTGATATTCTTATAACTTGTATGTTTTTGATGATTTCAAGTATTATTATTTTGATTATTATTTCTCCTAACATATTTTGAAAGAATTATTTTTCTCTTATGTGTACTAACATTTCAGGGAAATCATACTCCGTATTGTTGAAGACTTCAAATCAAGATCAGTTTAGAATTTATTATAATTGAAGTATATATTTTCCATTTTATTGAGTTTGAGAGAGTGTGATTATATTTGAGTAACTGAGCACACACACACCGGGGGAGATTTTAAAATTCATATTTTTAAACTGATTGTACTGTACTATATATATTCGTACGAGACAATCTGATCAGTTATTCGCTCGTTGAGCAATCATACAAACATGAAGAAAATTTTCTATGTGTAAATCATACGAGATGATATTTAATTTTATTCAAGGATGAACATCTCTGATTTTTCATCAGACGAAGATCGCACGGGACGTATTTAATTTCATCCCAGGACGAATGTCTCTGATTTATCATTGGATGGAGATCATACAGGACAATATTTAATTTCATCCCAGGATGAACATCTCTGATTTTTCATCAGACGAAGATTATACTGGATGAACCAAATCTTTGTACAGGGACGAACACCACTATTTTGTTCTCGTAAGAAAATATTTTTCTAAGTATGGATTGTACATGACAATCACAGGTTCGTACATGTATGATTATCTCAGGTTTGTGATCGCACAGAATGAATTCAGTTTGTACCAAACGATGATCAGGTATGAAATAATTTCATACAAATTCACAACATGTTCATACACAATAGTATTTGAAATGTTCATACGTACGAACATACGATCGTACAGTATGATCGTACACACTCAAAATTGAAATTTTCAATTTTCTGGACAACTTTTTGTGTCTTTGGTATAAAAGGTCCATTAAAACTGACATCTAAAGTTCTGGTCTTCTTGATTTTTTAAAGGAACTTGAAGGAGAGAGTCTTTGCAAGAAATTTCTTGCTAAAAGAGTGTGAAGGGTTCGTAAGGTTACTCAATGGTAAGGATCTCTATATGTGATTTGCATTTTTCACTCTTCCTCTTATCTTTCTAGTTTACTCGTAAAAATTGAAGAAATAGCCAAAGGTTCTCTGCCTATACTTGGGGAGTGTGAACAACTGAAGGTTCTCTGCCTACACTTGGAGATTTTGAACAGATGAAGGTTCTCTGCCTACACTTGGAGAGTGTGAACAGTCGAAGGTACTCTGCCTACACTTAATGGGTGTGAAAGGATGAAGGTACCTACACTTAGAGGGTGTGAAAGGATGAAGGTTCTCTACCTACACTTGGAGAGTGTAAAAGGATGACAGTTCTCTGCCACACCGGGGATTGGTGGAAGAGAGTTTTATAAAGGACTCTCTACCTTACTGTGAGAGCAAAAGGAGAGTAACTTTGGTAATAATGCAATACCTGAAGTGGGAGGCTTCAGGTAGTGGATGTAGGTCGTGATTGACCGAACCATAATAAATCTTTCTCTTTTATTTTTTCGCTACTTATTTACTGCAAGTTATTAATTCTGTGGTTGAAACATTTCTTTCAAAATTTTAATTAACTTGCTATAAATAATTAACTGGTTTCTAATTTTTAAAATCCAAGAGAAGTAATTTTTAAAATTACCAATTCACTCTCCCTCTTGGTTAGCCTTATGACATCGGTTTAGGTTTAACAACCTATATGTACTCAACAGAGCTAAGAGGCTTAAGCCAATAGAAAATTTAAGAGTTAGGTTGTCATCCCCCTACCCAAAGTTGAAGCCAAAAATTGAAGCCACACTAAAATAGCCTTTAAAATTTTTAACACTTAATTTTTTGTATTATAAAGATAGCAGACTTTCTCCTTTATCCCAGAAATAACTCTTCTGCAGTCCATGCATTGATTGTTATGAATTTCATTATTTCTATCTAACCATAAAAATCAATGATGAAGCAAAGGAATAATATTCACAATATTCCCTTTGGAATTAAAAAATCAAGCTCTCAAAATAAAAGAGATTGTAGAATCCCACATGAAGTGATTAATGTTAAAAACATCATCAAAGTGAATCCAAGTATTAATCATAATAGAACCAGTCATAAACACATAACTCATAGTTTCTAAATGAAAAAGGCACTAACATTTGGAGGGACTAGAAAAGCCATTAGATTTTAAATTATCATCAGTTGGGATGAGCTTATGCAAAACCATACTTATGAAAATAGCAATAGTAGATGGAATACTCTTATGCAAGATCATGGAAAAAATAGGAGAAATGGGTTTTTTACTCCTAATATATATCCAAGTTCCATTTAAAGAGAACTTACCAGAAGTAGAAATTTTGAATAAAATGTAATCCTCATCATCAACCTTAAAAGGTATTTTTTAGATTTGCTTAACTAATTGACTATGGATAAAATCCAAAAGCTTATGAACATTCCAATAGTCATTACAAATAAAATTATTCACTTTAACCACTGAGGTTGAATGAGAAGAAAACAAAGAATAAAAAAGAAGAAGAACCCATTCAATGATCTTGCCAAAAGAAAACCTTACCAGAGCCTATGCCCCAAAGGATTAGGTTTTTAGCTTCCCACTTGATATTACAAAGACTTTTCAACCCTTTCAAATCACCTCACTTAAAAAAATAAAGAGAAGTGTGTTTACCTAAATAATATTTCCAATTCATCAATTTATCCTAAAGACTTTGATTGGTCCCAAAAGCATACCAAAGTTTAATAAAAAAACATGAGCCAAATCCAACATCGTCTTTCGACCCAAATCGCCTTCAGCCAAAACACTACAACATTTGCTTCAAGACTTTCAATGAAATTTAGAATCGTTAGGTGAAGAACCCCAAAAATATTTATTGAATAATCTTTTAATATGATTACTCACAACATTAGTAAGATGAATATTTGAAGCATGTAAATAGGTAAAGAACATAAAACACTCGTAATAAGGACAAGTCTATCACCAAAAAAATAAAATTATTTTCCCATGATGAAAGCATCTTTTAAATATAGGAAATAATATCATCAAAGATAAAAAAACTTTTTCTTTCCTTTATAAAGAAGAATGCAAAGGTATTTAATAAGAAGATCACTATTAAAAAACCTAGTTTTATTTTTGATGTTATTGATATGATTATGAAAAATAATCTTAGTAGTGATAAAACAATATTTTTTTATGTTTTTGAATAAACCACTACTTTCCTCAAAATAATTGAGAAATTTCATGTGAAGTGAAACCATCTTAAAAGAATCATTGGTAAATATGATAAAGTCATCAACTAAGCTTAAATAAGTAATGAGCAAACCCTTATTGGATGTTAAATACAATGATTGGTGGTTCCTAAAAAGGTTATCAAGTCCTCTAGACAATTATTCCACAATAACAATGAAAAGAGGAGGGAAAAGTGTATCCCCCTGCATAAGACCTTGAGATGCTTTAAAAAAAACCAATACTCTTAGCATTAATGATAATGTAAAGGAAGCATTTTTTTATGAAATTTTTTATAAATTATAAAAAATGAGAATGAAAGTCAAAAGAACTCATGATATTAATAAAGAAAGACCTAGAAAATATTATCATAAGCTTTGGCAATATCAAGCTTAAAAATGTTGTTTCCAACCTTCACTTTAGAATTAATTTTATGAATCACTTCTTGAACCAAAAGAAAATTATCAGATATAGCTATCCCCTTAACAAAACTTATGTAAGAAGTATAAATAATATTAGTAAGAAACAAAGCTAGCCTACCCATGATAATCTTGGAAATAAGGTTGTATAAAAAAGTACAAAGGGTGATAGGCCTAAAATCATCGCAGTTGTTAATAGCATTTTTCTTGGGAATAAGCACAGTATAAGTAGAAGAAACATATCTAGGTAAAGGAGAACCACCCCAAAAATCCAAAACAACATCCACCAAGCCCTCGTTTTTAAGAGATAAAATTTTTAAGAAAGATAAGCAGTTTGGCATCTAGTATTCCTATGGGATTAATAAGAAATGTTTTTAAAGCTTTGTGTTTCTTTTTTAACACTTTAGTGAAACCATATTTTAGATCCAAGCACTCTTCATCAATTTTTTTTGCAAATAGAAAAGGAAGTTGCAATAAAAAGAAACATCATAGTATTATCCAAACACACATTTTCAACAAATTCTTCTTCTACAATATCACTAACTAGAAGGACCTCATTATTTACCTTGAAAGTTTTCCCAAAATTAGAATTTTCATATTAAACCTCTTTCACGAAAGCAACAAGCTTCAGAGAATCATAAATTGTGTTTCTATCACCAACATTTAGATGAGAAATTAAAATACATTTTTGTAAACAAGCAATATTTTGATTTAACACAAGGGCATTTAAGAAAGAGGTGGAGAAGAATTCACAATAATACCATTAACCAGAGAATTACCTTCTACCTAATAGGAACCCCCAAATCAGGAATTTGAAGATTCAAAATATTAGAATGTTTAGTATTATAATTATAGAGAGGATAGATAATCAAATCCTTTGAATGTTCATTCGACTCTTTCAGCAAGCCATCCAGCTGACCCCTAGTAATAGAGACTAGAATAGCAATAACATGAAGGGTATAATTAGGATTTATAGAACACATTTCATTATTTTCTTGAGTAGGGGAAACCATCATATTATTATCTTTTATAACCAGCTCAAAATCTTCCAAGGAGGTAATTTTTGCTTTCTAAGATGGGGATATAAAATAAAATAATTAGAAATCACATGACCATGAGATTTATATTGATTACAAAAGAGTGTGATGTTTTCAAATTAAACTTTTTGCAAATAGCCTATGTTTCTAGACCACATTAGTTCACTTTAGGATACTTTTTCATAATATCTAGTTCAATAAAAACACAAGCAATAAAGGTTGAGATCAAGCTACTTTTGCCTTATCCATTTGAAGATGACTTCTAAAATTAAAAGCTAAAGTATGAATAATTTATGAGTTAAACATATGTAAATACAGGTTTAGGAACAAAATCCATAGAGGAATAATAGGTGACTCTTCTTTGATGTCAAAAAATTGAGAACATTTTAATATCCTCATTTGACAGGCATTGATATATTAAGATCTCCTAGAACAAATTTGGCTATAATCAAGATTATTATATTATTGAATAGCCAGATGCCTAGAATCCAATAAACCAACAGAGAAAGACCCAAACAATTTAAGATTGATTAAGAAAGCACGGATCTTATTAAGATTGGGGTGACATAAAGTAAACTTTCCTACCAGGGTAAACTCAAAAGGTGTAGCAGGACTTTCAATGACATCTTCCCCAAACATCACTGCAAGTGAACTTTTAAAGAAGGTAGGCATAAAAGAAATCAAAGGAAGGGAAGAATTAGCAGCTCTAGAAACCACATTATGAAAAGATCTTGAATTATTATCAAGCCTAGTGAAACTAGTAAGTTTATCATTTGAAGTCAGCTTATTAGTTCCCCAAGGTTAGAGGATGGAAGATCCACCATAAACCACAATAACATAAAAATAATAACTAATAAATGAAAAAGTATAAAAAATAATTAAAATAAAAGAACCAATGGCGAGAACTAGCATCGGGCCACTAAGAAAATGCTCGACTGGTAAATATAGCCATAAGAAATCTTAAGAAAAAGGGGATAAAAATTAAGTCCAGCAGCAACCATAGAATCCTCCAAGAAAAGAAAATAGAGATGGGGCTTTGAGGGGAAAATGGGATAGTGTTTGTATTTTAAGGTTTGAATGCTCAAAGTTTCCCTTAAATATATTATTTTAAGTGAAACCCCACTAAAGGGCTTACACATTAATAAAGATTAAAATTATAAATACTTAAAAGGGATCAATAGCTCCTAATGCTTAGAAGAGCTACATCAAAAAGGAAAGAAAATATAAGAGCCAAAGATCCAATCTAAGTATAAATAATTAAAAAACCTTAGAAAAATGTAGGGTGGCCAGGTGCCAGCACCTAAAAAATGGAGATCCACTAAAAATCATTCAGCACCATCATACTACAAAAAATGCAAATCTATAAAAGGCTAAAACGCACTAATAAACCCACAAAAGGAGAAGCCTGCAATATAAGATGAGCTTGAACTAAAAAGGAATAGTAGGAAATAATTATAACCAGAAAGAATAGATAAAAAAACACATAGCTTCAGAGTAGAGAGCCTAGACCCAACAACTACACAGCAATAGGAAAATCCCCAGAACTAGATATGGGATAATAGAGAACTTTGATAGAACCCTATAACACAAAAAATTAGTACAAAATTAAAAAGCTTAGGACAAAGAATAAATAATCTAAGGATGTAAAGGGCATAGATAACTAGAACAAAAGGAAGTACCTATAAGAAACTTGATAACCCCAGCAAGAGAAAAATTAAAACCTAAACAAAAGCCCATAGATAAGAATACCAAATTGAAAAGTTGAACCATGGTTAAGTAATAATTATCTAAGGAGTGCAGTATCTATAAAACACTCGTGAGGATTACCTGACAGCCACTCAAAATAATTCCAAAATAATCCAACCATAGCAAGACAACAAATCCACAAATAATGGGAGAGAAGACAAGACAAAGGAAATGATAGAAAAAAGACCCAAATCAAGGCTAAAAGGAAAGGACAAAAGGGAAAAAATTTAAAAAAAGCCTATAGAAAGAAACCATAATAGAAAAACCCAACAACCATATTACAAGAAATACATGTTGCAACTTAGTTTTTATAACAATGTTTTCATATCATGTGTGTTTTTTATGATTCCAAAATATTTTTATTTTGATTACTATTTTCTCCTAATACATATTGGAAATATTGCTTTTGTTATTTATTTACACTAACATATTAGGGAGATCATACTCCAGACTGCTGAAGACTTCAAGTTAGATTAGATTAGGGTTTGTTATATTTGAAGTATGTAATTTTTATAATTTTCTTAAGTATGAGAGAGTGTGATTATTATTGGGTAACCATGCACACACACACACTAGGGAGAGTAAAATTTGTAAGTTTTTAAAACTATTCATATTATATGATTTTACATAAAATGGGATGATTTGACCAAAGGGTTCCTCAGAAAATAAGTAATTAAATCAGAACAGGAAAATTTTCTAAGTAATATTCATACTGTACAAATTTGCCTTTGTAGAGAAGACGTCCAAAGTACGAAATCAGATCGTAACATTTCATCCATACAAAATGGTGAATTTTTTGAATTGTTCGTATTGTATGAACTTGGCTTTGTACAGAAGATGTCTAGAGCACAAAATGAGTGTGTATCTTTTCATCAATACAAATAGGTAAATTTTTTGAACTATTCATATTATACTAACTTGAGTTCATATAGACGATGTGCATAGTATGAAATGGACTCATCCATTTTTGTACCAAATGAAGCATGATTTGGTTAAACCAGTTCATAATGTATGATATAGGATTCTTACAGTACGTATCCAAAGTACAAAATGGTTCATACATAATCATACTGGATGAATCAATTCAATTTTGAACTGATCGTAAAATACGATTTGAGTTCATACGTTTGCCTATTTGAGTACAAAACAAGTTTGTATAAGATCATACAAGCGATTTTTTAACTGATCGTATGTATGATGTTTGATCATACTATACGATCATGGATGGTCAAATTGAAAACTTTAGTTTTCTGGATAATTTTTCATGCCTTTCATATATAAAGTCCTAAAAACTGACTGTGGATGAATCCTTCTTCATTTTTTCTTTGAGAACAAGTGTGAGAGTGATTTGGGAGAGTTTTTAAGAGAGAGAATTATTACAAGTAAAAAGTGTGAAGGGTTCACAAGGTTACCAAAGGTGAAAATATTTTTGTAAGTGTGTCAAATCTCTTCCTTACTTCTTTGAACATGCTCAAGTGAAGATCTTTGAAGAAGATTTGGTTCTCTACTGACATTTTGGAGAGTGCAAAAGGATGACGATTCTCTTTCAACACCAGGAAGGTGTGAAAGGATGACAAGTATCTGTCAACACGTAGAGAGTGTGAAAGGATGATAGTGCTCTGCCGACACTTAAAGAGTGTGAAAGGATGATGGTACTCTGCCACAGCGGAAATTAGTGAAATATAGGATAATTGGAAAGGCTTCTCCGCCTTGTTGTAGGAGCAAAAGCAGAGTCACTTTGATAATAATGTAATACCTAAAGAGGGAGCCTTTATGGAGTGGATGAGATCAAGTTGGATTGAACCACTATAAATCTCTGTGTTTTTTATTTTACCGCAATTTAATTTTTTTATACTTTTTAATTTTGTGATTGAAAAGTTTTTTATTTGAAAAAAAAATTCAAAAATTATAAGAATGGTTTTTTCTATAAATTTATAATAAAATTTTTAATAATCAATTCACGCCCCCCTCCCTCCCCCCCCCCCCCCTCTTGGTTGGCCTTGGAATAATTATTTAGGTCTAACAACCTATACAGACTTTCAAGTGGTACCAGAGCCTACTTTTAAAATTTAAGGTTTAGATAACTTTTTGAAAATGATCATGGCTACTTTTAGAATTTGTAACTCACTAGAAGGGTATTCAATCATTAGACCTCCATTATTTGATAAAATACCTTTTAATTTTTAGAAAATATTTATGTCTACTTTTATTCAATAGCTTGACTATCGTATATGGATTTTGGTACATGATGGATACACTAGGCTAGCTAGACATGTAGATGAAATTAAACCTAAAATATCATTTGCTGACTGGACCGTAGAAGAACTAAACATAGCTTAGTTAAATGTTAAATGTGAACAATTTTTTATCTGTACTTAAATCTGAAGACTTGGTCACATAAAACGGCGGCCTTCCGATGACCCGGTTAAGAGAGTAGAGGTATTAGATTTGACTTATGTTAAGAAAGGTAGGGGTAGACCTAAAAAGACTTGGCTAGAAAATATTAAGAATGACCTTTCTTTATTAGATTTAAACAAGAATTTGACTTTTAATAGGACACAATGGAGAAAAAGGATTCATGTAGCCGACCCCACGTAGTGGGATAAAGGCTTGATGTTGTTGTTGTTGTTTTACTTAAATCTGAAGACTATATGTGTGTCTCTACCTATAAAAGTAGAAAAAAATTTGAGATAGACTTTATATCACATATGAAGGGACTAACAAAGTGAAATAATCTAGATTGAATATTTTACTACGTGATTATGAACTATTTTGGATAAAACCAAATGAATCAATCACTGACATACATACATGTTTTGCACAAATAGTCACCTCCTTGCATGCTTAAGAAAGGAAACTAATGAATGTTAAGAAAGTAAATAAAATACTTTGTTATTTTTCTACTTCTTATGATGAAAAAATAATAATTATATAGTGTCTAAAAATTTAAATATTTATTATATTGACAATCTTATTAGATCACTAATTACTTGCAAGTAGTGACTCAAAGACAGATAGATTTAAGTGAGAAGCAAAAGGAGAAGAACATAGCATTAAAAGTGGATGACTCAGAGAGTGATCAGTCTCAGCTTGAGAATGAAGATGACATTTCCTTGATGATAAGGCAATTCACAAGTTTTCTAAAGAGGAAGCAAAGGAGACACAAGTAGTGGAATAAAGGTAAGTTCCACAAAAATGCTAAGGCTTCTAATGATGTTATTTGCTATGAATGAAGGAATCTTGGTCACATCAAGTCTTAATACCTAAATCTTAAAGCCAATCCTAGCAAAGAAAAGGTTAAGGAGAAAACAAATGTGGGGAAGGGCAAAAGGAGATTGTAGAGAATATTTTGGGCAGACTCAGCTTTGGATCCTTAGAAATAGAAGAAGAGGATGAAGTCACAAGTTTGTACTTAATGGCTAACAAGCTTGATTAATCAAATAAAGAAGAGGTATGTGACTTAACCATTGAAGAGCTATTTGATGTTTCTTAGAAAATATATACTGCATATAGAAAATTCAAAAAGATGCATGCTAGGTTGAACTTAGATTTTCTAGAACTACCAAAAGAGAATGAAATCCTTAAGAAAGATCACATAATGATTGATAGCAACCACATTAAACTATTGGATGAGAAGGATGATTTGAACAAACAGCATGAACTATTAAAATCATCACATATTGAACTTGAAAAATATTTCTAAACATTTATGGATGAATCTGGTAAAAGAGAGCATTATTTAAAAGTGGACAAGTCAAATTTAGAAGATGTAAATTCATATCTTAGAGAAAAATTAAAAGCTCTTGAGGAAAATAGGATCTCCCCAACACTTGAAGATTTTTCTAATCCAGATTTGAAAGAACAAATATTAAAACTTAGTAAAAAATAAATAATACACATAGATTGATAAATCCATTTCCTGGAGTGATTTTTTTTTTTTTTTTTTTTGTGAACTAATTGAGCATATCTCACACACTTGCACTATTAATAGTAAAACTCATTTAGTGTGAAGATCAAAGATGCATAAAACTAATCATATCAAACAAGCATCTATATTAATTTTGCCAAGAGGAGAACCCAAACTTGTTTGGGTTTCCAAGTCTAACATTTGATCATCTTATAGAAATGCTCTCAAACAAGACCTCATGAGAGCATTTAATACCTGGACAGCAGATGTTCTAAGAATATGAATGGAGATACTACACAATTCATATCGTTGGAAGCTAGAAATGGAAGCAAGGTTACACTGGGAGATAATACCACTAGAAAAGTGGTTGGCATAGGTATGATTGGAAACTTGAATAATTTTTTTAATTAGAATGTTTTACTTGTATAAGGTTTAAAGCCTAATCTGTTGAGTATTAGTCAGCTATGTGATAAAGGTTATAGTGAAAAAAAATTTCCATTAGTTGCATAATAAGTAAAAATGAAATTGATGTTTTAAATAGAATTAGGGTAAATAATGTGTACATACTTGATTTGAATTATATTAAATCACCTAATGCCTTTCATCTTAAAATATTTTTTGATGAATCATGGTTATGGCATAGAAGGCTTTGTCACGCTAGCATGAAAACAATAAGGAAAATTACCTAAAAAGAACTTATTAGAGGACTACAAACTAGACTTTACTAAGGATCACCTATGTGATGCATGTCAATTAGGAAAATAGATGAAATCCTCCTTTCATTCCATCAAGGATTTTAGAACTAGCAAACCAATAGAAATTATTCATATAGACCTTTTTGGACTAGTTAGCACTGTAAGTCTAGGAGGTAAAGTATTTGGATTTATGACTTTTCTAGATTCACTTGTGTTAAATTTTTATTTTATAAGAGTGAATCATTTGATAAATTTAGAAATTTTTGCACTTGGATTCAAAGAAAAGTATCAATTTATAAGAAATAATGTTTGGGAATTGATTGAAAGGTCAAAGGATCAAAGTGTTATTAGAACTAAGTGGATGTTCAAAAATAAAATGAATTATTTAAGAGTTGTGAATAGAAATATGGCAAAATTGATAGCCAAGGGGTATAATCAAATAGAGGAGATTAATTTTGAAGAGACTTTTTCCCCTATAATCAGGCTTGAAGTAAATAAGATTTTGTTAGCCTTTACATATTTTTAAAGGTTTTAAATTATATCAAATCGATATTAAGAGTGCTTTTTTGAATGAGGTAATACAATAGGATGTTTATGTTGAGCAACCTAAAGGTTTTGAAAAGTCTAAATTTCCTAATCATGTGTTTAAATATAAAAAGGCATTGTATGGACTAAAACAGACACCTGGAGCTTGGTTTGAGAGATTAAGCACTTTCTTATTAGAAAGTCTTTTATGAAAGAAGTGTGGACAGCACTCTCTTTTTAAAAAGATTAGAAGATGATATACTCATTATTTAACTATATGTTGGTGACATCATATTTGGATATACAAATAAAAATCTTTATGATAATTTTTTAGAAATAATAAGTAGTGAATATGAGATTAGTTTAGTGGGAGAATTGAGATATTTTCTTGGTCTTAGCATAAAGTAAAATGAGAAAGGAACTTTTCTTAGTTAGTCAAAGTATATTAAGGACATCTTCAAGAAATATGAAATGGATAATACTAAACTTGTAATTTCACTAATGAGTTCCTAAATGTAATTAGATAAGGACTCTAAGGGAAAATATATTAATCTAAACAAATTTAGAGGTATAATCGGATCATTGCTTTACTTGACTATTAGCAGACCAGATATAATGCTCAGTGTTTGTTTGTATGTTAGATTTCAATCTGATCTAAAAGAATCACATTTGATAGGAGTAGAAAGAATTCTTAGATATTTTTTGGAGCTCAAAACTTAGGGACTTGGTATTCTAAGCATAGCTCTTCATTTGAAATTGTTGGATATTTTGATTTAGATTTTGCAGTTTATAGGGTTGATCAGAAAGGTACATCTAGAACTTGCTAATTCATAGGAAATTCTTTAGTTTTTTGGTGTAGTTGGAAATAGAATTTAGTAGCCCTATCTACTGTTGAATCATAATACATTGCCCTAGATAGTTGTGTGGAACAAGTCTTTTAGTTGAAATAATAATTAATTGATTTAGCTTTTTCAATTGGCATAATTCAAATTTTTTGTGATAATCTAGTGCCATATACAGTTTAAAGAATCCTATTTAACATTTTAGAACCAAATATATAAATATAAGGCATCACTTCATCAAAGATCATGTAGCTAAGGGAGAGATTGAATTGAATCATGTTATTATGAAAAATCAACTTGTAGATATTTTCATAAAATCATTGGCCTTTGATACTTTTAGCACCTTAAGAACCAGGTTAGGTGTGATTGATCTTAATACTTAAATTGAAAATTCTACAAACTTGATGTGTCGTAAATATATGTTTGTTTAGTTTTCTTCAATTTATTTGTTTTATTTATTTTTGTGTGTTTTATTTTATATCTTTTCATTTTTGTTTTTGTTTTTACTTTGAGGCATTTTACTTGATAAAAAATAATTGGTTTTGAGAAATTTTTTTTATCATCGTGTCTTATTTTCTAAGTATTTTGTTTGTACTATATAAAACTTTTTTCGTCCCATACGAATATTGTAGCATGTGCATGGTAGATTTCAGAGTTATGCATGTGAAACTTGACTCCACTTTTATCCACAGACACCTATCTAATTATAACTAAAAAGCCCTTTGATAAAGCCCAACTCAATAAGGATATTTATAATCTTTTTGAAATTGGACTTCCACATCATAAGAGGAAGAAAAATATGGCTTTAGGATATATAGTTGCCTATATCCTATATAAGAAGTATCGTCTTATCCAGCCTGAACTTCTCATTGAACTTCCCATATACTTTATTGATGGCTCCTTTTAGGCACTTTTTAGGAGAGATTAGAGTTCTGAGAGTGATGATTCAGAGGAAGGAGGGGGAGCTCTAGCTCCAACACCTGCACCTGCACGTAGACCTGACCAGAATTTCTACTAATAAATGGTCCAACACTTTGATAGATTGGAAACTCATTTTGATCAACACTTCGATGAAATTAAGAACATCTTAATCAGTAAGATGCATATACCATGAAGATATGGGTTAGATTCGAGGACAGTTTGACTTGATCAATACAAATATAACTATGATGAATAGTTACTTTTCTGTGTTTAACCAACCACCTCTTCCAGACTAGGGCCTCTTAGATTTTTAGATGTACTTCTTATCATTATTACTAATGAGTTTTTTTATTTACTATTATGATGTTTCTTCTTGAGTTTAGTGTTTTTCTTGTATTTTGATGATGTTATCTTGATGATATGATGTGAGATGTTATCTTGAGATGATATATTTTTTAGAAATGTTTGTATGTGCTTTTGATATTAATGGAATATTGAAATATTTTGTTCACTTGAATTGAATTGTATCTCTTGAAATGGTTATATTTTTAATGGACAAATCTTTTGTAGTTGATCATTGGAATGGATTCTCAATTACATTGCTCTACAAAATAATTTCCTTATAAAATTGAATCTTTCAAAAGTTTTAATTAAATTATGATTGAATATAGACAAGGAGATTAATTTCATGTTCTTATAGACTGACATATCTAAACTATAATTATTGCAAGATTGACATCTTATTATTTTTTATTTTCTTTTTTAATATGTCTATTTTTGTTATTAGTGTAATTGGAATTTAGATTATTGATATTGGAAATATCTAAAAAAGTTTAAAAAAAAAACAAGGAGAAAATGCACACAGCATGCAAAAATAAAAAAGATGTGCAATGGTTCTCAAAGTGAAAAGCGGCAAAAAATTAACCCAACTAGATAATATGCATAAAGTGTGCCACAAATATTTGAAAAGATGTGCAATGTCACCAATTGTAAACCTTTATTGTGTTCTTTCCTTTATCATTCAATCTCTAATCCAAGTTCATCTAATTAACAATAATATTCATTATTGAATTCAAAGTTAATAAATATTCATTTCGTCATTTCTATAATAATTTTTTTATTTAATTTGTCTAGCATGAACAAAGAACCTAGCTGACTTTTCTTATCTTAGTTATTCTTTGATTTAAAAATTTGAAATTTTTCTTTTTCATATTTTCAAGTTAATATTGTATTTGCAATTGTCTTAAAATCCATTCCTTCTTCAACTCTTTTAGTTTATCTACAGAAACCTTTCATTTCAAAGTGTACTTTCCTTTTTATTGTTGTTAAAAAGTGGAGTTATAATATTGTTTAATTAATGTTGTATGTATGTTATGTGTTTGTATATGTTGTATTGGGATTGTGTGTTCAAGATTTGTGTGTGAAGTGATGTGTGTATGTTTTAAATGGTTGAATTGAATGTTCGTGTTCATAATTAAAAGTTAGTGTTCATGTTTTTGTTTGATTCGTGTTTTTGTTCGAGTTCTTTCTTTAGTAGTTTTTGTTTTAGTTTTTTTTTTGTTGATCTTTATGGCAACCCCTTATTTTAAACTGGTTATACATTTAGAGGGAGCTAAGGAGAAAAATTATTTTTCATGTTAACTCAATCAATAATATTTTGCCATCATCAAAAAGGGGGAGATTGTCACAACCTAATTTTCATAACTATATTTTCATAACATGTGTATTTTTTATGATTCCAAAATATTCTTGTTTTGAATACTGTTTTCTCCTAACATATATTAGAAATATTATTTTTATTGTTTGTGTGTACTAACATTTCATGGATATCATACTCCAGACTGCTAAAGACTTCAAGTCAGATTAGATTAAGTTTTATTGTATTTGAAGTCTGTAGTTTTAATAATTTTATAAATTTTGAGAGAGTGTGATTGTAATTAGGTAATCGTGTACACACACACACTAAGGGAGAGTAAAATTTATGATTTTTTAAAACTAATCATTCTATCAATCATACGGGATGATTTGACCTGATGGTTCCTCCATAAAGCAAGTAATCAAATCATGCCTGAAAATATTTCTAAGCATTGTTCGTACTATTTAAAGTTTCCTTCATACAGATGACGTGCAAAGTATGAAATAAGTGCATATTTTTTTGTCCATACAAGAATATGAATTTTTTTAACTATTCGTACTGTACGAACTTTGGTTCATACAAATGACGTACATAGTACGAAATGAGCGTGTATCTTTTCATCCATATAAACAGATGAATTTTTTGAACTATTCGTACTGTACAAACTTGAGTTTGTACAGATGTCCTGAGTACAAAATGGACCCATCCATTTTCATACCAAAAAAAGCAAGATTTGGTTAAACCAGTTTATACTGTGTGATATGGGATTCGTACAATATGGAATCCAGAGTATAAAAATGGTTCTTACATAATATTATTGGATGAATCTGTTCAATTTTGAACTGTTTGTCTGTATGATTTTAGTTCGTATGTATGCCTATCATAGTATGAAACCAGTTCATATAAGTTCATACAATCAATTTTTGAACAGATTGTATGTACAATGTTCGATCATACTATATGATCATGGATAGTCAAATTGAAAATTTTAATTTTCTGGATGGTTTTTTATGTCTTTCATATATAAGGTCCTAAAACTTGACTGTGGATGAATCCTTCTTCTTTTTTTCTTTAAGAGAAAGTGTGAAAGTAATTTGAGAGAGAGTTCTTGCAAGTGGAGAGTATGAAAGGTTCACAAGATTGTCCAAAGGTGAGAATCTCTTTGTAGGTGTGTCAAATCTCTTCCTTACTTATTTAAACATGTTCGAGAGAAGATCTTTGAAGAAGATCTAGTTCTCTGCTAACACTTGGAGAGTGTGAAAGGATGATGGTTCTCTACTGACACTAGGAGGGTGAGAAAGGACGACAGTACTCTGCCAACACTAAAAGGGTGTGAAAGGCTGATGGTACTCTGTCGCACCAGGGATTGGTGGAAGAGAGGATAATTGTAAAGGCTTCTCCACCTTTCTGTGGGAGTAGAAGGAGAGTCACTTTGGTAATAGTGCAATACCTAAAGAGGGAGTCTTCTTGGAGTGGAATTATATCAAGTTGGACTAAACCACTATAAATCTCTTTATTTTTATTTTACAATAATTTTATTTTTTTGCATTTTTTAATTTTGTGGTTGAATGTTTTTTTATTTAAAAAAAAAATTCTTTGTGCAAAAATTATAAGAATGGTTTTCTATAAAATTTTCAAGAAAACTTTTAATTACCAATTCACCCCCCACCCCCACCCCCTCCTAGTTAGCCTTAGGACAATTGCTTTAGGTCTAACAACCTATACGGACTTTCAATCCAATCATCGGGAGAGAAGGAAAAGTTGAGTAGCAGTCAAATAAGATTCCAACTAACAACCCAATTGCAATTATAGCTAACATCAACCCAACCAATACCAACAAATAAATAATGAAAAACATTAAGAATATAGGGTGGAACCAATACAAAAAATTTATATAGGGTAAAACCAAATCATAAACCTAAAGATCATAAATTAACCACCCCCAAAAACCATCTAGAAAATAACCACTAGAATAAACAAACCAATACTAAATAGCCAAACAATAAAATGATATGGGAAAAATGCCATCAAATTATAAAAAAGATAGGATATAATAAAGTGGTTAAAGTCTTACATACAAAAGACCATCTTTGTCTAAACTTACCAAACCTTTCAAGAAAGTAGGTAAGTTAGAGCAAGTAAAATCTTTGAGGTAGTAAGAAAGCATCCATAATTAGTGAACCAGTCAGCATAAGTATTCCCCTCCCTCAAAATATGATAGATATGAAAGTTAAAAGATTTAAAAGTTGATTAATCTCACGAATAAGGTAAAAAAAATTATGCCTATAAGTCTTAAAATTATAGTCCTTCAAGCAATGAAGGATATAAGTTGCATCCACCTCAATCCAAAAATCTTCAATGTTCAAAGAAAGCCAAAGTTTAAGACCATTACAAATAGAAGAAAGCTTTAAAAAAATGATAGAATATCAATTTAAAGGGCCAGTAAAAGCCTTGATCATATTTCGAAAGGAATCCCTAATTATACCACCACAACCAGAGTTCTTAATGGACCCATCCGTGTTCAATTTATAAATAAGATGTCGAGTTTTAATATAGTACACTAGATTGGGGCCATCATTACCTCTAATACAATGAAGAGAAATACTACATTTTGGGCCATAAAACTACAGCCCCAAAAATTTTTAAAGCCCAAAAGATTAGCAGAATAAAGATTCACATCTTTATCTTTAATTTTATTAATAATTTTTTAATGATTCATACTCTAATTATTGTAAATAGAGTCATTTCTAGAAAACCACAAAAACTATATAACAAGAGAGGGAATAGAATTCTTAATATGATATTTAAAATGGACAAACTAATTATTAAGCATAGCAAAAAGATTAATATTTCCATTGAAAAGATTTTATCTAAAAATGTCATCAAAATACATCTAAACTTTAGTCGCAATAGGTTCAAAAATAAAAATATGATCCATATTCTCTACATAAAAGAAGCATTGGCACTTAGAAGGTAAAGCAAAGCCTTTAGAAACTAAGTTATCATCAGTAGGAACATACTTATCCATAACACTCCAAGTGAACATAGAAGTAGATGTAAGGATACTTTTGTGCCCTATCATAGAAAACACTAATAAAACATGATTTTTAACTCTAATAAAGTTCCAAGCATCCTTAAAATTAAAATTTCTAGAAGCAAAAAACCTTAAATAATAAATAATCCTCCATGTCAACATTCTGGGGAACTTTGATAATATGGCTAACCACAAAGTGGGGGATGACCCAGGTTAATTTTTCAATATCCCAATTGTTATCAAAAATAAAATAACTCACTTTAACAATAGAAGTAGAATGAGTGTTAAGGATATAATAAATAGAAAAATGAATCATCCAATGGTCTTGCAAGAAAAAAAAAACATTACCTTGGCCTTGCCCCCCATTGAATCATGTTCTCAACTTCCCATTTGATGTTGCAAAGTCTCTTCCAAATCCTAGAGTAAACTTTTTTATATAAATAGGAAATATGATGTTCTGTAATACAATACTTAAAGGACGTAAACTTAGCCCAAAGGCTTTATTGGCATGAAAATTAAACTAATATTTAATAGAAAATGCATGGTCCAAATCCACTATCCTTTTATAACCAAGACCACCTTCATCAAACACCCTGCAATAATTACTCCAAGAAGACCAGAGTAATTTAGATTGAGTGGAAGTGCACCCCTAAAAACTTTTCTTGAAAATTATCTCCAAATGATTACAAATAGAGGCAGTTGGTTGAATGGTTTGTAAAATGTAGATAGGCAAAGAGTAAAGAACACTCTTAATAAGGATTAGTCTCTCACCAAAAGATAACAAAGATAGTCTATTATGCATAGAAGAGATAATATCATCAAAAAGAAAAGACCTTTTCTTGCCTTTATAAAGGGGAATGCCCAAATATTTAATAGGAAGACAACTTTGCATAAAACCAATGATACATTTAGTATTTTTAACATGATCTAGATGCATATTCTTGTAAGTAATGAAGTAGCTCATATAGTTTTTAATAAAAAGACAACTAGCATTATGAAAATTATGAAAAATTTTATAAGAATAATAACCATATTCAAGGAACCATTGGCAAATATAATGATATCATCAGCAAAGCCTAAGTGAGAAATAGGAGGACCACCCATAATTCTATATAACAAATTGGGGTGATTTTAATAAAGATTCTCAACGCTTTTAGACAAATATTCAACTAAAATAATGAATAATGTAGGGGAGAGGGGATCACTTTGCCTCAAACCTTGAGAAGCTTTAAAGAACTAATTTCCTTTACCATTAATAATAATAGTGAAATAACAATCTTCAATGTAACTTTTATTAAGTTGAATAAAAATAGAATTAAAGCCAAATAAATGCAAAATGTTATAGAGAATGTTCTAATTCATGTTATCATAGGCTTTGGCTATATCCAACTTAAAGATAAAATTCCCCCCTCTCACCTTAGTATTAATTTGATTGAAAAGCTCTTGAGCTAGGAGTATGTTGTTAGAAACACCTCTACTCTTCACAAAGCTAGTTTAGCAAGGAGAGATAACTTTGGGAAGGAATGAAGCTTAACAACCCATGAGAATTTTAAAGATAACTTATTAAAAAAAGTGCTAAGCTAATGGGCTGAAAGTCATCCCACTGGTTGAAAGCATTTTTCTTATGAATATGAATAATGGATGTGAAGGGAAACAATTTGGGTATAGGCTTACCAGGAAAAAAGTTCAAAACCACCTCATCCCAAATCTCCACTAAAAATCTTCTGATCTTGTTAAAAGAGCTTAGTATTGAAGTCATCTAGCCTAGCCACAGAGTCATAATTCGTGCTATTAATAGTGTAAAAAATCTTATTACTAGTGGGGGTTGAATAAGGTAAGATTGTCATCCCCCGATATAATAATAGAGACGAGTCAATAGGAGTATAAGAATAATATTTATAGAGAAGGTTTTTAAACTGAACCATATCATAATTGGTAATGACATCCTCAGTCTCAAAAGTGGTACCATCATGAAGATAAACTTTAGGAAAAAAAAATCTTAGACCTTCTCTTTTTCACTAAGCCATGGAAATACTTAGTGCTAGTATCACCCTTAATAAGATGCCTAGAAGTAGCTTTTTGTCTCAAAAAAAACTTCCTCTTGAGCTTTAAAATTTAAAAGTAAAACTTTGGAATGTTTTGAAAGCTTAAAATCCTCATCATTGGGGTCCTCTCTACAAATGCTCTCTAATGAATTAACCTTTTCTTCAGTAGCCAATATGTCAGAGAAAATTTTTTTGAAAATATTCTTGTTCCACCACTTAATTTTAAATTTAAGCCTTTTGAGTTCAACTAAAATTTGTTCATACCATGGATAGAATTATTAGGGTGAAAATGAGTTTGCCAATTATCATGGACCATAGGTAAAAAGGAACAGTCTAGTAGCCTCATATTTTGAAATCTATAAATATGAGGAGAGGAGTTAAATTGGGGAATGTTCAACATGAGTAGAAGAAAAGCAATTGATCTAATGGCTATTAAAAAGAATTTGATCAAGTCTTTGCCACAAATTACCATGGCTCAAAGTAAAACTATTAACAAAAAAGCTAATGTCCATCAAATTACAGTATAAAATCATGTCGTTAAAGTCCTCCATAGATTGATAGATACGGGTAGCTCCATCGAGTCTTTCACCAAGAGAAGAAATAGTGTTAAAATCACCACCCATCATCCAAGGTAATGTAGCCATGGTATGGAAGGTAGTAAGTTGATCTAAAAGAGATCTTCTAAAAAAATGAGACGAAGAAGCATAAATAATGGAAGAAAAACATTTAAACTAAACAATTTCAAAAGGTAATGAATAACTAGGTTAAAATTTCCAATAATATTAATTAAAATAGGATCTTTCTAAAACACCCAAGTTTTATTAGAACTGTTGGCAATCCCATGATTAAAACCCAAAAATTTACAAATGGAAACTAGCTTAGCAAATGAAATAAAAGGTTTAAATAAGACCAAAAAAAAAAAAATTAGGATTTCTTTAAATATTCTTAACTCTAATCCTAGATGAGGGGAAACCAATACACCTAACATTCCAAATAAGTGACTTAAACATTAGAAGATCGATTAACAATTTGGGACCTAGTGCTCCTAGGGGATTAAAGTACTATATTTTTAATTCTTATACTTATTTTTTTGAACTTTGAAGAACCCATCGTTATAATCCTCATTTTTTTCATCAAGATTACCCTATTAGCTGAAGGGGAAATTTGATGGTAGGAAATAATATATGAAGTATTAAAAGAGGAATACAAAGATTCCTTAGAAGCATTGTCAACATTGATATCATGAATAAATTCCCCTTCCTCTCCATTTTACAGCACATTCATGGTAGAAGTATTATGAATAGAATCAGAACAACCAATATCAGAACTTAAAATTTAAAGAGCATTAATGTTTTATGAATAATACAAGGCATTTGAGATAAAGCTAGAGCATTAATATGTTCAGAGTTAATACCAACAATTTGATCATCTAAGGAAATAAAAGCAATATTGTTAGGATATCAATTAGGTAAAATAAGGAAAGCATTTGATCCATTATTGGGTTGAGCAATCAAAACATACACATCTTTTTTTATCAACTCAACATTATTTTCCAATTCTTTAGCAATAACATCATCCAAGATATTGTTATGGGCATTAAGCAAAGTGATAGGTTCCTGAATGGGCACTTTGGTTTCGTTAAGATAAAGGTTCTAAGAAAGATATGTAGCTAATAGTTCAACCATATTATCATAATGGTTATACTCTTTAATAGATTTTCTTTTTTTACAAAGATGAGGATATAAATTGAATCAATCAGAAATGTTATGTCCATGCATTCTACAATGGTTACAAAAAGTAGGAAAATTATCAAATTCAACTTTCTGTAAATATCCCATGTTTTCTGGACCAAGCCATATTTCGTTAGTATATTTTTTTATAGCATCTAATTCCACTAAAATAAAAGAAACAAACAAATGAGAACAAGAAGTAGTTTGATCTATCTGAAGAGGCTTGATAGAAATAGAAGGAAAAGCATGTAAAATTTGTGGGTTAAACATATGTAGCTGCAAACTAGAAAAGAGATCCAAATAGGAACTATTAAGGAATCCTCTTTAATATATAAAAATAGAGTCCATTTTAAGAGCCTCGTTTGGCAAGTATTAATTTAGTAAGTTCTTCTAATAAAGATATAATTGTAATCAAGGTCATCCGACAATTGAATCGTAATATATCTCACATTTGAAAGACCAATAGAAAATGATCCATGTAATGTCAAATTTACCAAAAATACTCTAATAGAATCAAGATTGGATCTGCGCATAAACAATTTACCAACTAAACTAAAGTCAAAAGGAGTAGCTTATTTTTCAACAAAATTATAAGTATCGTTGTATTTTATAACTATTACTTTTTATAATTTTAATTACATTGTCGAAATAATTATATTGTTACACTTACTTGTATCTTTATTTTATTTGTTTATTTTATATTTATGGTTGCCTACTTTATAGATATAGAAAGTAACATTTTCTATTTGACTCTGAAATAGTAAGAACACTTTCAAAAATTTTAAAACCAAAAGAAATATATAAATGACTAGACCTTTACTATATCAAGATAATTTTAGGCTTCTTTGGGATTATACTAACCCTTTTGTAGATGGAATTCATTAGAGCATTAATAGGCCTTTGAGTCAAGCTAATATTTTGAGTTAAAACTTGTCATAAATCAAATGTTTGAAAATTCTCAATTTAGGAGAATTCTTGTTGAAGATTGCCATTTACACTAAGACAATTTTATAGAAATTTATGAAATATTTAGGTATATTAGACTTTGCAATTATGCTATTTAACTTAGATTGTTCCCACTTTATCTAAGAGACAAAGCTAAGAAGTGGTTGAATTTTTTACCCCTGGGCTATATAACCACATGGAATGAGTTGGCTCATAAGTTTCTTCTAAAGTATTTTCCATCATTAAAGACTACCATGCTTAGAAATGATATCACATATTCAACATTGTTTGAAGGAGAATTAATTTATGAGAATTGGGATAAATTTAAGGAAATGCTTAAGAATAGCCCTCACCATGCATTACTGGTTATTCAAATATTTTATAATGGATAAGTAGGATCTCTTAGAGCAATCACATATGCTATAGTAGGAGGATCATTTGTGTCTATGCAATTTAAGGAAATATACGAATTAATAGAGGAAATAACTACTAATAATTTCTAGTGGCTAACAAATAGTTTAAATCCTATTAGAATAGTAAGAATTTATTAATCTAATACTTTGTCAATTTTAAAAGTACTAGTGGAAGTAATTTCTAAGAAAATAAATAACATAGAAGTTAGAACTAGGACAAATGGGCATGATAATGTCAAAATATATCCTAGAAGTTTAAGCACCGCAACACAGAGCTATGTAGCACCACACCATTATCACTCATATTTTGAACAACTCCATTATGACAGGAATGGGTAGATAACCTTGGAAAATATTGTTACACAACTAAGAATCCAATTACATAATCATCTACTGCTCCTAGAAAAATTGAGGATCAAATAGGGCATCTTGTTGGTTTGATTATTTAACAAAAATTGTAAGAATAATTTCCTAATATCTAACTTAGAGGTGGGAAAGATTTGGGAGACCCTTACAAAGATAAATATCTACCGAAAAAAATGATGTTGAAGATGAATAAGTCAAAAATAAATCTTTATTGAATAACTTGACCCTATAAAAGAAACTAAAAATTAATTATGAAGTTTGTAGAGAGATCCCAACCACCTTTTCCTCAGAGGTTAATAAAAAAAAAAAACTTGATTAACAATTCTTAATGTTCTTAGAAGTGTTTAATAAATTAAGCATTACTATACCCTTCTTTGAAGATTTAGAACATATGCCCACCTATGTAAAATGTATGAAGGACTTTTTTAATAACAAACAGAAGCTAGTGGAATTAAATTATATCATTAACTAAAAAGTGTAGTTTTATTATTTAAAAGAAACTTCTTAAAAAACTTAAAGATCTTAGGAGTTTTACCATTCCTAGAACTATTGTTGACAAATTTTGTGGGAGAGCCTTATATAATTTAGGATCTAGTATAAACCTCATCATACCACTTTATATCTTTAAAAGATTAGATATAGGAGAGGTTCAACCTACTTCTGTTACTTTTAGGTTAGCTGAATGATCCTTCAAATACCTAGGAGGGGTAATAGTAGATGTTTTGATTAAAGTTTTTTTTTTTTTTTGAGGAAATGCAGAAATTGCATTAAAATAAAAGAGTAGAAAACCTAATACAAACTAGGGAAAAGTAACTGAAGATCCTTTTTCCAATAAGAAAAAAGGACTTTATTGAAACAAAATTTGTTATTTTAAATTTTTTATAAATGAAATGACATCCACTATATCCTATTTTGAAACTGTTGAGATGTAGGGGATACCAAAATATAAAACAACTCGAGGGTTGATCAATATCCTTGAGTTCCCATCCAGTTGGAAAATAAGAATTAGTAAAGATCCCATAATCATTTAGGCAATGTTTAAAATAACAAATTAAAAGAAAAAGGAAATAAAAGCTGAAAAGAAAATTATATATCAATAATAATTTCCAAAAGTTTGGTATAGCATTACCAAACTTTATGACCATATGCTCCATCATCAAAAATATCTTTGCTATGATGTTGTCCAAGTGAGAAAATCTTTGCATTATTAGTGAGAGAAAAGGAAAGAAGACCCTTTCAAACTGAGCTTCTCTTTGTGATTAGCTATCTTTCTTCTAGGTAACTCTTTCACCAAACCCAAGGCTTGGAGTTCTTTGAATAAAATATTCTTTGATCCAGGTGACTCTTTCTTCTTGTCTTTCTTAAGACAAGTTTTTTTCAAATTTAAACTAACAGCTGAATGAGGAGAGTTATCCCTTGATATAAAATCGGGAATAATAGAAGAAGAGGGATTACCAATTAATAAGGAACCAGCCACCAAAGTTGTTGATGGAGGTTCTATTACAGAATTTGTTACAACTTATTCCTGAATACCAGATTTTTTGCATTGAAAATCTGGATTGAGAGCTCCCACTACTTTAGCATTTTGTGTTGATTCGGTAGCCTTTGTAGGAGACAAAGTTGAAATCTGATCCTCCTTTATTACAGCCTCCAGATTTTGAGTTATAACTAAGTTCGTAGGAGAGAAAACCGGATTCTCAACAACCTTTGGATTGATCAAAAAATCCTTTGAATTTAGTACAGCATCTGTATCCAAAATATCAGCTAAATTTTGATGTTTTGAATTTTCAAATTTTGAATTTTGAAAATCCACTTCCTCAACAACTATGGTTTCAATCTCCCTAGAGTCTTCTAACAAACCAGTATCCATAATTTCAATCTCAGCCAAAGCATTAAATGAATTTGATTCAAAATCTGATTCCCGAGAATCAAGCTGATTTGTATAGAATTTAAAATTCTATTTAACCGCCACTTCATCTCTATCCTTGAAATCAGCATTATTTTTAGTATGGCATTTGAAATCTACAATTCCCTCTGGATCGGACATTTACTTGAACTTGTTTACAACTTCTATTGATTGTGTGATCTCTACAGGTTCAGCAAGATCAAATTGTTCACTACTACCATCCTTCCCAGATTTTTCAGCTGCTGAAAAAGTCTTTGATTTCACCTTATTTCTAAATGATTTCTTCTTGTTTTTGAACTTGACTTGCATCCAAGGACGATAAAGATATTCGGAATCATTAGAGATGGAAGGGATTTCTTGTATATTAGGACAAATTGAATCAATATGTCCTATTCTCCCATATTTGAAACAAAGTGAAGAAATATTTTCGTATTCAAATTTCTGAAAAAAATTTCCATGCAACCCTTCTACCCATATTCCAGAAGGAAGTTTAGAGTTCAAATTAACACGAATGCATGCTCTAGCAAATTCTCTTCTTCCCCACCTAAACATATTTCCATCCAATAGTAATGGAGTCCCAATTCTAGAGATTATTCTACTGATATTGGTCTCATCCCAGCAATGTAAGGGTAAGTGAGGAAGACGAACCCAAATCGGAGATGAAACACCTTCCAATGAGTTAGAAGAGAAGTTAGGAGACCATTTGTCAAACCCAACTGCAAAACCCCCTACAAACCATGGACCACCATTTAGGACTTCTTCCATTGCTACATGAGATTCAAAGGAACATAGTAGCCAATCTTGGCCAAGTAAAGTTAAGTTGAATCCTCCATATTTCTTCCATCACATTTTGAGAAAGGAATATCTTTCTCAAGAATTTTAACGATCAAAGATTTACTCAAAACTTGAATATTGGATTTTTCTTTATCCATATCCAGTTTAACTATGTTTAAATCTTCATCCTCATCATGATTTTTAATCCAATTAATTTTAATGTGTGGTTTTTTAATCCACACATTAGAATTTTCTAGATTTGAATATATAATTGGATTATTGATATTGACATTAGCCTTGTCAATATCCTTGACATTCTTCAAAATATCAACAAAGCTACTCCTTGAAGAAGAAGCTTCTTTGTCATTTGCTCCAAATAATAAAATCGGTAAAGGAGAGTTAGGTAACTTGTTGGGAACCGAAATTACCTCTTTTCCTTTACTTGAATCTGGCAATGGCTTATGTTTAGCCAACAATGCCCCCTCTTTGATAACAAGAAGAGATTCTAAAACACAAAGATTGTGAGGAGAGATGCGTTTGAAGGAGAATCTACGTTTTGAATCCAACATAATTGGACTCACGTTAGATATGATTGATTTGGTGTTTTGATTAAAGTTGATAAATTTATTTTCCCTATCAATTTTATTATTCTAAAAATGGAAAAAAAACAGGGTCATAACTCTCATTTTAGGAAGACCATTCTTAACTACAAAGAAATCCATGATCGATGTAGAATTTATAGAGTTTGAATGAATGATAATTCAATACCAAAAGATAACCCTCAAAGAAAACTTAACCCTTTAATGAAAGATGTTGCAAAGAAATAGATTCTTAAATCGCTTGATGTTGGAATTATTTACCTTGTTTTTTATTGTTCTTAGGTTATCCCTACTCATTTTATTCCTAAAAAAGGAAGATTGATTCTTATAACAAATGAGCATAATGAACTTATACCTACAAAAACCACATAGGTTGGAGGATTTGCATGAATTATAGGAAATTAAATAAATCCACTAATAAGATTATTTTTATTTGCCTTTTATTGAAAAGATGTTGGATATGTTGGCAGGACATCCATTTTATTATTTTCTAAAGGGATATTTTGGATATCATCAAATCCCTATGTTTTTTAAGTTAAGTAGGATTTTATTGGAGATTTATGAAGGACTTCTCTAGAATTTCTAAACCATTATGTCCATTAATAGTGAAGGATGGTCCTTTTATATTTATTTCAACATGTCTTGAAGCCTTTAATACTTTAAAGCAACACTTGATTTCTGCTCCAGTTATTATATCTCCTAATTGGTCTTTACCTTTTGAAAGTTCATTAGGGATGTTAGGCCCTTATGAAGTAGCCCAAGGCTAACCAAGAGGGGGGTGAATTGGTATTTTAAAAAACCATTAAGTAAAGCACAACAAAACTCAACCAAAATCACCAAAGAAATCAAAGTGCGGAAAATTAAATGCGGAAGCAGTAAAAAGAACACAAGGGTTTATAGTGGTTCGGTTAGCTCAACCTACGTCCACTCTCCGGAGGTGCCCTCCGAGTATGGCACTACAAACGTGACTCTCTTTTTTTCTCCCACAGCAACGAAGAGAAGCCCTTACAAAACCTCCTTTCCGCCCACCCCGGCGAGGCAAAGAACCTAACTCCTTTTGCTTCCTCCTGAAGCACGCAGAGAACCTTGATCGATTACTGAAGCTTACCTCTCCCAACCCTTCCAAGGACAAGAGACTATAGTGGAAGAAGAAGTGGAAATAATGCTTGGAGAAAACCTTGTGAATCCCTCTCACAAGCTCCCCCTCACAAGATCCTCTCTCTCTCTCCTTCTCTCTCTCTCCTCTAGGCTTTCTCAGGTCAAGACAGTAGCAAAAGATTTTTTTTGCATGAGAAAATTTGGGCCCTTTAAATAAAATTTCAAGAACCGATTTTATCATCCAGGATGATAGGAATATCGTCCAAGACGATAGGAATATCATCCTCACCTATCAGTACAAAATAGGCTCAATTAACCGGGATGATTTTGGACGATCGAAAGAAAGTTGGTTACCACATCCAGGATGATACAATATTGTCCTGGACGATTAGTTCAAATTCGAGTATAATTATCTTGAACATCGCCTTGAATAGATTCTGGCCAATGTCAATCGTCCAGTTCATCGTCCTGGCCGATTATGCGATTGGCCCGATCTATGTGATCGTATCAATCAGCCTTAATTTCTTTCCATAATTGCCAGATTAATTTAAGCATAATTGTGTTGTATCTTCCAGGCCGATATAGAGATCATCCTGGTGGATAATTTAAAATAAAGAATACCTAAATTGATCATGGCGGCTGATTCTTTCTGATTTGAGCCTATCGTCTTGGCCAATACACGTATCGTCCAGGCCGATCAGCTTAATGACGGTTGCCTTAACCATGATGGCCTAATTAGGGTTTCTATTTTGAACCTTATCGTCCCGGATGATATAAACATCGTCCAAGCCGATATGAGTAAAAATCATAAAACTCTAAATCAAATATAAAATCACTCAAGTGTGTGTGTATAGGTTTACTTAGCATCAAACACCTTAAAGGTTACAATTGACTCATAAAAGGGAAAAAGTACATTACAAACTAACTCAGACCTAGTCTACCCAATCCTCAGCTGGATCCATTTGCCATTCGATCTTGTGGCCCTTAAATGTTAGTAGGCAAGGCAGTTGTAGAGAAGTAGGATTGTTTGCTATCATCAATATCGTAATTCATAAAAATATATTTGCAACAATCTCCTCCTTTTTGATGATGGCAAACACATATTTTTCAAACTGTTCTAAAAGAATTTTGAAAGGTAAGCGTAAAAACAAATCAACCAGTATAAACTTCTCCCCATTTGTCATCACAAAAAGGAGGAAAGTAAAACAAAAAGGTCTATTCTCTTTTTTTTTTTATCATGGCATGAATATGAAATAGTTTCCATGTGATTGATTTTAAAGATTTGTAAGTTAATGAGTTAACAACATCAAAAATCCAAAAAGATGGTAAGGTATCTAATCATGGTTACCCTTAGCTCAGATTTTCTTTTAGGGTAAAATTATCTTTTGAAATAAAAAACCTAGCTAAAAAAATTCAATTGGATATGAAAAAGAGATCTGTTCACTACTTGGTTTCAGAAAAAATATCTTATAGAATAATGTATCAAAGTAATTTTTTCACAATCGCAAAAAGTCAAAATCAAGCCTTTGATTTTCTCAAGTGAAACATGAAATCTTCTCAATTTTAAAAGTTTGAAAAGAGAGGAGAGCTTGCTTTCTGTGGGCTCATCTATGTCTCTTATCAATTTGAATGGTGCTTTGCGCATCTTTTGATTTTTGATACACTTTGTGTATTTTTTTTATTTGGCGTCATTAAGCTTCTTCTATTTTTGGCATCATTGGCCAATTTTATTTTTTATTTTTGCAAGCTACATTCTCTTTAAAAAAACTCTTAAATAATATTAGTTGTGAGTATATCTTCTAGATAATAGAGAAGAAAAACTCACTCTCTAATATAGGGAAGAACAATCCACAAAAAAGAAATAATAATCGTATGAAGAAATTCAATGACAGGGTAAGAAGTGACATAAAGACTTTGATCATTATAAATATAATATAGATTTGCTATAGAAAGTTTGAAAAGATCTTAATTACATAATTTATTTGTTAATTTGAGATAGACTATTGATTAGAAAAGAATGCTCTACCACTAAAATATTTTACAGAAAGAGACAATCAACAGAATATTTTTACCCTTTAACAGATTAAGAGATGTAAAATATTGACTACAAATTTTTAAATAAGAACAAGATATATGATATCACTTCAGCGATGATTTGGAAAAATAAATTTAAGTAAACAAAAAATAAAGCACGAAAACGGAACAATAAAGAAAAAGCTAAAAAGTAAAGTAATAAAAGAAGAAAAAAGAAGAAAAAGAAAAAAGAAAAGCAGATAAAAAATCAGTAGAAATCAAGTTCATGAATTTATGTCAATCACACCCAATCTGATCCTTAAAGAGTTGAAAGTGTCGAAGGCCAGTGGTTTAGTGAAGATGTCAGCCAATTTATTCTCAGTCGTCACATGGTGTAACTCAATGTCTCGCTTAGTCACATGGTCTCTAATAAAGTGATGTCTAATGTCAATGTGCTTAGTCCTTGAATGTTGGATAGGATTCTTAGAAATGCATATGGAACTAGTGTTATCACAAAAAATTAAGATGGTGCCTACAGGTAATCCTAAATCCAATACCTGTTATTTTAACCAAAGGACTTGGGCCACACAACTTCCTAAAGCAATGTACTCAGCTTCAGCAGTGAAAAGTTCAACAGAGTTTTGCTTTCTACTAGACCATGAGACCAAAGACTATCCTATGAATTGGCAAGTTCTAGAAGTGCTTTTTCTATCCACCTTACATCCTGCAAAATCAGAATCAGAATATCCAATAATCTCAAAAGAAGTGTTGGGCCTAGGGTACCAAATTCCTAAGCTTTGGGTCCCTAAAAGGTATTCAAGAATTCTTTTAATAGTAGTCAGGTGGGATTCATTAGGGTCAACTTGAAATCTAGCACAAAGACAAACGCTAAACATTGTATCAAGTCGGCTAGCAGTCAAGTAAAGTAAAGAACCAATCATGCCTCTGTACTTCTTCTGATCAACAAACTTACCACTAGCTTTTTCTCACAACCTAGATTTTTCTGAATCCAAGTAAAAAAGGTTTTAAACTCCTAAAATAACTCATTTTTGTGTGACAGAAATCTAGTCCAAGTAAATCTCAAGTAGTCATCGATAATTACAAAACCATAGACTTTCCCTCCCAAGTTGGCAGTGCTAATGGGTCCAAACAAATCCATGTGAAGGACTTCTAAAGGTCTAGAGGTGCTAATGTCCTTAATGGGATGAAAAGTGGAGTGGACTTACTTTCCTAATTGGCATGCATCACCAAGGTGGTCTTTAGAAAACTTAGGCTTGGGGACACCTCTAACTAGGTCTTTTTTGGTCACTTTCCTAAGGGTTTTCATACTGGCATGACATAATCTCCTATTCCACAACCATGAATCATCAACAGCAGTTGTTAAGCAAAATAATGCTGCACATTCAATGTTATTTAAATCATGCATGTAAACATTATTGATCCGCTTTTCCTACAAAATAGTATTGTTACTTAAGCTTATAATGTATTAATTTGCAAAAAATTATATGATGAAGCCCTTGTCGCAAAGCTGACTGATGCTTAGCATATTGTGTTTTAATTCATCTACAAGCAAAACATTTTCAATCATAAGGTTCTTGGAATTACCAATTATACCTAAGCCTACAACCTTCCTGGTAGTGTTGTCTCCAAGAGTAACTTTGCCTCCTGTCCTGATCTCCAGCAAAATGAATTGATTGGCATCACCAGTCATATGTCGAGAGCATCTGCGATCCAGGTACCACATACTCTCATGAGGCCTTTTGTGAGAGCTTACCTATAAAATCATCAAATGTTAGATTTAGGAACCCAAATAGGTTTGGGTCCCTTCTCATGAAAAGTGGAATGCAATGCATGTGTGTTATGCTGTGAATCATGCAATTTGGGTCTCCACACCTAATGTGTACTACAATGAATGGTGCAAGTGTGTGAGATGTGTCATATCATGCCACATGAAAAATATCTAACACCAAAAAAAGGATTTCTTAAATGGTTTGGGTTATAATGCCTCTTCCTAGGTGTTGGCTTTTGATCGAATGTGGGTGTCATCCAATTTCTCTTAAGTGTATCCAATTCACTTTTAAACCTCAAGTTTGTACTTTTTAAAGCATCATTATCAATTTTCAAATTGTGCTCCATCTATTTACATTTCTTAAAATCAAATTCAAGTCAGGTGTGTGAAGCTTTTAATGAATCATGCTCATCAATTAATTCAGAATGCTTTTAATTTAATTCATCAAATTCATCAAGTAGAGCCATGTGATTTGAATTAATTATTGAATGATCTTTAATCAAAATTTCATGCTCTTTTTGTAAATTCAAAAGCTCCAATTTCAAACTAGCATGAGTTTTCTTAAGTTTTCTATATGATGCTTGAATGTTTTCAGAAACTTCAAGGAGTTGGTAATAGGTTAGTTCACATACCTCTTCTTGATCAAGATGATCGTCTGCCATTAAGCACAATTTTATTGTCTCATCTTCAGGTTCAGTCTCAGATGAATCAGATGTAGAATCCGCCCAGAACGCCTTTTGAAGTCTTTTATTATCCTTCCTGAACTTGGGTTTATCTTCACCCTTTTCCTTGCTTGAGTGAGACATAAGTGTAAAACAATCAGCTTTCACATGTCTAGGCTTTCTGCATTCAAAACAAACAACATTAGAACATCCTTTAGAATTTTTTTTAACTTTAACTTTTCTCCAATTTTGATGATGCTTGTGACTCTTCCTTAGAAATATTTTGAATTGCCTTATGATTAAGACAATGCCATCGCTTTCAAATTCGGAAGAATCAGAGTCCGTGTTGTTGGCTTTTAATGCCACAATTTTCTCCTTTCTTTTCTCACTTGCATCAAGATTTCTTTGATTCACTCCTTGCTCGTAAGCAATGAGTGAGCCAAGTAAGTTAACAATCGAATAGGTATTCAAATCTTTAGATTCAATAATTACAGTGATTTTAGCATCAAAAGAGAAAGACAAGCATCTCAAAATTTTGTTCACTTTTTTCATAATTTGAAAGTTCTCTTCCTAAGGCATGCAAAGAAGTTACAATTTCAGTAAACCTTATATATATATATCATAAATTGATTTAGAAGGTTTCATATGAAAAAGTTCGTAATCATGCAAGAGAATATTCAAACGAGATTGCTTAACTTCATTGGTTCCTTCATAAGTAATGCACAATCTATCCCAAATCTCTTTTCTAGTAGAGCAAGTAGAAACACGCATTTAATCTTCGGATTTTAATGCTTAGAAAAAACAATTCAAACACATTGCATTAAGTTGTGCTAAATCTCTTTCATCAAAAGTCCATTTAGTAAGACGTACTTTAGTTTTAATTCCATTAAGTTTATGAGAAGGTGGAGAAAATCCTTCTTTAAGAAGCATCCACATGTGATAATCAATTGATTGTAAAAACATAGACATGCGAGTTTTTCAAAAATCAAGAGGGATATTATCAAACAAAGGTGGTCAGGTAATAGAATACCCTTCCAAAGTATTACGATTTCGATTGTTAGCCATGGATCAAAATTCAAAAAGTTTTCAAACTTAGTTTTTATGAATCTCGCTCTGATACCAGTTGAAAGTTCGTTAGGGATGTTAGGACCTTATAAACTAGCCCAAAGCTAACCAAGAAGGAGGGTGAATTGGTATTTTAAAAAATCTTTAAGCGAAGCACAACAAAACTCAAACCAAAATCACCACAAAAATTGAAGTGTGAAAAATTAAATGCGGAAGCAGTAAAAGAACATAAGGGTTTATAGTGGTTCGGTCAACTCGACCTAAGTCCACTCCCCGGAGGTACCCTTCGAGTATTGCACCACAAACATGACTCTCCTTTTGCTCCCACAGCAAGGCGGAGAAGCCCTTACAAAACCTCCTTTCCGCCAACCCCGGCGAGGTAGAGAACCCAATTCTTTTTGCTTCCTCTTAAGCAGGTAGAGAACCCTGATCGATTGCTGAAGCTTCCCAACCCTTCCAATGATAAGAGACTATAGTGGAAGAAGAAGTGGAAATAAAGCTTGGAGCAACCCTTGTGAATCCCTCTCACAAGATCCCCCTCACAAGATCCTCTTTCTCTCTCCCTCTCTCTCTCTCTCCTCTAGGCTTTCTCAGGTCAAGACAGCAGCAAAATATTTTTTGCATGAGAAAATTTGGGTCTTTTAAATAGAATTTCAAGAACCAACTTTATCATCCAGGACAATAGGAATATCGTCCTGGCCGATTAGTACAAAATAGGCTCAATCAATTGGGACAATTTGGGGCGATCAGAAGAAAATTTGTTACATCGTCCAAGACGATACAATTTCATCCTGGACAATTAGTTCAAACTCAAGTATAATCATCCTAAACATTGCCCTAAATAGATTCTGGCCTATCTCAATCATCCAGTCCATCGTCCTATTCGATTCTGAGCTCGGCTCGGCCGATGTGATCATATCAATCAGTCATAATTGCTTTCCATAATTGCTAGATTAATTTAAGCATAATTATGCTGTATCATCCAGGATGATATGGAGATCTTTCGAGCTGATAATTTAAAATAAAGAATACCTAAATTGATCATGATGGTTGATTCTTTCTGTTTTGAGCCTATCATCCTGGCCGATACACGTATCGTCCAGGATGATCAGCTTAATGACGGCTGCCTTAACCATGATGGCCCGATTAGGGTTTCTATTTTAAACCCGTTCATCCCGGATGATATAAACATCGTCCAGGCCGATATGAGTAAAAATCAGAAAACTCTAAATTAGATAGAAAAATCACTCAAGTGTGTGTGTAGGGTAACTTAGCATCAGACACCTTAAAGGTTATAATTGACTCAAGAAAGGGAAAAAGTACATTACAAATTGATCAGACCTAGTTTACCCAATCTTGAGCTAGTTCTGTTTGTCGTCCGATCTTGTGGCCCTGAAATGTTAGTAGGCAAGGCAGTCATAGAGAAGTAGGATTGTTTGCTATCATCAAAATCACAATTCATAAAAATAGATTCGCAACACCTTTTATAATGATTTGTGATGCCAATAATATTCCTATGGGTGCAGTTATGGGACAAAAGAGAGATAAGAAACTTCATGTTATTTTTTATGCTAATGAAACTTTAAATTCAATATAGAGTAACTATACAACTACTAAAAAAGAATTGCTAGCCATTATTTTTCTTTTAATAAATTAAAATCTTACTTGATTAGCACCAAAGTAATTATTTATACTAATCATTCTATTATCAAATATCTTTTGACAAAGCAGAACACTTAACCTAGGTTGTTTAGGAGGATTCTTCTATTACAAGAATTTGATGTAGAAATTTTATGTAGAAAGGGACTGAAAATCAAATTATTTTTCATCTTTCTAGACTTTCTATTAAAAAGCATACATCAAATGACAGTATGATTAATGAAAAGTTTCTTGATGAATAATTATTTTCTCTATATTTTAATAAATCACAATGGTATGCTGACATTGTTAATTTCATTCTTTGTGGTATACTTCTTTATGATTTTTCACTAATTTTAAAGAGGAATATTTCATATGATAGCAAGTTTTATTTTTTCGATAAATCTTATGTATTTAAATAGTGCAACAATCAAGCTATGAGAAGATGTGTTCCTGGATAAGAAATTTAACCAATCATTACTGAGTGCCATGATTCTTGTTATGTGGAACATTTTGGAGGTTTTAGACTGCTTCTAAAATTCTTCAAACTAGATTTTTTTTACCTATTCTATCAAAGGATGTAAATTAATACGTTTAGAAAAACAATCAATGTCAAAGGGTAGAAAATATTTTACAAAGAAATGAAATGCTTTTGAATTATATTTTAAAAATAGAAATATTGGTTGTTTAGGGATTGGATTTTATGAGACATTTTTTGTCATCCCATGGAAATTAATATATTTATATTACTGTGGATTATATTTGAAAATGGATTGAGGGTGTGGCAACCTTTAAAATTGATACTCAAATTGTGATCAAGTTAAAAAAAAAAAAACGTTTTCTCTAGATTTGGAATGCCAAGAGTTTTCATCAATGATAGATCAGATGTTTATTACTATAATAAAAAAATAGAAATGGTCTTAAAGAAATATGAAATTTATCATAAGGTAGTAAATACTTATTTAGGTTGAGACATTGATTGATTATGAAGTAAAACTAAAGTGGATCATCTTAAAACAAAATAATTAGTAAAGTCTAGTTGAAGTCTATAAACATAGCGCTAATGGGATGCAATCGCTTGTGTCTTTAATAGTTTTATTTTGATTGTTAGAGTGTTACATTAAGCATTACTTATTTGATACCCTATATTTTAGTTTTATAAATATCACATGTTTTGTATCTTCTTATCATTCATATGAAAACATGTGTATTTATTAATGTTCATGAGTGATTTTATTTATATTTGATTAAATTCACCTTATCCTTATATTTTTATATTATCTTCTATTAAAAATATTTGCATTTTATTATTTATTTAACCATAATAAAATGATAATTAAATTTTTTGTAAATTTATGGTAATAATAAAACCATACATTATAGTTCAAATGAACACTACTTTATAATTAATAGATTGGAAAAACTAATAATTAACTGATTTAGATCATTTAAATTATTGACTAAAGTTTAATTTATAAGTTATACATTTATACATTGACCTTTTGAGTGGAAGATGAATAATTAAGGTAAAAAATTTATATTAGTTTGTTAAAGTTAAAAATTATAGCAACCTGAATTTGGAATTAATAATCTTTTCAATCCTTATAGAAAAACATTAAGATTGTAAAAGAAAATTGATATTAAAAATTATTAACTATGTACTCCTCATAAATTAACAAAAAAAGATATTTAAAAAGAGTTCTAAAAAGAGAAGGAAAAGAAAAGAATACATTCAAAAATGAGTATCCAATAAAAGCTTAGAATTTGGCTACAATCTTATTCCTAAATTTACAAAGGATAAGATATGAAACTAGTACAAATGAAGGTGAACTATGGAAATTTTAATTTTAACAATAAATACTTCAAATATTTAAGTTATATTATTCAATTCAAAATTCAAAATCAATGATTATATTTATAACATGTAAATTAAAATTAAGCAATAATAAGGGGGACTGGTTTGGATAATTATTAGTATTTTGTTCAAACAAGAATTATAACTTGGTTCATTTTCACTACTTCTTGACTTTGATGTATTATCCTATATTATAATAATTTTAAATTATCAATTTTACTTTTGTTATTTAAAAAATCAGAAGTATAGATTTTTTTTAATTTTCTTGAGGACAAGCAAGAGTTTAAGTTTCGGAGAACTTTATAAGTGTAAATCATGTACTCTTTAAAATATTTTATTTTCACGAAAATGAATTATTTTAGTTATTTTCTTAAAGGAAAAGAACTAAAAGATGATAGAAATTTTAAGGAGCTTATAAAACCGTAGCATTTGATCAAACAACACCAAAACTCCATCTTTTGTACAGCTAAGGTTCCCCAAATAAGACAATGTAGCACCAAGTTCTTTATTTTCCAGCATTTCAGCATTAACAAAGCCAACGTCACAACATTTCCTCCACTGCGGCACCAAGAAGTCATCACTAATTCTCTATTTTCAAATGCCGTGGTGGAAAAATTTGTCACTTCTCGGTATTTTTTTTTACACTTGAGCACTGTAGCACGTGAATGTAAACAACACCAAAGCATTATAGTTGTAACTTTTAAGGGCCAAATTTTACCAATGAAAAGATGTGATTGTTTACTAAGTAATAGATCCACCTCAACAAGCGCTATAGTGGTGCAAAAATTTTTGCACCGAGGTGTTAGATCACTTCAAGGGTATCATGGTGCCACTCTATCAAGCACCGTTGTGTCAGATACCTTTTTGATTTAAAATATAAATAATTATGAAGTTATATTTGTAGGAGAGTTCAATCACTTTTGTAAAATTCAGTATTTTTTAGTTCTTAAGTTTACTGTTAGAGTAAAATCTAAGGGAGGCTAGGTAAGTACAAGATATAATCTTTAATAGTATTTATCTTATATTTCTTAAAGAAACTCTATATGTTAAGGGAGGAGTGTAACTCGTTTGTACTTTCATCCATTCTAATCATATAACACTTTTTTTTATTGTATCATGAGTTTAATAAAAATAAGTTTGCTAGTTATTTATTCTATATCTAACTAATTATTTTATTTTGGATTGATGATATAAGGTACGATTTTAAGTACTAATGATGACTCTTATGATTAATATTATTCCATTATTAATTTAATACACATGATGGACATATATGTAGTTAAAATATAATGATGTGAAGCCTCAGTGGAGTAATGTAAGAACAACTAAGTATATAGAGATAGGATGTATACATTCTGAGACATAGGATGTAATGTTTAATTTCTTAAAAGGTTATTATAACTATAGAGGGTCAACATATATCATTTTTGCCCCTACAAGCTTGATAGAGATCTAGACATGAATATGCTTTGAACCTAAACCCTATAATTAAGAGTCTCATTAGGAAAGATATAAAATTTACACTCGTTAATTCAGAATATTTTAATTAAATGTTATATACATTATTGTTATTATTTTATTCATTGATAAAATCTGCATAATTTTTATTTTTATTTTGGTAGGATAATTATTTCAATTAGAATAAGCAGTAATAATTTTTTTATAAGTGTACTTCCTCATGGGTTCGATGCTCTACTATATCAATTTATTATTTGATTCAACTTGTATACTTGCGTATATTAAGTGGAACCTTGTTAATTTTATACCAAGGAAAATCTAAGTGTTGTTTATGGGTTATAGAGCCCTAGACTTTTATATAATTCAAATGTTCATTCCATAATCCCCATCAGGTTTTCTTTTTGCAATTTAATTATATTATTAAATTAATTCAATAGTTAAACCTACTTGTATCATTTATTATATTTATTTTATTTATTTATGGCATGTTCATGGTTTCCTATTTTATAGATATATAAAGGAACCTTTGCTATTAAACTCTGAAATAGGAAGAACCCTTTCAAAAATTAAAAAACCAAAAAAATTATAAAAATGTGGTAGATCAAGTTCGAAAAGATGAATTTTTTATCTCATTCATATAAGAAGAATTGAATCAATTGATTAGGAATGATGTATGAGAGTTGGTTAGCAGACCAAAGGATAAAACTATAGTATACATAAAATGGGTTTTCAAAAAAATGTTAAATGGCTCTGGCCAGTGATTAGGAATAAGGTTAGATTAGTAGCAAAGATAGAGGGTATTAATTTCTAGGAGGCATTATCCCAATAGCTAGTTTAGAAGCAAATATAGTTCTTTTAGGATTTGCATTTTTTCGAGGCTTCAAATTATACCAAATTGATGTCAAGAGTATTTTTCTAAGTGGAGTAATCAAAGTACGCATTTATGTAGAACCAACAGCAGGCTTTCATAAATTTTCATTCCCAAATCATGTATATAAGCCAAAGAAAGCTTTATATGGGTTGAAGCAAGCAGCTATGGCATGGCATGAGAGACTTAGCAATTTTATCCAAGATAAATCCTTTGTTAAAGGTGGTAAAGACATAATTTTATTTTTTAAGAAGGTTAGAGATAATGTGCTCATAGTGTAGATTTATATTGATGATATAATTTTTTGATCTGCGAATTAAAATCTTTATAATGAGTTGTCAATTACTAAGATTAAGGAATTTTAAATAAGTATGATGGAAGAGTTGATCTATTTTATTGAATTTAATGTAAAACAAAGAGAAGATAATACCTCTCTTAGTTAGAAAAATACAATGAGGATCTTAAAACAATTTGATAAAAAAAGGTTTTAAAAGCATAAAGACACCATTGAGTTCAACCATCCAACTAGATAAGGATGTACATCAAAAGAAGTATAGAGAAAAATGAGATCACTACTTTATATGGTTGCTAAAAAACCAAATATCTTATTTAGTGTTTTTATATAGGCTAGATTTCAAACATATATAAAAGAATTCCATATGACTTCCATGAAAAGAATCATTATATATTTGATATCCACCAAAAACATAAGCATTTTTTATCCTAAGTATAGAAACATCCTTTAAATATTCAATTATTTTCTACCTCCACACTTCAATTATGTATCTATCTTTTCATTCCATACCACACCGAGCTTCATTTAGAATTTTTCACCAATCTTCTCATTACCACCACTTGCATTGCTCTCTAATCTCAAGTCTTTCACTGATAAATAAACATCACATTAGACAATCTCCTTGAATATCTCCACTTCTCAAATGTCACTCCATCAACCCATCATTTTTTATGTTCTTTAGATTATAGCCGGACCGAACCAATCACTATTATTAGGAAAGTTGCTATTTGCATGTTTTACATTCTTGCAACTTGTATAGTTTTGATGATTCCAAATATTATTGTTTTATGTGTTGTTATCTCCTAATATTTTTTGGAATATTTGTTTTGGCTCTTGTGTGTACTAATATTTAAGGAAAATTGAACTCCAGACTACGAAGACTTCAAATCAAATTCAGCATGAAATACTTTGTGAATTTGAAGCCTGTACTTTTTATTTGAATTAAATTTGAGAGGGAGTGATTGTAATTGAGTGAATAAATTCACACACTCTAAAGGAGATCTTGAAAACATTTTTGTACTGATCGTACAGGATGAATATTATTCGTACGGGACGATCAGATCAATTATCTCCTTGTAAGAGCAATGGAACGGACAGGAACTGAACTGGAAAATTTTTCTAAGTCATGATCGTCTAGACGAAATCATTTTCGTACCAGGACGAGTTGCTCTCTGTAAAAATTTTGTCCGGACGAAGTCCTGTTTGTCCAGGACGATGGGAACCGACAATGGCAGTTTTTGGCAATGTTTTACAGTTTTCGGAACCAACTTTTGATATAAATGTTCGTACCGGACAAAATTTTTTCGTACGGGACGAACCTATTTCGTCCAGGATGAAATTGGTTCGTACGGATGCAGAAAGGGTTTGTACGGGATAGTTATTTACACAGTTCGTCCGTACTAACTCAATTTCGTACAGGACGATCCAGTGCGCAGAAAAACATGTTTTTAGCAATTTTTTGGGCGGTTTTTCATGTCCTTTCTATATAAGGAGTCCTAGAAACTATTACAAGTGCCTTTGGAGTTGTTTTCTCTTGATAGAGATCATTGAGAGTGAGAGTTTGAGAGAGATTGTAAGAGTGAAGAGTGAGAGATCAAGTGAGGGGTTTGTGAGGGATTCACAAGGTTACTTGAAGAAGAAGATCTCTTTGTTTCTTCCCATCTCCTTTAAAGGCTCTCAAGTGAAGTTCAACAACATCGGTCCAGTTCTCTGCCGACACTTGGAGAGTGTAAAAGGACGACATAGTGTATCTTTGACAGCCATTGTGTCTTCGTTCTTTGGGAGAAAACTAGAAGAGAGAACTTGAAAGGGAGAGAGGAAAGGGTGGAGTTTGAGAGGGAGAAGATCCTTGGAGGGGATTTCAAGGGAGTGTGGAGGGGATATTCGCACGGTTGCTCCGGCAAACTTGCACTTCAGTACCATCAGATTCAAGGGTCGTCTTGAGGGAAGTTTTGGCGAGAAGAAGATCTCTTTGGTGTCAAAGAACCCGGCTACTCCGCCGCACCGGAGAAGGTGAAAGTGATTTTGTACAGGCTTCTCCGCCTTGCTGTGGGGGAAAAAGGAGAGTCACTTTGTGGTATTAGTGCAATACTCGGAGGGTGCCTCCGGAGAGTGGATGTAGGTCAAGGTTTGACCGAACCACTATAAATTTGGTGTGTTCTTTCTTATTTTTCTTCCGCATTTAATTTCAATGCAAGTTGTTTACTCTGGTTGAAAAGTTTATTTTTTAAACTTTAAATTTAACTTGCATTAATAATTAAAAAGGTTTCTAAAATTCCAAGAGTAGAAGTATAATTTTTAAATTACCAATTCACCCCCCCCCCCCTCTTGGTTAGCCTTGGGACATTTAATTAGGCTTAACATCCTAATTCATATTGAACGAGTTCCAACAAGTGGTATCAGAGCTTTGTTTCAAAATCATAAGTTTAGACTACTTTTTGAAAAATGAGTATGGCTAATTTTAGAAACCGTAAAACGTTAGATGGATATTCGATTGTTAGACCACCTTTTTTTGAAAATATTTCTTTTGATTTTTGGAAAATTCGAATGTCTACTTTCTTGCAATCAATAGATTATCGAATGTGGCATATGATTCGAAATGGTTATTCTGTACCGTCAAGTATTATAGATGGAATCAAAACTGATACCCCTTTTTCTGAATGGAGTAGAGTTGAACAAATTTATGCTGAATTAAATGCTAAATGTATGAATTGTTTGTTCTGTGCTTTAAATTTTGAAGATTATATTAGAATCTCTACATGTACTACTGGCAAGGAAATTTGGGATAGTTTATGCATTACATATGAAGGTACTAGTGAAGTCAAGCAATCTAAGTTGAATTTTTTGATGCATGACTATGAACTCTTTAGCATGAAACCGTATGAGACAATCTTAGACATGTATACTAGGTTTATTCAAATTGTAACATCATTACATGCTTTAGGTAAAGAATTTTCAAACTTTGAAATAGTCAATAAAATTCTACGTTATTTACTTGACAAGTTTGATGACAAAGTTATTGCTATTTGCGAATCAAAAAATTTGAATGAATATTCTATTGATAATTTGATTGGCTCACTCATTGCTTACGAGCAATATTTGGGTCGAAGACTTTTGGATGCAGGTGAAATAATAATGTTAAAAATGGAAGACATGGAGAAAAGTTGCTTAGTTGGTGAGGAAAGTGATGACTTTACAAGCAAATTGAAAAGTCCACTAAAGCACAAGCATAAGCATCAACAAAGTGGAATAAAGGTAAAAATGGTAAGAATATTCAGATTTCTTCAAATATTATTTGCTTTGAATGTAGAAAATCTGGACATCTGAAAAGTCAGTGCCCTAATTTGAGAACTCTTCCTGCTAAAGAAAAGGGCAAAGCTAAGCAAATTATAAAATGGGAAAATAATGAAAAGAAAAAAATCTCCTAGGTAGATCTAGCTTCTGAATCATCAGACCAGAAGCAAAATGATGTTTAAACCCTTTGTTTATGTGTTTTTGTGTGCATGTTTTTTATTAAGTTGTGTTTTTATTTTTGTTTGTTTTATGTGTTTTTCTATTTTTAATTTTTGTGTGTTTTGTATGATTTTGAAATATTTTCATATCGGATTCCGTGTTTCTTGTTGTGAGACATTTGGAATGTGATATGAAGATTTTTATAGTTTGTATACTTGTATTTTGTTTAGTGTTTTTCTATTCATTTATTGCTTTAGATTTTTTTTATGTTTAAGTGTTTTTGTTCTGTGTTTGAAATGTTCGTTAGCCTATATGAAAAACCTTTAAATTTTTTATCTTACAAGTGCTATACTTTGAACTGCAACATAAAATTAAATTCATTAGAAAATCTAATTTTTCTAAATTTAAGTTGTGTTTATAACTTGATATTATTAAGATTGTCAATTTCATGTCTCTTATTTAGACCACATTAGTTTTAATATTATTATTGCAATTGTGATATTTTCTTATTTTGTATTTCACTTATCAATTAATATTTATGCACTTAGAAAGATTTGAAATTTTAGATTATTGATTTTGGAAAGAATACAATTACTCTTGAAAATTATACAAATGTACAAAAATCAAAAGAAATGCGCAATGATTCGCAATGTGAAAAAGAGGCACAAAATAAGCCCAACAAGTAAAAACATGCACAAAAATGTGCCACAAAATTGAAAAAGATACGCAAAGCGCCACATGTGGTAGTTATTTCTTTCCAAACTCTTTTAATCTCTTAATTCAAATTGATCTTATGTACATTTATATTCCATATTGAAATTTGAAATATAAAATTTTTATATGATCATTTTTACAATGATTTCTCTATCCTAAATGTCTAAATAGACTCATATTTTGATAAATTCTTTTTTGTTTCTATGTTAAATTTTATGAATTTTATGATTTGACTAATATTTTATTTTTATTTGCATATCTTATGTCAATCACTTTAAATGTTAAATTTTTAAATGATTTTCATATGTCTGCTTACATTTCTAGTCTTTTTCTTCTTCACTTTTTGATGTTGTCAAAAAGGGGGAGAAATTGTTTGTTGTGTCTTGTGAATTCGTATCGTTGTGTGTTTGTTTTGTTTAGTGTATGTGTATTTGTTTTGTTTTGTTTTGTATATCAAAAAATTTTGAAAACTAAAAATAATTTTTTTTAATGCCTCCTTATTTTCATATGTTCATTAATTCAGGGGGAGTTTAGGAGATTCTTAGAATTTCAAATTATACAAATAATAATTGTTTTGCCATCATCAAAAAGGGGGAGATTGTTAGGAAAGTTGCTATTTGCATGTTTTGCATTCATGCAACTTGTATAGTTTTGATGATTCCAAATATTATTGTTTTATGTGTTGTTATCTCCTAATATTTTTTGGAATATTTGTTTTGGCTCTTGTGTGTACTAATATTTCAAGAAAATTGAACTCCAGACTACAAAGACTTCAAATCAAATTCAGCATGAAATACTTTGTGAATTTGAAGCTTGTACTATTTATTTGAATTAAATTTGAGAGGGAGTGATTGTAATTGAGTGAATAAATTCACACACACTAAAGGAGATCTTGAAAAAGTTTTTGTACTGATCGTACAGGATGAACATTATTAATTCGGGACGATCAGATCAGTTATCTCCTTGTAAGAGCAATGGAACGGATAGGAACTGAACTGGAAAATTTTTCTAAGTCATGATCATCCAGACGAAATCATTTTCGTCCCAGGACGAGTTGCTCTCTGTAAAAATTTCGTCCGGACGAAGTCCTGTTCATCCAGGACGATGGGAGCCGACTATGGCAGTTTCTGGCAATGTTCTATAGTTTTCAGAACCAACTTTTGATATAACTGTTCGTACCAGACAAAATTTTTTCGTACGGGATGAACCTATTTCGTCCAGGATGAAATTAGTTCGTACGAATGCACAAATGGTTCATACGGGATAGTTTTTTACACAGTTCATTCGTACTAACTCATTTTCGTACGTGACGATCCAGTGCGCAGAAAAACATGTTTTTAGTAATTTTTTGGGCGGTTTTTCATGTCCATTCTATATAAGGAGTCCTAGAAACTATTACAAGTGCCTTTGGAGTTGTTTTCTCTTGAGAGGGATCATTGAGAGTGAGAGTTTGAGAGAGATTGTAAGAGTGAAGAGTGAGAGATCAAGTGAGGGGTTTATGAGGGATTCACAAGGTTACTTGAAGAAGAAGATCCCTTTGTTTCTTCCCATCTCTTTTGAAGGCTCTAGATTCACAAGGTTACTTGAAGAAGAAGATCTCTTTGTTTCTTCCCATCTCCTTTGAAGGCTCTCAAGTGAAGTTCAACAACATCGGTCCGGTTCTCTGCCGACACTTGGAGAGTGTAAAATGACGACAAAGTGTATCTTTGACAGCCATTGTGTCTTCGTTCTTTGGGAGAAAACTAGAAGAGAGAACTTGAAAGGGAGAGAGGAAAGGGTGGAGTTTGAGAGGGAGAAGATCCTTGGAGGGGATTTCAAGGGAGTGTGGAGGGGATATTCACACGGTTGCTCCGGCAAACTTGCACTTCAGTACCATCAGATTCAAGGGTCGTCTTGAGGGAAGTTTTGACGAGAAGAAGATCTCTTTGGTGTCAAAGAACCCGGCTACTCCGCCGCACCGGGGAAGGTGAAAGTGATTTTGTACAGGCTTCTCCGCCTTGCTGTGTGGGCAAAAGGAGAGTCACTTTGTGGTATTAGTGCAATACTCGGAGGGTGCCTCCGGGGAGTGGATGTAGGTCAAGGTTTGACCGAACCACTATAAATCTGGTGTGTTCTTTCTTATTTTCTTTCGCATTTAATTTTAATGCAAGTTGTTTACTCTGGTTGAAAAGTTTATTTTTTAAACTTTAAATTTAACTTGCATTAATAATTAAAAAGGTTTTCTAAAAATCCAAGAGTAGAAGTATAATTTTTAAATTACCAATTCACCCCCCCCCCCTCTTGGTTAGCCTTGGGACATTTAATTAGGCTTAACATCCTAATTCATATTGAACGAGTTCCAACAACTATCATTAAGAACTCCCATGTACCTCAACACCAACCCTTAATGAGTTCATTTGTCCTCAATGCCCATTTCATTTAGTATGTTCTTAAAAATAATATTATACCTAAAGTTGGTGACTGAAATAAATACTCCCTTTTTATCCCTGGAAAACTACTACTACATGACTAACACACAATTAAATGCTTATGAAATGATCTTTTATTACATAGAAAATCTCACATCCATAAATAATATGTGAGATTGAAAAAGCAACACTTAGCTCTAGGACACAACATTGGCTATATCCTAATAATTAAATACAACCTGACCTTTCCAGCATAACCAGGCCACCTTCCTATATTCTTCATAGATCATTCATTCCACATCATTTATAGCAAGTTTCGTAGGGCCCCAATAGACATATCCAACTCATAAGTAGAAGTAGAAGCAGTGGGAGCTCTCACATAGCATGCTCAGTACAATTACCCATAGAATGCATGGATGAAGCACTTTGTTCGGCTTGAGTTAAAGGTTTATTTACATATATAGTAGTTAAGTTAATGCTAGGAACAGCTTCAACATTAGCACAAGGAGGATTTCCACCACCACCATTTGATCAGGGATCCTCCTTTGAGTAGTTCTATTATGTGCTTTCTAGTTTGTTTCCTATAGTTTATTTTATGCATTTTACTTTGTAGCTTTGTTCTGTATTAATATAAGACAGCATATTTCATTTTTTGATATTTTAAAATGGGGAGTAGGAAGTTTTTTGTTTTTTTTTCTCTTTAGGGGAGTGTAGTTTTATTTCCAACCTTTGGGTTTTTGTTATGTTTTCTATTTCATGATATATATATATATATAAGATTTACGTTTCTCCCAATTTTTTAAAGAGATCATGTTTTTAGGAGGGGGGGGGGAGAGAGAGAGAGAGAGAGAGAGAGAGAGAGAGAGAGAGAGAGAGAGAGAGAGAGCTTAGGAGAAATTTAAATTAAACTTGATATCTCAACCAATAATATTTGTCATCATAAAAAAGAACAGATTATTACAATCTTGGAGAACAACCTTATGTTTTGATGATTACATATATTATTAGGTGATTATCTACGTGTTCTTCATAATATTTTGGATATTTGTTTTGTGCACAACTAAACTTTTAGGTGATAGTACACAAAAAAAAATGTTGAAGATTTAGGCTCAAGACTATGCTTTATGAGTGTTTTTATTAAACTATGTATTAAAGAGTATATACTTATACAAGTTTTTAACATAATGTATGTAAAAGGTGTATGCTTGCTTAGCAACCGTACACAACCACATAGGGAGAATGAAATTTTTATTTTGTTTTATTAAATCATATTGAACAATCTTAATTATACTATATGATCAAGTCAAATAAAAATTAATTAAAGTATTTAATTTAAATAAAAAATTAAATATAATTAATTATGGAGTACGACAACCATATCATACTCAATGATTAGATATAACCAGAAATCCCACCATCGAATCTAACATACCTAAAATTGATAAATTTAAATTTTGATATTCATATTTTTCATTGATTTCATTAGATCTCATGCAACAACTCTTTTGTGCTATGGCGATTCTAGGGTTCCTTCTCGGTCATCATTTTTCTTCATCGTGGATCATTTTTTAGCTTGTTTTACTTGGTTTTTTTTACCATTTTCTATTTTCCATTTGTTTTTGTGGGTTTGTTTTGATTCATTCCGCTTTATCAAAGGTTTTTTGGTGATGATGATGTAATTTTCATTGAAAACTTAGGTTACTATGAATGTGAAAGGTAAGTCTCAATCTTTTAAGGAGTTTATTAAGGGTTGTGCTTCGTCCTCTGACTCTAAGATTGATTTTGTTCATACTTCTTTCAAATGTTTTTTCGGCTTTGATGATTGATAATAATGTGATATCACTTCTTGCAACTCCCTTCACCTTTACTCCCATGGGTAAATTCATTTTTTGTCGGCCAAATCTGGATATCAACCATAACTTTCAAATGACTTATATTATAGCCATTTTTGTTCAAGAAGAGCATATTATATTCAAGGTTGCCAAATGCAGTTGCTTAAATGGACTTATGATTTTTATGCTAGAAAGGAATCACCTATAGCCCCTATTTGATTTTCATTTCAAAATTCGAGGCTGTATTTTTTTTTTTAATTTCCAAATCCTTTTTGCTTTAGATTCTATCTTTGGTAGACCATCACAGATCAAGCTACTACATCTGTATCTCGCCTGTTGGTTACTCAAGTTATGGTTGAAATGGATATTTCCAACAAAATATCCGAAGGAAATATGGATTTGTTATTAGCACAATTGTTACCAACAAAAAAGTATAATTTTAAGTTTTGCCTATATTTAGTGGTTAATATAAAATACATGGTCAATATAATTCTGAATGCTTTAAATTACATCCTCATTTATGTAAGCATGAGGAAACATCTAAAGATGTAGAAGGGGAAAATATTGTTCGGAATTAATCATATGTTCAAATTTCTAACCCTATTTTGGAAATGGTTGAGGAGCCTAGCTCTCAATATGATAACTACCCTAATGTCCCTATGGGTGGAGGGATTTGTGATCATAGAATTGTGGCCCTATTGGGGGATACTATTGGAGATAAAAGTATTATTGAGGTGGTCACTCCCTCAAGTCAATCCCTCAAGGTTGGAGGGATTATAAATCCTCCTTTTGGTATTGTTGGCACTAATTATCTAGTCTCTAACACCATTGGTTATGCTACTGAGAAAAGGATGGCTAACAATATAGATGGTCAAATGGATGTTATGGTTGTTGAGCTTAACAATTATGCACAATTATGCTAACTAGTTTGCAATTACCTTATTCTACCAACTAGAGCATATTTAAAATTGATTTTGATATAAACATTAAGGAGTCCAATGATCATGCTAATTTTATTTCTATTTCTTATGAATAGGAAATTAAAGAGCATAGTTTGGAAGAATGATAACTTGTATAAGGGCATATTGTGGATGGTACTATCAACTCTTCATCTAATATAGAGAAGGGTTGTAAGGGTTCTCAAACTCTACCTCAAAATTTTGTTTCTATGAATGATTATGAAAATCCAATAGATATCAATAAAGGAGCTAGTGACGAGGAAAGTGAATCCATTTAGTTCATTATAGAATGAATAAAAAAACAAAAAAAGTTATGCTTAAACTTCCTAGAACCACTGGATCACAATCTTCACATTTAAACTCTCATGATTAAGTCTATTATTTGAAATGTTAGGGGTATTGGTTGTCCTTATATGAGGGTTAGAGTTAAGAACTTATGTCGTATTCATATATTTCCATGATTATTTTGATGGAGCCTCTTATTTCTAATGTTAAATTGGATAGTACTGATAGGTTTTTGGGTTTTAATCATGTTGTGGTTAATATTTCTAACAAGATTTGTGTTCTTTGGAAGGATCCTTTGGTTATTGAGATTGTGAGGGATTTTAATCAGATGCTACATTATAGTATTATTTTTATGGAATATCATTGTTTTGCTTCATTTGTTTATGTGGCTTCCTCTCAAATCAGTAGAAAGACATTATGGGACCAACTCATTCTTTTTCATAATGGTATTAATTCTCATTAGTTGGTGGGTAGATACTTTAACACTATTTTTTCCCTAGCTAAAAAACTTGGGGGGTCAAATCATGTTTATCGATTTATGGAGGACTTTAATAAGATGATATTGGATTGTAACCTCATTAATATTGGTTATACTGGTAGCAATTTTACATGGAACCGTGCTAATCTTTTGTACAGGTTGGATCGTGTGCTACTTAATAACAGTTGGAATAATAATTTTACTTCTTCGCATGTTGAATATCTTAGTAGAACTCTTTATGATCATTCCCATATGCTTATTATGATTAGACATAGAAATTACATATCCACAGTTAACTTTAGATTTTAGAACATGTGGCTTCTTGATCACTCTTTCACTAATCTGGTGCAAGAGAATTCGAAAGCTTCTTTTCACTGATAACTCTATTTTTTGTATTAACTTATTATAGCTTAAGTTGAAAAGAAAAAAGCAAAAAATTAATTGGTGGAATCAAAATGTTTTTAAAATGTTTTTTCTAATATTATTATAGTTGAAGAAAAAGTTACCTCTTTAGAGCAGATTTTGCAAAACCATCCTTCCAATGCTAATTTTACTGCACTTCAACAGCCTAAAAGTGATATATGAAATTTACATGATCAGGAGGAAGCTTATTGGATGAAGAAAGCAACCTCTAAGAATCTTATTCATGGGGATAATAACACTAAGTACTTTCATGCTTTAGTTAGGAGGAAAAGAGCTAGAAACTTGGTTAATAAAATTGCTTATGTTGATGGTTCATTTTCTAAAGATGCTGGGGAGATCACTAACTCTAGTGCAAACTTTTTTAAAAACTTATTTTATAATAATTGAATTCCCTTTCTTATTGAAAATGCTATTATTATTATGCATAACAATAACCAGAATGATAATTTAGCTCTTATTATTCCCACTACTTTGGAGGAAATTAAGAACACAATTGTTATTTGAATTTTCATTCTATTGTAGGTCCTGATGGTTATACAACTAAGTTTTTTTCAAGAACCTTCGGACATTGTAAGCTTTTATCTTTTTATTTTTATTTTAGATTTCTTTGTAGGTAACCCTATGCATATGTTTTCTTCTTCCACCTGAACTGTGCTTAAATATGTTTCAAAAGTATATTGGTCCTTTTGTCAATAAAAATAAGAGATGCTTTATTGTGTCCAAATAGATTCCTTATAATCGCATTATCCCTATTAAAAATAGTATCATTTTTTACTCAAGAGTCCTTATCAATTATTTAGGGGTCCCCCTTTACATGGGTAGAAAGAAAACTTTTCTTTTTGATGATCTTATTACTTTTATGCAAAATAGGCTTATCTTTTAGGATTCTAATTTCCTTAGTTTAGGGGGTAGATTAATTCTTTTCGAAAGTATTTTGTGTTCTTTACCATTTTATACCTTTCAGAACTTGCAACTTATGCTTGTTGTTTGTAAAAGAATTGAAAAATAATGAATTAGTTCTTCTAGCATGGCTCTAATGTGAACTCTAAAGTTATTGGATCCTCTTGGACCAACTGTTGTGTGGTTCTTAATGCACGGTTGTTGTGTTGTAAAAATATATTTGATTTATCTTATGTTTTTTCCTTTAAATTGTGGTTCAATTTTTGGACTAGACTTTCTCTTTGGTCCAAGCATATGACTGATAAGTGTTATGTCGGTAAGCACCCTTCTATGTGTTGATATGAGAATGGTGATTCTAGAGTTTGGAAAAGACATTGTAGTATCAAGTGGAGTTCTGAACCTCATGTTAAATGGGGGCTTAATAGAGCGAACACCTTCTTTTGGCAAGATCAGTGGCTGTAAGGTAAGTCCATTGATTCTATTCTCAATTTATTCTCTACTGCAATAGTTCAAGTGGATTCTTTTGTCATTGATAACACTTGGGACTATAATAGACTGGTTGAACACTTCTTGGAGATGTTATTTTTAAAATCCTTAAGCTGCCCATACACTTTGATTCTAATGATTTGTTATTATGTAATTTGTCTCACAATGAGATGTTTAGTTTAAAGGATTCATCGCATGACTTTAGAAATAAGAAATGTGTTAAGAAAGTTTTCTTTATGATTTGGCATAAAAGTATCCCTAAGACCAATTCTCTTTTTATTTGGAGAATCATGCAAAAATATATCCGTACTAACAAGAAATTGAGGAAAGAAATCTTTATTTTTAATTCTAAGTGTTAATGCTACTTTCATGTGAAAAATATGCATCATGTGTTAATTTATGGTCCAATTGTTGTTAAAATTTGGTCTTATATTTATGAAATTTTCAATTTAAATAATGTTATTGCTAGCATGTTTATCAATAAATTGTAGTATTCCTGGTTCATTAATTCTAAAGAGCATATCAGGAATATAATTCCTTCCTTGATTATGTGGTACTTATGGATTGCTAAAAATAATTCTATGTTTAATAATATTCGCATTAATTTCTCTCATATTAAAAAGAATATTAAGGACAAAGTATTTAAACTTTTTGTGGCTAACTTTAGACTTGTAAGATAATCAGAGTTGTATGTTGGATTGTCTAAGTTATTTCACTAATACAAATATACCTAATTTACTGAATTGTATATATAGGTTAGATAAAATGGGCTTATCGTATGTCAGAGATTAGCCTCTCTTTGGGTTTTGCCTTTAGTCTTATTCTCCTTGTCTTGGTTTTTGTTTTAGCTGGTTCGATTGGTTACTCTATTTTTCTCCATGTTTTTGGGTGGTATTGCGTTTTCTTTTAACATACATTCGTTGGTTTTTTTCAGTGTTGCCTATTACTTGTTATAGTTCTTTGCTTCATTCCAACATTATGATGCGTGTTGTTGTGATGGGATTGAGCCGTGATTAGAATATTTGGTTTCTTGATTTATTCCCTATTTTTTCATTTTCTACTCCCAAGAAGTTTAGTGCATCCAGGTGATGTTTGGGAGCTTGGTTTACTAGCCTTTTTAGGAAGTATGTTGGGGGGCTTTAACGGTGTTTGCCATTATGTTTTAGTCGATGTGATGGGCTTGTGCTACGTTTGGGAACTTCGGTATCCAGATTTATTTCCTAATTTTTTCTCTTCTCCAACCTGAGTGTTATCTTAAGTACAGTACGTCCTGATACTATTTGGTGCAAGGTCTTTTAGCCTTCTTGGGTGGTCTGCTGGCGGCTTTTGATGCTATTATGGGCTAAGGTTTCATCCTTTTGCTGGGGTGGTGGTTGTGCCAGGAATTCTCCTACTAATGGCTTTTCAGTTGTATGGCCCTATTTCCTGTACAACTTTCTATTACTCATACACTTTATATTTTGTTATACCTTAGAGCATCTGGGTATAGAATTGAGTGGCATTGCAATTACCAATGGATGACTGCTATGCTTATTTCTTTTTAGCTCAACTGGCCTATCTTCTTTTCTAGTTTTCCTATTGTGGATTTATTCTAGTATTTATTATAAGTTTGATGAGTTCTCTCACTAGATTATCTATTTCCTTAATTTGTGGTGGTGTCTTCACCAGCTACTTTAGGGTCATTTTGTTTTTGAGGACTTATCACTTTACTTTTTAGTTTGACAGGATATTTATACTACCTCTAGTATTTTTATTCATTTTTTATTATTTTTTTGGTTGGTTGATATCTTCTATTTAACAATTCTATTGGTATTATCTTTAGCGAATAGGAGTTGAGATGGAAAGGTTATATGTTATTTTCTGTTGCTTATGGCATCAGCTGGTTATGGAGAGGTTAGTTATTTCGGCTGCCTATTGCTTTAATGTTCATTACTGGTTATTGGTTTTTATTGGTGGGCCATTATGCTGGTTTTACTAGCTTCTCTAATAGGGTGGCTACCTTGACTAATGTTTGGTTATTATGGTGTTGACAATTTTATTTTATTGTTTATCTGTATATTAATCCTTTTTACTACAGCGACATGTGTTTGGTTTGCTGCCTTTGGTGGCAATTTGAATTTGGTTTGTTTGTATCGTTACCAATTGCTACTTTATGTATTATTTTTGGGGTGCTAGGAAGAGGAGTTTAGTTGTGTGTTCTTCAAGAATTTTAGTTCCTTTCACTTCAATTTTATTGTTTCCCAGTTATTTTTTAATGTTGTTATGGATTTTTGTTTTATTTATTACAAGGTTACTTCCACCTGTGGGTTACCATGTGATTCATATTGGGTGTTGTTTGATTAACCTTTGCGTGATTGCTGCAGCTTCTATGGTCAAATCTTTTCTTCTGTGATGGTGCATTATTCCTTGGATGAGCTCAATGCATTCTACTACTCTATTTTGATTGCAAGTATGACAAATTTTATGTCTAGCCTTTTTCGTTTGTGCTTAATGTGGTATTATTGGTTAGCTTTGATATGTTGTATTTGATTTGTTTGGACAGACTTATCATTGGCCAAGCATTTCCAGGGTGTTATTACTATTGGAACTCTTTATTGGTTACCCCTAAGAATAATTATTGCTGCTATAATATTGATGTGATTTTGTGTTATACTTTTGGGTGTGCTTCAATATGTTCTTGGAGCATGATTTGCAAGCATATTTACAGTTTAATATTGTGTGTTCAGGAATTGTTTGTGGATCTCATTATTGGGATACTGGTATTAATTACTTAACCATATATCTTATATCTACTATCTCTTTTTATATAATTTCTTTGGATTGTTTCTATATTGCTTGTAATATTTTTTTGATATGCTCTGTGGTTTCCTTTTATAGGTCATTTATGGCTTCATATTTTTCTACAGGGCTCTTTTTTGGGTGTCAGCAACAAGCTAAATGACTATACCTTTAGTCTTTGTTTTTGGGCTTTTACTTCTAGCCATCATAGAATGTTATTAAGGTTTCTTGAACTTCTGCTTAGTCAGGAATTCTGGGTCATAGGTTATTTTTTATTTTTTTTGTAGATCTTTTGAGCAGTAGGGAGTTGGAGATCACCTTAAGGACCATGTAATATTTTTTCTTATTAACGTGTTGGCCCGTTGGTTAGTTTTAAATAAAAAAAAATTATTGTTCATACTTTTTTAATACTTTCATAATGCATGAATACATTCAAAATGTATAATTTTTAAATAATTTCCTAATTAGGTTTTTGAGAATACTACTCTAAAACATTTACAAATAAACTTTCTTTGATAATCCACTTGCAAGGGGGCAGGGGAGCCTATGTTTGGAGTCTTGACCTTTTCTTAAAATTGAAGAGAGCTTTAATATCAGACCATGGCTGCCTATCCACCATTGTCTCCTAGCCTCATCATCTCATTATCGCTTCAAAATTATCTCCATATTCCACTTGCCTAGCAATGGCAACTTTCTGCCATCATATGATTATTATCTCTCAAAATCCTACTTCTAATTACAATCTCCTGACCACCAATGCCTAAATATAGTTTCTCGATTATTGTTACTAAATTATTCAAACCACTATCACCTGGTATGGTCTACTAATAACTATTTTCCAACTACTCTGATGCCTGGTGACTTTGTATTATATCACTTTAAATATCATCAATGCATGTTATTTCATTTAAGATTGATACATATAACCATAAAAAATGTTTTACACTAACAATCCTCATCACTACCAACAACAACACAAACCATAAATTATTAAGCTGATGCATGTTGTTGACACTAACTATAACTCCCTATATAAAAGCATAAATGTAAACTAAATTTCATAGTTAATAGTCTCTTATCTTCAATGAAGAATGATTTAAAATACAATAACTAATATTCTTAAAACAACACTAATGCCTCATGTCTCTTAAAATTTTTAAAACAAAATCAAACTTCAACTAAATTTTTACACTACTTTATATTAACACATTTTTGAACTAAAGAGAAAAGCATCAATTATAACAAATGGAATACACTAATGGAATCATTTTAACTAGCTCAATTTCTGTCGTATAGTTTTTTTATATTTTCCACATGAAAACTCTAAAATATTTTATAGGTCATCTTTTATTTGTGTTTGCAAGATGATAACGCTATCATAACAAAATTTTTAGTATGGAATATATATAGAACTTACATTCTTTAAAAAAAACAAAAGGGAAGTTGTTTTGAATGTCTTAGATTTTATTTTGAATGTCATTCTTACTGTTTTTTAATCTAGCTTTATGGTAACAAAATTTTATTTTTTGTACTGGGAAGTTGTTTTCAAAAAGAAGAAAATCATCCCAAATGAAGACTTAGTTTGTTAGAACATTGCACGATGATGTTAAATTATATAAAAAATGTCGAAGGAATCCACCAACGATCGATTATACTTTGATTTGGAGGGGTAGAATGTAGTATGTATCCCAAATCAAAGATAAATATTAGTTTGCCTATATATCATCACTACCTTTTTGAGGTTGAGGTTAAGACCTTTTCTAAGAAGTAGAAGTTCTTTTATGGACTATATAGAGCTTGAAATTTAATAGAAGCGTCCTAGTATTTAGTGGGAGTTTTATGAAAACTTGTTTCCCAATATATTATCTTTAATGTTGAAAGTATTAGAGAAATTTTCTTTTCCATGGTTTCCTTTGATGTTACAGCCAAGGTTGCCCCCAGGTTCAAAATTACTTCCTCAAACATGATGGATTTATAGATGATAACTAAGGAGAGATAATATATCATATATTTATTATTATAGTGAGGTTGCACTAAATATTGAATGGCCTCATTTTTAATGTGATAGACGATCATAGTAAAGGGAAGACCCAACTTTAACATGCTCAAGTTATTGATGTGATTGACCTTTCGAGGTTATGGACAATACTTCCCCATAGTCAAGAATCATTTCCCACAGATGGTGCAAAACAGTTGCTTCTTGAAATATTCACAGTGGTAGAGAGATAATGGGCTTAATATCTTAGCTCTGAATGAAAAACCAGCACACATAGATAAGAGAAGGGTGCAAATGTAATAAGAGACACCAACATTTTATGCCAAAAACCCTACTAAGGGGGAAAACCATAGGGCTTGGCCAAGGTAAAAAAGTTTCCACTAGTGTATGTAGTTGATTGCAAATGATGCCCTTCATCAGGGCGATGTCCTTTGAAAGTTCGTTAGGGATATTAAGCCCTATAGAGCTGGCCCAGGCTAACCAAGAGGAGGGATGAATTGGTATTTTAAAATTTTCTTTTCATAAAGAATAGAAATCACATAAACCAAAATCACACCACAAAAATAAATGGGGAAATTAAAGCGCGGAAGCAAGAAAACAAGAACACAGAAATTTATAGTGGTTCGGTCAACTCGACCTACGTCCACTCCCCGGAGGCACCCTCCGAGTATTGCACTACAAACATGACTCTCCATTAGCCCCCACAGCTAGGCGGAGAAGCCTTTAAGAAGCACCTCCTTTTTGCCACCCGGCAAGGCAGAGAACCTATCTCCTTTTGATTCCTCCTGAAACTGGCAGAGAACCACAACCAAAACGCTAACTCCTTACCTCTACTGACCCTTCCACAGACGAGAAACTCTAGACGAAGAAGAAGTAGAGCAATTCTTGAAGCAACCCTTGTGAATCCTCTAATAAGCTCCCCCTCATAAGATCCTCTCTCTCTCCCACTCTCTCTTTCTCTCCTCAAGGCCTTCTCAGGTCAAGGCAGCAGCCAAAGGTCTTTCAAAATGTTGAACAAGAGCTCTTAAATAGAAGAGCTTCAAAGGAGCTCATTAGTTGCAAGTTGCCGACAATATCGTCCAGGCCGATATGGACATCATCCTGGCCGATCAGTACAAATCTCAGAAGATCGGCCAGAGCATCGCCCTGAATGCAAAGTGGACAATTTGAAATTGGCCTGATCGTCCAGAACGATCTCACGATTTTCCCGACCGATCAGTTCAAATCAGAGGAAAATCATCCAGAGCATCGCCCTGAATACGAGCTGGCCGATATATATCGTCCAGAAGTAACTAAGTTTTTTGAATAGATCATCCTGGACGATCCTGAGATCGTCCAGAACGATATGATCATATCAATCATCCATAATTACTCTCTTGATTTACTGATCAATTAAGGCATAATTTGAGAATATCGTCCAGGCTGATCAATGATCGTCCTGGCCGATTATTTAAAAATACAGTATACCTTAATTATCTATGGCGACAACTTCTTTCTGTTTTGAGCTTATCATCCTGGTTGATACACGTATCGTCCAGGTCGATTTGTTAATGACGGCTGCCTTAATTAAGAATCCTTATTTAGACTTTCTGTTTTAAGCCTGATCGTCCAGGACGATGTAAATATTATTCTGGCCGATATGAGTAAAAATAGAAATTCTAAGTCTCTCAAGTGTGTGTGTGTAGGGTTACTTAGCATCAGTCTCTTTGACCATTACAACTAGACTCAAGAAGAGAAAAAATTAAAGTACAGACTGACTCAACCCTAAACCTATACAATTCTGAACTGGCTTCGTCTGTTCGTCCGATCTTTTATTCCTAAAAAGTTAAAAGCAACAAGCAGTCCAAGAGAAATAATATTTGTCAATCTTCAAAACATAAGCCATGAAAATAGATTTGCAACAATCTCTCCCTTTTTGATGATGGCAAACACAAGTAGGAAAAACTAGAAAAAATAGTTCATTAGAATTTCAAAGTTACAAGCACATCAACTTTTCCTACCACAAACTACTCCCCCTTTTGTCATCATAAAAAGAGGGTCCAGACACATAAAAGAAAAAGAACCACAACAGAAACTAAAACAGACTACAAAGACAAACTACAGAGAAACAGGAAACAAATAACAAAAAATACAAACTAGAAAAATGAGGGACCCTGATCATCAAATGGAGGTGGTGGAGGAAGTGGTTTGCCGTGGACCAATCAAAATCTGGATCAGTAATGATTATGTGCAGATTTTCCCCGTTGGTGGATAGCTGTAAAAGCTCCGCACAGTCCTGATATGTGATCTCGACTGGGCGTCGATTCACATAGGAGGTAAGGGCTGTGAAGGTAGGGTTAATGCGAAGGTTTGCATAAAATTCTAGGAGGAGTTTGGAAGAAAAAGGGACAGCGAGGGTGAGTATGAAACAAAGAGAAGTGTGGGCAAAGAGATCCATTACCGGATACGAGAGATATGCAGGGTTGATTGTCCAGGAGAGGGTAATGCCACACTCTTTATAGCGACGGTAGGCAGCCTGATCCTCTGCCTCTCTGAATCGAGGGTCCAGAGTGGCCCTCGAGGAACTCCAAGAAGCCTGTCGAACTCGTTTCCCACCAGCCATAGCAAGGGATTAGCAAGGAGACACAAGAGGAGAAGGGATGAAGTGGAAAACCTTGGCTGGATTGGCCAGAATTTAAAGAAACGGCCATATCATCCAGGCCGATCTCAGAATAGTCCAGGCCGATATGGCTCAATAATTGCATACAGACCGATTGGTAAAAAAGGCAGTCCGGTCGTCCAGGCCGATTAGATATCGGCCAGGACGATTAGACACAAGCGATCATCTCGAGGAGTCAGGCCGGACGACTGTTGAAAAAAGCAGATCATCCGGGCCGATTAGGTGTATCGTCCAGGACGATGCACAATAATTGATCGTACCGGTCGAAGTTAAAATATTTTAAATCTATGCCATGTGTATCGTCTAGGATGAACAATGGATCGGCCAGGATGATTGTCCAATAATGGATCATCCGGGGCCAATTTTAAAGATTCTAATGTGCTGACATGTGGATCGTCCAGGACGATCTAGTGTATCGGCCAGGACGATGCACATAAAATGGATCGACCAGACGAACTATTCTATCGGCTATGACTATCATCATGATTGCAACAGAGTTCAATCAGATCGTCAAGGATGATATGGTATCGTCCAGGACGATGAGTTACAACAAGCACATAAAAGACCAGCAGATGGAATTTAAAGAGATTTTGTCCTATCGTCCAGGACGATAAAAGTATCGGCCAGGACAATGTGACTAGAAATTGAAACTGAGGAAAAGATGGTGATGATCAAGGCCCTCAAAAAATAAAACAAAAGAAAAAACAGACAAAAACATAGTAAAAGAAAGCAAAAACACAACGAAAATAAAAAACGAATATTTTTGAATTTTAATTTTTCTAATTTTTTTTTTAATGGAGGCATCATATGAGAAGTTCTCAAAAAATTAAGCCTTAGAGTTCCAGAAGATCAAGGAGTCTAGCCAATCCTAATCAGACAAAGGTAAAATATCCAATTCTGTTAACCCTAGATCAGACGTTCTTTATGGTACAGATTTTCTTTTGAAAAACAAAAAGGCTTAACTCAGAATAAACCTAATTGGGTAAAAAGAAGATTCAATCACTCTTGTTTACAAAGAAAAAATCTCATAAATAATAAAACAAAGTACTTTTTCTCATTCATGGAATTTGAAATCAAGCCTTTGAAATCATCAAATAATCAATGAGTTCTCTAAGTTTTAAAAGTTTTTAAAAGAGAGGATAGCTTGCTTTTTAGTAGGCTCATTTTATGCCTCTTGAATCTTTGATTGGCTCTTTGAGCATCTTTTTGATTTTTGATACACAATTGTGTGTGTGTATATATATATATATATATTCAATTTGGCATCATTGGCCTTTTTCCTTATTAGTTTTATCAAGCTAAAGGCTCTTTAACAAAAACCCTTAAAAAGACCCTTAGTTGTGAGTATATCCTCCAAATATTAGAGAATAGGAGCTCTCTCTCTAACATAGGGAAGAACAAGTCACAAAATAAAATCAAAGTCATGTGATGAAAACAATGGAAAGGTTTTAAATAACTTGAAAGATACATAAGAACTTTGGATATTATGCACAAGATAGATTTTTTGTAGCAAGATAAAAAGAATTTTTGTTTCAAAAACTATTGGCTAAAATGAGTTAGGCTTTTGTTTAGAGAAGAAAGTCATACCACTAAATAAGGTTGGAAGGAGGGAAACCATCAACGGTGTTTCTTCCTTTAACCAATTTTAAAAAAGCTAAACACAATCTTCAAAACTCCAAAATCTAAAATCTTGAAAAGATTCAACATATGGAAAGCCAATTTTAAAAGCAAAGTGAAAACAAAACACATTAAAAACACAAACAAAGCAGAAATCAAACACACTGAAATAAAACACATTTCAAGGAATTATTGAAGCAGCAGGTTTAAGCATTTATGAGCTGCGAGCCTTCATATGTCCAGTTATCCTATGCTCCCACAAGGTCTTTAGTGAGAGCACACCTACAAAAACTCAACAACAGTCAGATTTAGGAACCCAAACAGGTTTGGGCCCCTTCTTAGGAAAAGCAGAATGCAATGCAGGTATGGTATGTTATGAATCATGCATCTTAGGTCTCCACACCCAATGTGTACTATGGTAAACGGTGCAAGTGTGTGAGATGTGTCCTAGCATGCCACAAGAAAAACATCTAACTCTAGGAAAAGGGTTTCTTAAATGGTTTGAGTTATAATGCATCTTCCTCAGTTCTGGCTTAAGATCAAAAGTAGATGTCATCCGATTTTTCTTACATGTATCAAAATCATTTTGAATCCTCAAGTTAGTTCTTTTTAATGTATCATTATCAATCCTCAACTTTTTCTCAATCTCTTTAGATTTCTTAAGATTAGATTTAAGTAAGGTGTGTGAAACTTTTAATGCATTATTTTCATCAATTAATTCCAAATATTTTTTGTTTAGATCGTCAAATTCATCAAGAAGAGCCATGTGATTTGAATCAATCATTGCATGATCTTTGAGAAAAACTTCATGCTCTTTTTGTAAGTTCAAAAGTTCTAATTTTAGGCTAGTGTGAGTTTTCTTGAGTTTTTTATATGATGCATGTATTTTCTCACAAATCTCAAATAACTCATCATAGGTTGGTTTACATACCTGTTCCTCATCACTTTGATCTTCTCCCATTAAACACAAGTTTGTAGTCTCTTCCTCTGGTTCAGTCTCAGAGGAGTCAGTACCAGATTCTGCCCAAAAAGCCTTTTGGAATCTATTCTTATCCTTCTTGAACTTAGGTTTTTCCTCAATCTTTTTCTTGCTTTTGTTATCTTGAAGTGTCAGGCAATCAGTTCTCACATGTCCTGGTTTCCTGCAATTATAGCAAACAATATCAGAAGATTCTTTAACATGTTTATGATCCTTACCTTTTCTTCAATTTTGATGATGCTTTTGTTTCTTCCTTAGAAAGCTTTTGAATTGCCTTAAAATGAAGGCAACTTCATTGCTTTCAGACCCGAAAGATTCAGAATCCAATTTGTGCGCCTTCAAAGAAACTGTTTTCTCCTTCTTCTTCTCACATGTATTAAGATTTCTTTGATTCACCCCTTGCTCGTAAGCAATGAGTGAACCAAGTAAGTTATCAATAGAATAAGTGTTTAAATCTTTAGATTCAGTGATTGCAGTGCTTTTAGCATCATATGACGAAGGCAAATATCTTAAAATCTTGTTAACTTTTTAATAGTTTGAAAGTTCTTTTCCTAGTGCATGCAGTGAAGTAACTATCTGAGTAAACCTTGTGTACATGTTAGAAATTGATTCATGAGGTTTCATACAAAAAAGTTCGTAGTAATGCAAGAGAATGTTCAAACGGGATTGTTTAACCTCATTAGTACCTTCTTAAGTGATGCACAATTTATCCCAAATCTCATTACCAGTTTTGCAAGTGGAGAAACGCATGTAATCCTCAGATTTTAAAGCACCGAAAAAGCAGTTCAAACATTTTGCATTCAATTGAGCTAAATCTCGTTCATCGAAAGTCCATTCAGTAAAAGCAACTTTAGTTTTAACACCATTAATTTCACAAGAAGGTGGAGAATAACCTTCTTTGATAAGCATCCACATGCGATAATCAGTAGATTGTAAAAACGTTGACACGCGGGTTTTCCAAAAATCAAAAGGTAGGTTATCGAACAGGGGAGGTCGGGTAATAGAATACCCTTCCATAGTGTTACAATTCCCAAGGTTAGCCATGGATCAAATTTAAAAAGTTTTTAAACTTAAATTTTTGAATCCCGCTCTGATACCACTTGAAAGCTCGTTAGGGATGTTAAGCCCTATAGAACTGGCACAAGCTAACCAAGTGGGGGGGGTGAATTGGTATTTTAAAATTTTCTTTTCACAAAGAATATAAATCGCATAAACCAAAATCACACCACAAAAATAAATGCAAAAATTAAAGTGTGGAAGCAAGAAACAAGAATACAGAAATTTATAGTGGTTCGGTCAACTAGACCTACGTCCACTCCCCGGAGGTGCCCTCCGAGTATTGTACTACAAACGTGACTCTCCTTTAGCCCCCACAGCTAGGCGGAGAAGCCTTTACAAAGCACCTCCTTTTTGCCACCCGGCAAGATAGAGAACCTATCTCCTTTTGCTTCCTCCTGAAGCTGGCAGAGAACCACAACCAAAAAGCAAACTCCATACCTCTACCGACCCTTCCAAGGATGAGAAACTCTAGACGAAGAAGAAGCAAAGCGATCCTTGAAGCAACCATTGTGAATCCCCTCACAAGCTCCCCCTCACAAGATCCTCTCTCTCTCCCACTCTCTCTTTCTCTCCTTAAGGCCTTCTCAGGTCAAGGCAGTAGCCAAAGGTCTTTCAAAACATTGAACAAAAGCTCTTAAATAGAAGAGCTTCAAAGGAGCTCATTAATTGCAAGTTGCCGATAATATCGTCCAGGCCGATATGGACATTGTCCTGGCCGATCAGTACAAATCTCAGAAGATCGGCCAGAGCATCACCCTGAATGCAAATTGGACGATTTGAAATTGGCATGATCGCGCAGGCTGATCTCAAGATCGTCCCGGCCGATCAGTTCAAATCAGACAAAAATCATCTAGACCATCGCCCTAAATATCATCCTGAAGTAACTAAGGTTTTTTGAATAGATCATCCTGGCCAATCCTGCGATCATCCAAGATGATATGATCGTATCAATCATCCTTAATTACTCCCTTGATTTCTTGATCAATTAAGACATAATTTGAGAATATCGTCTAGGCTGATCAATGATCGTCCTGGCCGATTATTTAAAAATATAGTATATCTTAATTGTCTATGGCGGAAACTTCTTTCTGTTTTGAGCTTATCGTCCTGGCCGATACACGTATCATTCAAGCCGATTTGTTAATGACGGCTACCATAATTAAGAATCCTTATTTAGACTTTTTGTTTTAAGCCTGATCGTCCAGGACGATGTAAATATTGTCCTGGCCGATATGAGTAAAAACAGAAATTCTAAGTCCCTCAAGTGTGTGTGTGTAGGGTTACTTAGCATCAGTCTCTTTGACCATTACAACTAGACTCAAGAAGAGAAAAACAAAAGTACAGACTGACTCAACCCTAAACCTATGCAATCCTGAACTGGCATCATATGTTCATCCGATCTTTGATTCTTGAAAAGTTAGAAGCAACAAGCAGTCCAAGAGAAATAGTGTTTGTCAATCATCAAAACATAAGCCATGAAAATAGATTTGTAACATCCTTGGCTTAATATAGCAAATATTCATCATATAAAGCATATTACATGGTGAGATTTGGGAAAAATCCAATGATATGATAATGTTGGACTATCCATTAGGTTGATAAGACCATACTCAGTGGAAAATGGATCTTAGAAGGACCTTAGTTTATAGGGGATAGATGTCATAGGGACAATAGTCAGCATGCAATGGAGGTCAGAGATATAATAATTAGCGGGCAACGAAGGTCAGTAGGATCGTAGTCATATAATAGTGGTCTAAATGATCATAGTCAGGTGAAGATGGTTAGAAGGACCGTAGTTAGGAGATGGTGGTCGGAAGGACCATAGTCAAAGGGTGAAAGAGGATGAAAGGATTGTAGTTGGGCGATGGTGGTCGGAAAGAACATAGTTGGATGATGATGGTTATAAGGACTGTACTCAATGGGTGAAGGGGGTCAAAAGGACAGTTGTTGGCGATGGTTACTATAAGGACCATAGCGATGGTTACTATAAGGACCATAGTTTGGTAATAGTTGTCAAAAAGTCTGTAGTCATATGGCGATGATCAGAAAGACCATAGTCGATGGGCGACGAAGGGTGAATGGACTATTGTTAAGCAAATGTGTTTGAAAATATTATAGTTGGGCCAATGTGTTCGAAGGCACCATAGTCGAGTAACAGTGGTCAAAAGGACTATAGTTAGGCATTGGTGGTCAAAAGGAAGTTTGGCAACGATTGACAAGCAACTGGAAGTTTTACGGAAGTAGGCAGTTGGGCGATACAAGCTTGAGAAAGTTAGAGGAGAGCTTGAGAAGGTTGTTAAACCTCATAGAATTATCCTGAGGCACACAGAAAAGGGGGTTAAATTGGCAATTTTAAAAAATTCTTGAGCATGAATACTACTTTTTGCTTTAGCCTCAAAATAAATAAATACCTGATTTAGACAGATAACTTAAAATAACACACATAAGCAATTTGTATAAAAGTTTTCATTTGTTAAACACATGCAAATAATCTTGTAACAAAAAGTTTTGAACTCAGTGCAGTTGATTGAAAAGATTGAAACCAATAAACTCAACTTGCAAAGAAAGAAAATTGTAGGAAAATAAAAGTGCAAAAAATTGAGAAAATAAACTAGAAATTTTATAATGGTTTTGAATCTTGACCTACGTCCACCCCCCGAAGTCCTCCACTATGGGTATTACACTAACAAAAAGTGACTCTCTTTTTTCTCCTACATTAAGGTGGAGAAGCCCTTACAAACTCACTTTCACAAAACATGATTTGGCGGAGTGCTAGAAGTTATGTCACCTTCCCTGATGACAGCATCAGGCCTTGAATCATTTTTTCCCTCCTAGAAAGGTAGAGAACCCAAAGCTTTTTCTCTCTCTTAGAGAGGGCATCGTATCTCCATTCTTTTTCTCCCTCCTGGAAAAGGAAGAGTGTGTTTAATCTTTTTCTCCATCTTGGAGAAGGCAAAGTGCCTTGAGGACTTGAATTAGATGTCTCTCTCCCAATAGAACCCTCAAGGACTCACTAAGGCCACAGGAGGAGCAAGAGAATAACTAGCTGGGAGCAACCGTGTGATCACCTAGCACTTCTTCTCCCTCATGCATAACCTCTCCATCTCCTTCCTCTCAAACCCTGGTTTTCTCTCAAAAACTCCTCTCTCAAAGTTCCTTCAGCAGTCACACTATACTCTCTTTTCTTTTTTAGAGATTTTAAAATCCTTGCTTTAGTACTAGGCTTCAATAAACCCTAAAAATTTAGGTTGGTCATCACTATTCAAACATTATGATTGGAATTCATACAATATGACTAGTTCAAAAATTAGACTCCCCTAGTATGATGCAAATAGTCATTTAGACAAACTGTTCAACTTTTTTAGCACATTGTAATGTATGATCCAAAGATTGTATTGTGCGATCTGTGTACTTTCTCTCTATTATACATGATGATTCCTTGGTAATTATCCCATAAAAATCTCAACATATAGTAAGGTTAATGGATTTCCAGTCGGTCGTCTAGTATGATATGAATTTTGTAAAGTACGATTAGTTTAAAAAATATGGTTTTGTTTGGTAAGATCTTTGCGATGATCAAATTTTGTCTCTATCAATCGTACGGTATGATAAATAACATATAGTATGATCTTCTATCATGAAATTAAACCATTATTTGATTAACTACTTATGGTATTAATTTAAGCAAGATTTCAAGTTTTTGTATATGATGAATCACATCGTAAAGTATGATTAGTTTAAATTTCAAATATCTTACTTAATTTATCTGGCGACTAGGGTTTTTAGATTATAATGAATCGTACACTATTATATAGATAATAAAGTAAGATTACTTCATAGAAACTAATTGTTCAATTACCAATAATCTCATTCTCTCTATAATTAACATTATCGTATGATTATAAGCCATATGATATGATTATTACAAAATTCAAATTTTAACTTTAACATTTTCTCACTCCCATGTGTATGTGTATTGCCACCTAATTTTATACACTCTTATGTGGCCAGACTTAAGAAATACCAAATAAAGAAAATAAAGCACATACTCTTTACTTGATTTCTATTCTATCAAGTCTAGAGCTTCCAGTAGTGTTGAGCAGTGTATATTTTACCTGCAACATTGGTAATCAAAGATAAAAGGAATATCCAAAATATTCAGGGGGAAAAATAGTAATTCAACCAATAATATTTATTATCATAAAAATTTTAGGTTAGGGATCCTGGATTGCAATAATCTCCTCATTTTTAATGACGGCAAATATTATTGGTTGAGAGGTAAAATAAAATTCTTTTCTCCTAAGATTTCTCTCACTAGGTAATAGATTTAAAAATTAGGGTTGCTTTTTTTTAATATGGTGAAATAAAATAGAAGAATTAAAGACAGAAAAATTTATAGAAAAACACACACACAAGATTCTATGAAAATAAAACATACAACCAAACATTCATTTTCTCCCCCTTTTATCATCACAAAAAAGTGGAGAAGCATAAAAAATGTGAATATTATAGGACATAAAAATAATGAAACAAAATAAACAAGAACTAAAAATAAGATGGATCTTGATCAGGTGGTGGTGGTGGAGGCTGTTGAAAGAATTTATGGATGGAGGTGAAATGTTCTTCATTTTGTGGAAATTTTTCTCTAAACTATCACATTTCTTCCTCACTCTATAGTTGTTTTTGTTGAATGTTATAGTCCATCCCGATTTCTAATCACTCAAGCCTCTAAATTATTCCATTGTGAGGGTAGGCAGGGAAAGCAGGTATAAATGGTGGTATTGGTTATGGTGCAGGTCCGCCTATAGGAGCAGCATCCCCTTGTTCATCAAAATTTGACTCATTCTACTGTTGCCTCTGATGAAATAGAATACAGAGGGAAGCATCTGTATAGAAAATGGGAAGATTATCGAGAGAAGGAGGGTAATTGATTTGGTATTTCTTATCTAAGACAAAGCCTTTGGCGTGTCCTAGTGCGACATTTTACTTTCTTCTAATATTGGGATGTCGAATTGATCATGTTCTGGATATATTCAATAAACATCTGACTTCATCAAATTTAGTATTGGATATTATGAAATAGGTGACTAGGGAAAGAGGTGGAGTGATGTTGACAAGATCATGAGCTTTGGGTATAATTAAGGTTTTAAGAACATGCTGGATAATCCGGGCATTTTAATTTAGAGAGCGAACTAATAGTTAATGTTCATTTAAAGCCACATTTTGAATGGTTAGGTTTACTGCACTCCAATCAAAATTAGTTCCAGAGGCCACGTATTGTGGATGACGTCCTTCAAAAGAAAGACTGGCATACTCCCCTAAATCTTCCTTATTGATTTCGACAGGTTATCGACTTATATAGAAGGTTATAATGAAGGTTTTCATATTGATCCTAAGGTTGTCTAGTAATTCATACAAAATTAAAAGGAAATGCTCGGGTGAGTAGGAATTGGAGAGTTGTAAAAGTAAAGAGGTTTATCACCTCAAAGTTTAAAGTTGGTTGATTGAGCATTTTGAAGGGGATGATTCAAGCCCCCTTGCTGTTGTAGTATGCATCTTCATGTCTAGCAGATATAAATTGATCATTGAAGGGAAGAGAGGAGGAGGAGCTCCCTTAGGTCATTCGACCACATTTAATTCCACCAGCCATTGGAGAATCCTAAGGTATGAATGTAGGAATGTAGAGAAAGAAAGATTTGAATAGAATGAAACTTATAAACCCTCAAATTTATAGATTTTGAGTAAATTCTATAGAACAAATAGAGATCGTATAATATAATCAAGAGAGTTAAATTGTTTAGGCGAATTTTTAGGAAATGATGGTCGAATCATATAGTATGATCAATATCATACTTAGCGATCATAAAAAATTTCATTCATTCTGAAAAGTTATCATAATGACATTTAACTAAATGTATCGAACAATACGAATAGGTGTTCGTACAGTACAAAGTGGAATTTTGATCATACTAGCCGAATTAAATTCACCCTTATTGACCTCATTTTTACAAGAGGTCACTAGGACCTACCTGGGCTACTTTCTTGTGACCTAATAGTTAGAAGATGTTTTCTTTTAATCATATAGGTCCTCGTCAAAATCAAATCCAATTTAACTTTTCAATTCAATCTCCAGGCCCACTTTCAACCAAAACCCACTCTTTGGTTTGACTTGGTTGACCAAAGTGTCCCTTAAGGGTTTAAACATCCATTTCAAACCAAATGACCACCTCTTGATTTGAAACCACTTCCATTTAGTTCATATGATCAATTTGAATACAATGGACACAAACCATGACCCTAGCTCAACTTAGTTGACCAAGTTCCTTCTTTGACCAAATAAACATACACATTCATCTCTTTAAAATACCTTTACCAAGGCTTTTACAAACCCATTTTAAACCCATGGGTTGACCCATCAGGTCTTTAGGGAAACCCTCTTGAGACCCCAAGGCTTTGGGCCCACTTGGGTTAGCCACTAAGCTTGACCCAAGTGTCCAAGGAGAATATCCTATGAATCAGATCTCAACCCTAGTAGAATCAAATCAAGCCAATGGTTACACTGAGTCCCCCTTAACTCAATACAACTACCCTAGTTTACTCAACCCTTGCGTCAACTCAGGTCGGGAATTCTGCTAACCCAAAGTGGTCAAAACCACTATGGGTTGAGCCATTTCCCAACCTATGCCCCACCAAGCCAAACCAATACCACTATTAGGTGGTCTTAGGTCAAGTTAGTCCCACCCTTTGGTTGACTTGGGTCAACCCCTAAGCTAACCAAAAATTATCTAAACTATTTTGACCTAAGCCATCTTTCACCTCATACCCAATTAGATCCAGTTGGCACTTTCATTGGGTATTGCTTGACCCAATGCACCTTCATCCTCAATCCCACCACCTAGCTTATCCTAGCCCGCACCCATGTTAACCCAAACTGTACAGTTTTGGGTTGACTCAAGCTCATTTTATCATTTGGTTGCCTCCTTCCAGATTGATCTCATAGATAAGTTCATGTGAACCCAAGCAACCTTTCCATCTTGACTTGTTCAAGCCCCTGGATGGTGGTGGTCAGAATGAATGAGAAACTAAATTTGGTGGTCTCCCCATCCTCGATCTCCCCCAAAGGCTTCCAGAGCATAGTTTCATTGGGATTAAACTCACAAGGCTTTGAGACAATGTCTGTTCCCACCTATAACCCATCCAGCCATCTATTAACACCATCCTAGCCATCTATGTCCATGAGGACATTTTGATAAAGGAAACTGTAGTCATTCCAATTCATTTGAATCTAAGATTTCGAAAACCCTCCCCAAATATCCCCAAGTCATCCACAATCATTCTCCATCTTCTTAGCCTTCTTAGTCCACCAGTTTGAGTAAACTCTAATGAAATATGTCCACATCATTCTCAAACTCCTACCTCTAGTGATCCTCTGGCTAAGGTGTTTGAAGGAGAAGAGTTTGCCATATCCCTCTGAAGCTTCATATATAGAAGCTCATTCATTGAGGCCTTCCCTAAGGTAAAACTCCATTCCCAAGCTCCTAGTTAAGGAACAATGATCAAGTGTGAAGCATACTGCCAAGCCACCATATTTAAATTATTGGATTGATGGTTTACATTATTTAGATCTTTCCTATGAATTTTGGTTGAGTTTCATCAGCAGAATCTCGCGGATCACACCGAAGAAGTTTTACAACTACGGATGCTAGTAGAGGGTTGAAGATATAATCCTAACCACTGATTTAGATCAATAATTTGGATTAGATCCCATGGTTTTGAAGCTCATTTGATCATATTCATCCTATTATTGATCTGATGGTTATAAAAAATTCCACAATTACATAGTTAGCAAGCAATCATTGCCCCGCCAATTGAACTGTATTTTGTGTAAAAGTGCAATGAGATTGTTTAAATTTGGATTTAACTAAGTCAAAAATCATAGGAATCTTCAAAAAATCATATCTCCCAATCCACTTAACCAATTTATTCATTCTTAGACTCATTAGAAAGATCTCACAGAGATCTTCAAAAGCCTTACTATCCCAAGCTATGATCTTACCTGTAACATAGTCAATTACAGTAACTATCTTAAGGGAATTTTAGACATTTTTTTAGTATTGAACTCATCACAACTTGAGACTTTGGGGAATTGAATTTGTGCATGACTCTAACATGACTAAATTTTGACCCCTCTGTTTCAAATAATTATAAAAAAATTTTGTTTGATTTGAGATAAAGGGTCATGGTTTGACCCTTGATATCAAATTACTCTAATGATCTTTCCAAACAGAATAACTGTTTGAGCTTTTGAGTATTGATCATGCTTAGGATAGGGAGGTTAGAGCTAGTGGTTTCATCCCCACCAAACCTAGGAAAAGGAATTAGGACTTTTTAAGGTAACCTTATGGTTACCTTAGGTGGTTTGGTTAATCACTCAAGGGAATTCAATTTAGGCCCAAATTTAATATACTAAAGCCTTAAATTTAGGCGAATGCATGGCTCAAGTTTCACTGGATATGGTCTCCATTTGGTACACCAAATAGGGAACCCAAAATCAACCCTTATATTTTATCGAGAACCTTAATTAATTAATAATTAATTCATATAAAATCCCAAAAATCTATATAAACTCTCTGATTACTCATAATTAAACCTTAAATCTATGAAAAACATATCCTTATACGACAACCTTTAATTTAACTCTAATTTAATTTTTAAGAAATTTTGACAATTATTTAATTTAATTAATTAAAAATATTAAAATATTCAAAAAATTGTAAATACTTGGAAACATCCCCATAGGTTATTTTTGATCTTTGTGGGTGATCCTAAGAGGTTAGGACTCTTTTGGAGGAAAATCTAAAATCCCCTCTAATTAAACAATTTTAGAAAATCCAAAAATACCTAAACTTAGAAAAATAATAAATAATTCCAAAAATCCCATTTAATTAAATTCAAATCCATTCAAATATAACTAAAATCTAGTATTTTCTAAAAATAATAAAACTCTAAATTTATGTTAAAGTCAAAAAGTGAACTCTCCGGTCAAACCCAGTTTAAAACTAGGTCAAAACTTTAAAAAAACATAGCTTAATGTAGAAAATTTCATATTGAGCAAGCTCAAAGTCAAAATTACTCATCTTGAGGTCTAATATCTAAGTGAAATATAAAAACTACATAAATCATTTTAAATTTAAATATCAACTTTAATATATATGTAATTTTTTTATAGTATCGAGTTGTTAAAGTTAGATATTTGAGTCGGGATACATGTATCCAAAAATTGATTCCAAAGAGGAAAGGATACCCCTTAGGGTGACAGTCCTTTTCTATTTGGAAGCCCAAATTTAAATATATTTATTACCCAAAGTGAAAAGAATAATCTTCCCTTTGGAGGAAGAGTTTTCTTTAACATTTAGGTATTCAGGTATGATGAATCAAAGTAGCCCAAAGAATTGAAGATAAAGAGTATCTCACTCAAAGTCAACTTGCATCGATCCTAGGATTATAATTCAAGTTTGTTGTCAATGGTAACCACAAAATTTTAAATTAAGTAAATTATAGGATGTAGTAAATAAATAGTTTTCCTATGAATATTTATTTAATTAATTTGATTGGTTGATTTGATTGATTTACTCTCCTTGCTAATAGGATTGCCTTTTTTTCTTAATTTTTTGGTGATTTGCATATTATTTTTATTAGCCTAGATACGCGGAGGGTTGTGAGGATACGATAAAAAATATTTTCTACTTAAAATTAATTAAAACTTTTTAGGCTAACATAGAAACTCTAATAATCAAACAAGTATGCCCGAGATCGTCGGGAGTCTATATATGTATACTATTAACTTTCTTTTCCTTGTTAGGCACCTTCATGACTGCGTGTTCTGGAAGACGACCTGGCCTTCAAGGGTGCAGATCTGTCAAGGGAAATTATGAAATCTCTAAGGAAAAATGATTTATAAGCCTTTTTAAAATTTCTTCATATACTTTTTATACATTTAATCAAGTCGATCAGCATGCATTGTATTAGGAAAAATTTGAAAAGTGTCTTAAATTTTAATTACGTTTAATTCTAGCATTCTCACCCAGTATAAGTCAAGGGACCAATTAGGATCTTCTCTAAACATTGGTCCCAATTCTAAATAAAACTTTAACAACAACATCCTTACAACTCTTTCATAAAAATTATCATACTCCAATCTAGGTCGGTTTAAGTTCAAATTTTGCACTGTATTAGCTAGGTTTGGACTATTGTGGTCCAATGTCCAATTTAAATTTAGGATCCAAGTTGGACAGGCTCTGAATCATAAGGCCCCAACCTTCGAGAATATAATCCAAAATTTTTAACAAATTATTATACTTAAATTAAATATTTTCTCAATTTAAAACTTAAAGCCCAAAACTTAGTTTCGGTTTGGGTGCTTATGAATTATTTTACGATCTCAAAATTTCCTCTTACACATGCTCAATTGACTCCAAAAATAAGTGTTCAAAACTCAATCCAATACTTGTTAAAACTCCAAACTCATTTCCTTTGACATCACTCCTAAAAAATCTCTAAACAAAATATCTACTTTTACATTTATCAAGAGTATTGGTAAAAATTCAATGACCCTTTAATGTAATTAATAATAAGGGCTTGCGCTTGTTGGAGATTTATAACCCGCATCTATTTCAAAAAAAAAAAAAGAATTTTAAAAATTCAATTATTCTTCATAGGAAAAATTAAATCAAGGACGATCATTATCGTTATATTTGATCAATCAATATTATAAGATATATTTTATCTTGGGAAGATATATCAAATATGATTATGAATTTGATAATAAAGATAATGATCTTTCATCCAGGTTATAAGAGTTAAATATACTTAGAATGTCATATTGACCCTTCGAGGTCATACATAGTTCTTCCTTAGATTTGACTATTATAATCAGTATAAAACTTTTAGTTTCATTATCTGAATAATTAAGGAATGATATCTTCACCTCCCGCATATATATATCATTCATAATGATGTGTTCAATTTTGAGACTAAAATTCTAAAAAAAAATCCCCAAAGAGAACTAAATTTTTCAAAACCAGTTTTACAAACACTTTCAACTCCAACATTCTTAACATATTCTAACATGTGGATTGTATATTACAAAGGGTGACTCATATAGTACAAAGTGCAATTATGATCATATTAGCCAAATTGAATCTATGCCAACTGATTCTAACACGTGTATCATATTGTATGAAGTGTAGTTGGTACATTATGACCACCAATAATTGAACTCATATGTTAATGGCCGTTATTATTGTATAAATAGTCATACCGTATAGTACAAATATGGATTGTATAGTGCGATAATTATTTTTAGTATTTTTTAAATATTTTTATTTTTTTTGATCTAGTGAAGACTATGTGTGTCATGATAAAAAAAACATCTTTAAAATCAAAATAAAAAATATAGAAAAACTACAACATATAAATCAATATACACCAAAACAAACACATACAATGTAATATATATGAATTATTTATTTCAAATGATTAAAAAATTTTATTTATCCTTACTTAAGCATGAATTTCTATAACACCTAGTCTAGTTATCAAGGTGCTAAAGGTGTCTTGGGCTAGGGGTTTAGTGAAGATGTTTGCCCCTCTAGCAGCTATATGATGCAATTATGTCTCTCCCTTGGCTATAATATCTCTTTTAAGGTGATGCCTAACATTTATATGTTTTAAGCGAGAGTGTTTACTACCTTAGCAATATCCATGTCATATTTTCTTCTAAATGTCCTTGATGTATTTAGATTGGCTAAGGAAGGTTCCATTATCCTTACACTAAATCCAAGAAAATAGTTCAGCTCTCCTATCATACTCCTCTCAAACTCTCTACTCATTATTTTTTAAAATTCATCACATAGGTTTTTATATGAGGATCCAAACAGAATGTCATAAACATAAATTTGGTTAGTGAGTAATTCTTTTTCTACCTTTTTTAAGAATAGGGTTGTGTCAAAACTACCCTTAACAAAGGCTCTATCTAGTAGGAATGTGTTTAGCCTTTATTTCCATGCTCTAGGTGCATGTTTTGATCCATATAATACATTTTTTTAACTTGAACACATGATTCATAAATTATGAAATTTCAAAGCCTCGGGGTTGCTCAACAAAAACATCTTCTTCAATTACCTTCTTTAGGAAGGCACTCTTAGCATCCATTTGGTACAATTTAAATCCCTTAAATCACACAAAAGCTAGTAGCACCCTAATGGCTTCTAGTCTAGCTAAAAGGGCAAAGGTTTCATCAAAATTGATTCCTTCAATTTGATTGTAACTCTTTGGAACTAATTTGACCTTACTTCTTATCACTATTCAAGAGTCATTCATCTTATTTTTTTAACACCCATTTTTTTCCAACCACACTCTTATCCTTTGGTTTTTTTACTAGTTCCCATACATCATTTCTAACAAATTGATTTAGCTTTTCTTGCATTTTTAGGATCTAGAATTCATCACCTAGGGCTTTATCTATGTTTGTCGGTTATAATATAGAGTTAAATTTAGAATTACTAACTTCCTTCCTAAGTCCATGCCTACTTCTAAAACCATCATATAGGTCTTTTAAGATAAGTTTTTTAGGATGACTAGAACAATATCTTCATTCACTAAGTAGTGGCTCCTGAGGTTCTACTCTATCTCTTATGGCAATAGCTTCTATCCCTTGAATGACCTCCACTTTTCTTCTTCCCCAGGTTTAAATTAAAAGGTATTATCTGCTTCAAATACCATATGGGTAGAATCTTCTACTACCAAGTTCTTTTTATTGAAGATTCTATATGCTTTCTTTATATATAAATAAACTAATGAGACACTTTCATCATATTTTAGATAAAAAAATTTTATTGGTGATTTTTCATTGATCAATATAAAGCATTTACTCAAAAAAATATGCAAGTGAGAAAGGTTGTGTGCCATACTCATCAGGAGTTCATAGTTTGTCTAATTAAATTTTGATCTAACATTCAGACTATTTAAAACATAACAAGCAATATTTATTACTTCTGCCCAAAAATATCTATGGAGTGAGTATTCAACTAGCATGGCCCTAGCAGCTTCAACTAAGATTTTATTTTTTGTTTCATCTATTCTATTATGCTGAGGGATCCAAATGGAAGAGAAGTTATGTTATATACTTTTCTCTTGATAGAAAGATTCAAACCTATTATTTTCAAATTCTCCACCATAATCACTATGATTGGTTGAAATTTCACATCCTGATTTCCTTTAAATTTAGGTGGTGAAAGTTTTAAATTCCTCAAATGACTCACTCTTATGTGCTAGGATTCTAAACTAAGTTAATCTAGAGAAGTTATCTACTACTACAAATCCATATGTCTTTCCTCCTAGGTTGGTTGTACTAAAAGGTCCAAATAGGTCCACATGAAGGATTTCTTGTGGTCTAGAGGCGTTGATGTCCTTGATTGAATTAAATGAAGAATTTACTTATTTTCCTAGTTGGTAGGCATCATATAGGTAGTCTTTAGTGAAGTATAACTTAGGGATGCCTTTAACTATATCTTTTTGGGAAATATTTCAAAACATTTTCATGCTCTTAAACATAGTCTCCTATGCCATAGCTAGGAATCATCAAAAACTATTTTCAAACATATGGAATTAGAATATCCATTGTAGTTCAAGTCTAGCATGAAAACATTCTTTATGTTTTTTCTTTCTAACACAAGTTTTCCGTTTAAATTAATTATGCATTTTTTAGAAATAAATTTGATTTCAAAACCTTTATCACACAATTGACTAATTCTCAATAATTTATGCTTCAAATCATCAAATGATAGAACATTCTTAATAATAAAGCTTTTAACATTGCAAATTATACCTAAGATGGTCACTTTCTTAATAGTATTGTCTTTTAGTGTCACCTTGTCTCTTAACATGGCCTCTAGTGTGATGAACTACATCATATCACCAATCATGTGCCTCGAGCATCCACTGGCCAGATACCATAAACTCTCACTAGGCCTTTTGTGAGAGCACCCCTACAAAGTCATTCAAATGTTAGATTTGACAACCCTAGTGAGTTTGGGCTCCACCTTATTCTTGAATGAATGAGATCAATGCACGCTATGCTGTGATGAATGTGATTTTGGCCTCCACACTAGATGTGTCACATGGTGGATTGTGTAAGTGTGGGCTATGTGACCTAACATGCCACAGGATTAAAACCTGACACCTATAAATGGAGTCGCTGTTCTCTGTAGGTTATGGTCCCTTTTCATATGTTTAAATGATGCATGCTGTGGTGAAGAGTTATGAAATTGTTCTAAGGTAGGTGGCGGTTTATTACTCTCAAGTGCAATTAAATTTGCTTCTAAACATTTATTTGCACTTTTAAGAATGGACATTTCTATTTTTTATGTATGCTTCCTACCTTCTATTTCATCTGTACATGGTTCTAATCTTTTATATGCTTTCTCTAATTCAATATATGATGTTTTTAGGGAGTCATTTGCATTAGATAGGACAGTATGCTTCTTGTTTAATGCATCAAATTCTTCTACTAAACTTATATGATCGCTATCTAAAGTAGAATGCTCTCTTACCAAACTAGCATGCTTCTTTTGTAATGAAACAAAATTAGAATTGAGATAATCATATATTGTTTTTGACGTCCCATACGAAACATGATTTTTTTTAAAAATAAATAATTCATCATAGGAAAGCTAACATACCTCATCCTTATCTGCTTGATCAAGATTATTATAAGACATAATACACAAGTTTATTACCTCCTCATCTGCTTTCGATTCTAAATATTTCAAGGCGGAGTCGACCCAAAATCATTCTATGTCTTTTGCTTGCTTTTATTGAACTTTGACTTTTCTTCTCCCTTCTCATTGTTCTGGTGAGCTTTTAGGTTGGGGAAGTCCATTCGAAGGTGTCCCGGCTTCTTGCATTTAAAATAAATAACTTCAAATGACACTTTAGATTTTTTATTTGTTTAACTTTATTCCACTTCTGATGACACATTTATTTCCTATTTAGGAATATTTTAAATTGGCATGTCATTAGCATGATGTCATCCTCTCTTTTAAGTGCAGAGGTATCACTTGCTGACTCATTTACTTTAAAAACTTCTCTTTTCTACTTCTTATTTTCTTTTTCATCACTTTACCTTCGACTCACTCCTTACTCGTAGGCAATGAGTTAGCCAAGCAAGTTGTCAATTAAATAAATATTCAAATCCTAACTTTCAGTAATTGTAATAATTTTAGCATCATATACTCTAAGGAGGCAATATAGGATTTTATTAATATCTTTTTAATTAGAAAGTTCTTTACCCAATCCATGAAAGGATGTCACTATCAATGTAAACCTAGAGTACATTTTTGAATTGGACTCACTAGGTTTCATGCGAAATAGTTTATAGTCATGAAGTAGGATGTTTAACCTAGAGTGTTTTACCTCACTTGTTCCTTCGAATTTTATTCATAGTGTATCACATATCTTCTTTCCCTTAGTACATGTTGATACACATATAATCTTCAAACTTTAAAGCATAAAAAAAAAAAAAATAGTTTAAACATTTAACATTTAAATTAGCTACATCTATATCCTGATTGCTCCATTCATTACACAGTAATTCAGATTTAATGTCATTAATCAAATGAGATGGTGTAGAATAATCTTCTTGTACTCAAAGCCACTAGCGATATTGCAAAAAGGTAGACATGTAATTTTTAAAGAAATCAAATGTTATATTATCAAATAGTGGTGGATAGGTTATTTAATAAACCTCTATAATATTTCAATTACCATAATCCACCATTGATCTTTTCTTGAAGATTTTAAAATCTAAATTTCAAGACCCATTTTAATACCACATAAAAGTTTGATAACAATGTTAAACCTCACAGAACTATCCTAATGTGCACCAAGTGAAGAGGTGAATTAGTAATTAAAAAGAAAATTCCTAAGCTAGAATACTACATTTTGCTTTAGGCACAAAACAACTTAAAAACTTGATTAAGATGGATTACTAAAAATAACATGTGGAAGCAATTTATATAATAGTTTTCATTTTTTTATTTTTTAAAACATACAAACATTTTTATAGCAAAAATGTTTTGAACTTAGTGTAGTTTATTTAAAAGATTGAAACCAATAAACTCAACTTACAAAGAAAGAAAATTACACGAAAATAAATGTTGGAAAAATAGAAAAAGCACAACATAAATTTTATAGTGGTTTGATCAACCTTGACCTATGTCCACTCTCCGGAGTTCTCCACTTTGGGTATTGAACTAACATAAAGTTACTCTGCTTTTTCTCTCGCAGCAAGGTGGAGATGCCCTTACATACTCAGTTTCACCAAACATGATGTAGCGAAGTGCCAGAAGCTATGTCACCTTTCCCAATGATGATAGCAGAACTTGAATCAATTTTTTCCATACTGCTGAAGAGAGAAAACAGAATGCATTTTTACCCTCTTAATCAAGGTAGTGTACCTCTAATATTTTTTCCCTCATAAAGAAGGCAGAGTACCTCTAATCTTTTCTCTCTTTTAAAGAAGGTAGAGTAACTCAAGAACTTGACTTAGAAGCCTCTCTCCTAATAGAGCCTTCAAGGACTCACCAAGGCCATAGGAGGAGCAAAGGTGTAGCTATCCTGAAGCAACCGTGTGATCCCTTCACACTTCTTCTCCCTCAAGCTCAATCTTACCTTCTCCTTCCCCTCAAACCTTGATTTTCTTTTTAAAGCACCTCTCTTAGAGTTCCTTTAATATTTACTATTGCAACTCGAGCTCCTGAGCTTATGTTTTTTTTATTAAGACAAACATTATGGATCAAATTATTATATGTCTTTGTATTTGCAATATTTTTTTGTTTACGTGTATTTAAACATTTTAGGAACACCATACTCTATCCAACAAAGATTCAAGGCTCAAGACTGGGTAAAATAGATTATAATACAAAGATTTTTATAATATTCATTAACATATTTTTTATTTCTTAAGTCAAGTCCTCTAATGGTGTATTCTAGCTTGGTGACAATACACACTCACACTCATGGGGAGAGAGATTGAGTCAAAATCAGAAGTTCAAATTTTTAACAAATCATACAATAGAATTTTTATCATATTGTCTGAATAGCTTAACTAACTAATCATACTGGATGAATTAGATCATATAGAATGATCCATTATGATCATGAAAATAGCAGCCAATCACAATTTAAGCAAGTGTTTAAGATTCAATTTTTTTGTTAATCGGCTAGGACGATATACATCATAATTGACGATCTATGACAATCATGCCTGAATTGATCTTCTGATTAGGAGACTAATTATAATTAATTTATTTGATCTGATTATATAGGATGATTAGTGATGATCGTACTTAATAAACGAGAGGATGCATGGGACGATCCCCTAGTCGTACAGGATGAAAACCATAAAATTTCAACTAATCATTATGAATGATCATAGTATAGTCCTAGACAAACTATACAAACACTTGAACTAACCATAAAGGGGAATATTTTTTGTACTGGCTGAAAGGGCTATTTTGAACTAATCGTATAGGACAATCCTAAATCATATTGGATGATAAGTGCTATAGGAATTGAATTTTTAGGGATTTTCAATGCCTTCTATTTAAGCTTTCTAAAGACACTTGGAAATTGTCTTTATCATGCATTGAGTCTATGTTCTTCTAGAGAAAACTTAAAGAGAGAGCTTTCAAAAAGAGAGAGGAAAGCGTGGAGTTTGAGAGGGAAAAGATCCTTATGGGTTTCAACGGAATGAGGAGGGGTTTCACATGATTACTTCGGCAAGCTTGCATCTTAGAACTATAATAGTCAAGGTTTATTTTGAGGAATGTTTTGGGAAGAAGAAGATCTCTTTAGTGTGAAAGGAATCGGCTATTCCTTCGCATCTGGGAAAGTGAAAGCAATTAATGGTTCTCTGTCTGTGAAAGGATTTGTGGTTCTCTACCGTCTCATTGAGGGAGAAAAAGGATTACCGTCCTCTACCGCATTAGGTTGGTGGAAGAGAATTTGTAAGTGCTTCTCCATGTAACTGTGGAGGTTAAAGGAGGGTCACTAAAGGATTAATGCAATACCTGGAATGGGTAACTCTGAGGAGTGGATGTAGGTCAAGTTGACCAAACAACTATAAATATCTGGTATTTTTGTTTTTTATTTTTTATTTTTTGTAGTTTTCTTTCTACATTTACTTTTGTGATAATTATGTAGTTGAAAATCTCTGATTTTTTGTTAATGTGAAATTATTTTGCTTTCATATTGAAAGTTAAAATTATTAGTTTTCATATGTTGAAAGAGATTTTAAAAAAGGGAAATTTTTCTTTTTTGTTTTATAGTAGTTTTAAATTATGAACTCACCCCGCTTGTTTGCCTCGATCCAGTTCTATAAGGTCTAACAACCATCATGAACTTTTAAGTGGTATCAGAGCAGGATTCATACATTAAGTTTAAGAAAACTTTTTAAAAAAAGATCAATGTCTAACTTTGGAAAATGTAATACTGTAAAAAGATATTCATTCATGTAATAACCTTTTTTGAAAAATTTCATTTAATTTTTAGAAAATTTGCATGTATACTTTAATGTAATAAATTGATTATCGAATGTGGCATATGATTCAAGCTGGTTATTTTATATCACCACGTATTGCAGATGGAGTCAAAACTGATATTCCTTTTACCAAATGGAGTAGAATCGAACAAATTAATACTTAATTGAATGCTAAATACTTAAATTATTTTTTTCTATGCTTTGAATTATGAGGATTATATGAGAATATATACAAGTACTATAGTCAAAGAAGTTTTGGATAAATAATGAATTACATACGAAGATACTACTGAAGTCAAGCAGTATAAGTAGAATATTTTATACATAATTATGAACTATTTTGCTTGAAACCTTATGGTAAATAACTTTTAAACTTTAAAAAGGTCTATAAAACTCTATATTTTCTACCTGATAAATTTCATATTAAAATCTCTATTATATGTCAACCAAAAGACTTCAATGATTATTCTATTGATAATCTGATTGGCTCACTAATTGCCCACAAGCAATGTGTGTCTCAAAGACTTTTTGATACATATGAAACTATAGTGTTAAAAGCTGAAGACATAGATAAAAGATACTTAGTAGATGTGATAGTAAGAAAATATCATCAATGAATAGCAAATTTAAAATTTACTTAAGAGCAAGCATCAACATCAGCAAAAGTGGAATAAAGGTAAAAATGGTAAGAATATTAGGATTTCCTCTAACATTATTTTCTTTAGGTACAAGAAACTCGGACATATGAAAAATCAATGCCCTAATATAAAAACTCTTCATGCAAAAGAAAAGAGTAAAAATAAGCCAATTGTAATAAAGGTAAATGATAAAAAGTAAAAGATTTCCTAAGCAAGCCCAGCTTCTCAATCATCAGACCAGGAGCAAGATAATGAGGTATAAAGTTTTGTTTGTGTATTTGTATGTGCTATAGTTAATGCATGTGAATTTGTTCTTTATTTTGTTTTTGTTCACCATGAAAATTTTAATTTTTATGTTGTTTTAGTGTTTTGTTTTATAGTAAGATATTTATATTTGTAATTTTTTATTTTATTTTTAATGTATGTTTTTTAAAACACTCTTTGATCATCACATTCTAATCACATCTCACATCATCTTTGCATAAGATAATCAATCACTTCTTTCTAATTACTTTTTTTCTTAAAATAAAAATTTTACTTACTTTTTACTTTAAATTTTTTGGGAAGTGATTATTGACTTCCCTAAATAGTTAAAGGAAGAGAAATTTATGAGTAAATGTCTTCCTCTAATGCCTTTAGTGATGAAACTTCTTTTGTAATTAAAATCTATTTAAAATTAAAAATTAGACCTAGAAATAGAGATATGCTTTATCTTTCTGCATTTTATTATCTCATATGGATATATTTTGCAAGTCAATAAATCTACTTCATATTTGCTTAATCAAGTTATTCATTTCCATCATATGGATTGGGTTTTACTTTATGTTTTACTCTTCTTTATATAAGAGAGTGAGTTCTTCTTCTCTTACATTTGGAAAATAATCTCAAAACTGAGAGAACTCCTAATGAATAAAGTACAAAATTTGAAAAAGGTACAAAACGAGCACAAAATGAAAAGATGCTCAATGTCCACCTAATAATTGCAAGATGTACAAAGTGTATAAAAATCATAAGATGCATAAAGTAAGCTAAAAATTAATAAAAATGCACAAAATGAGCCCATAATGAGTTAGCTCTCCTTCGTTTCAAATCTTTAAATCTTAGAAAACTTCATGTGCCAATTGTTATTTCAAACACTTGAGTTTCAAAATCATGATTCCTGATTCATCATTTTTGCATTAATATTTTACTATATATTTTTATGTAAGAAGATTAAAATTCCTTCTCTAATTTATTTCCCTAATTATATTTTAGTTTAGAATATTCTAACCTATAAGGAGCTTGGGTTAGGGTGAATAAAACTTGAATCTTTAACATTTGTGGTTTTAAACATTGTCAATACATTTCTTGCTAAGCTTTTGAATTAAATTATGAGGTAACTTTTTCATTCCAAAAAAAATCTGTTAAAATTAATTGATTCTTTTTAAACATCACCACCACCTACATCTGATCAGGGTCCGTACGATCTTTAGTTTGTTATGTGCGCTCTATTTAGCTGGTTGTATTTGTGGTTAAGATGCATCTATTTTCATCTTGCATTTGCATTTATTCATCTTATATTTGAATTTATTTATATATTATTTTAGTTTCTAAAAAAATTTGTCTTAATAAAATAAATTTAAAAAAAGAGACTTTTTAGTTTCCCTTATTTTTTAATATTATTCTCTTAGCGAGGGATAGATTAGGAGAAAATATTTTATTTTGCAAATTCATCTAGAAATGTTTGACATCATCAAAAGGGGGAGATTATTGCCACTTGAGTTCATGAGTTTATATATTTTTTTATGATAATAAATACTATGAATCACATCATTATGTCTACTAATATTTATAATATATATTTGTTTGTATGTGTACTAATATTTCTAGAACACCGTGTAGCATCCAACAAATATTTATGGCTTAAGATTAGGTAGAATAGGTTATATAGTAAAGATTTTATAATATTCATTAATGTATTTTTAATTTCTTGAGTCAAGCCCTGTAAAGCTGTATGCTAGCTTGGTGACCATGCACACACACTCAGGGGGAGTGAATATGAGTTAAAACCAGAAGTTCAAATTTTGAACTGATTGTACCGTACGATTAGCTCAACAAGTTAATCATACTGGATGATTAAGATTATACAGTACAATCAATTATAATAATTAAAAATAGCCGCCAATCATAATTTAAGAAAGTTTTTAAGATTTAAATTTTATACTAATCGTCCTGGATGATATACATCGTACTAGATGATCAATGATAATCATGTTATAATTGATCATTTGATTAGGGGACTAATTATAGTAATTTGTTTGATCTGATTGTAATAGATAATAGAGAGGAAACATGGGATGATCCTCCAATCATATAAGATGAAAACCATAAGTTTTCAATTAATCATCTTGGATGATCAAAAGATAATCTTGGATGATCAGTACAAACACTTGAACTAGTCATACATGGAAATACTATTCATACTGGCTGAAAGGTCTATTTTGAACAAATTATAAATGATAATTTGAGATCATATAGGATGATCAGTTTTGCTAGAATTTAATTTTTAGGGTTCTTCAAAGTACTCTATTTAGGATTTCCCGAGACACTTGGTAAGTGTCTTTAGCATGTATTGAGTCTCCATTCTTCTGGAGAAAACTTGAAGAGAGACCCTTAAAGGGAGATAGGAAAGGGTAGAGTTTAAGAGGGAGAATATCCTTGTAGGATTTAAACGAGTGTGGAGGGGGTTTCAAACTGTTTCTCCAGCAAACTTGCACCTTAGCACCATCATAGTCAAGGTTTATCTTGAGGGATGTTTTAGGAAAATATTTCTTTGGTGTCAAAGTGCTCGGCTACTCCACCTCACTGGGGAAGATGAAAGCGATTCAAGGTTTTTTGTGTGTGAAAGGATTTTTGATCCTCTTTCATCTCCTGGAGCGAGAAAAAGGATTACAATCCTCTACCGCACTGGGTTTGTGGAAGAGATTTTTTAAAGGCTTCTTCGTCAAACATTGGGGCAAAAGGAGAGTCACTAAAGGTTTAGTGCAATACCTAGAGTGGGTGACTCCGGGGAGTAGACGTAGGTCAGGTTGACCGAACCACTATAAATCTCTGGTATGTTTGTTCTTGATTTGTTTTGTCGCACTTTTTTCACATTTATTTTTCTGATAATTATGTTGTTGAAAATCTTTTATTTTCTTTTATTGTGAAATTAATTTGTTTCTACATTGAAAGAGAAAATTATTAGTTTTGAGATGTCTAAAAAGCTTTAAAAAAGGAAAATTTTTCATTTTGTTTAAAAGAAGTTTTTAAATAACCAATTCAAGCGCCCCCCCCCCCCCCCCCCCCCCCCCCCCCCCCCTCTCGGTTAGCCTCGGGCAAGTTCTATATGGTCTAATTACTTTTATGAGCTTTCAGTTACATAATCCTTTTTTTCTTTTTAAGAGTTTCTAAAAATGTTTCTTAGTTCGTAGGCTTCCAAAAACCCTAAAAATTCAAGTTGGCCATCACTGATCATACAATACAATTGGAACTCATTTAACATGATTAGTTCAAAAACAAGACCCATCCATTACGATGCAAACAATCGTTTAGGCAAACTATTCAACTCTTTGAATATATCATACAGAACGATCCAATGATCATCTAGTATGATCTGTTTGCTTTCTCTTTATTCGTACGGGATGATTTCTGGGATAATTAGAATTCATCTCTAGCAATTGCCTTGTATATCTCCCATTGTATAGTGCAGTTAGTTGATTTCATGTTGGTCATCTAGTATGATATAAATATCATATAGTGTGATTAGTTTAAAAATAATGATTTCGTTTAGTACGATCTTTGGGACAACCAATTTTTTTCTCTACCAATCATATGGCATAATTAAACTATGATTTGATTGACTTATTAAAGATATTAATTTAAGTAAGATTTCAAATTTTTGTACAGTATGAATCACATCATACAACACAATTAGTTCAAAATTTAAAATTTGAATATCTTACTTAATTTATTCTGGAGCTAAGGTTTTCAAATCGTAACAAATCGTACAGTATGATTAGTTTATAAAAACTAAAGTTTCAATTAACCTTTAAGCCCATGCCCTTTATAACGAATCATAAAGTACGATTGTAAGTCATACAGTATGTTTAGTACATAATTCAAATTTTAAATTTAAATTTTTCTCACTCCTGTGTGTGTGTGCACGGTCACCCAATTGTATATACTTTTATGTGTCCAAACTTAAGAAATAAAAAATAAAGAAAAAAAAAGTATAGACTCTTTTACTTGACATCCTATTATACCCTGTCTTTAGCTTCTAGTAGCCTTAAGTAGTGTGTATTTTACCAATAATATTAGTGTCATAGACAAAATGAATATTCAAAATATTCACCGAGGAAAATAACAATTCAATCAAAATTATTTGTCATCATCAAAATCACAGACTAGGGATCCTAGATTGCAACAAAAGAGATATGCTTAATTTTTTCTCTTTTCCTTCTCTTCATTTTGTGAAGAATGAGGGGTCCATTTAAAGTTTTTTGGGAGTGGCATGTCTAGTAAATAGGGAGAAGATCAAAGGTATGTTGGGAGTGTTTCAATGGATGGATAATATCATCTCTTTCTATCATAGATTGATTATCGATCATTTGAGTGTCTTAATGATGTCAGAATTTGATGACCTTGGGCTCGTTGGATTCTTCTCATCTAGTCGCTCATTTTAACTATAAACTTTTCGATTTTATTTGGTCATCCAATTATTGTTAAGAAGCTTAAAAAAAGGCATTGGGCTTTCACTTGGGACTCATTTAGGTTCGGATTGGACCAATTTTGGTCTCAATGGGTTTGCCTCCTTCAGATGTTCAATCTGATGTTAACCTTGTCAAAATCAAAGTCCTAATGGTCCTGAATTTAGTTTTGGACTTTTATGATTTATATTTGCATTTAGATTTGAACAGGATTAAGATAATATTTTGGTGACATATTAAGTTCAAACTAATTTTTTTTTATTAGTCTCTTATCTTCAAAGAAAAATGATTAAAGATACAATAAATAGTTTCTTTAGGACAACTCCAATGCCTTATGGCTCTTACAAATTTTTCAAAAAAATTAATCCTCTACAGCTAGTATCCACTACATAATATTAACACATTTGTAAACATCACAGATGAGCGCCATTTAAAAAAAATGAAATAAACTTGATACATCATCAATAAATTATCTTGATCAGGCACAAATCTTGAGGCAAAAATCAAGTTGGAAGATTCAAAAATTAAAATTGAGACCATCTAATCTTTGATTTCTACAAACTTATAGTCGAACTGAGCATCTTGGAAACACGAACCCAATGACACAAAAATAAACCAAATCTGAGCTCAAATGAGTCCAAATCAAAAGACTCAAAGCACTTTGGAAAGTATCAAATCATAATTTGGGTTACCAAATGATCTCCAATCATGACATGCTTATATTCAAATCGAGCAGCTCAATGGACAAATCCAACGAGCTTAAGATCATCAAATACTCATATTATTCAAATACTCAAAGGTCTATTAAACAGTGTGTTACAGATCAATGGTTTATAATTTTGATGATAGCAAACATTCTTATTTCTCTACGATTGCCTTATGTACTGACATTTCAGGTCCACACGATCAGACTGCAATTTGGAACCAGCTCTAGATTGGGTAGACTAGGTCTGAGTCAGTTTGTACTCTATTTCCTTTCTTGAGTCTGTTGTATTTAGTGTGGTACAGGATGATTTGTAAACTTGGAAGATGTTCTGTTGTTCCCTAAAGATTTCTATTTTTGGTAACATCATTCGGGACGATATTTACATCATCTGGGATGATATTTACATCGTCCGGGATGATATTTACATCATCCGGGATGATATTTATTTCATCCTGGATGATCTGTCCAACAACAGAAACCCTAATTAGGGCATCCTCATTAAGGCAGCCGTCATTAATTGATCGGCCTGAATGATACCTATATCAGCCAGGACGATAGTCTCAATTCAGAAAGAATCAGCCGCCATAATCAGTTTAGGTATTCTTTATTTTAGGAAATCGGCCAGGATGATCTAACTCAATTATGCCTAAATTGATCTGGTATCTTTGGAAAGCATTAATGGTTGATTGATACGATCACATCATCCGGGATGATCTTAGGATCGGCCGAGATGATGTCCTGGACAATTTATATCAGACAACTCGAATTCATGGCAATGTTCTGGATGATTGAAATTGGTTTTAAACTAATCGGTCTGGACGATCGTGATATCGGCTAGGACAATGTAACCAATTTTCATCTGATCGTCCCATATCATCCTGGGCTGATGAGCTGAATTTGTACTGATCGGCAAGGACGATATAACTATCATCCTGGATGATAATGTCGGCAACTTGCATTAATGAACTTTTCTATTTAAAGTTTGTCAAGGCACTTTTTTAAGTGTCTTTGGCAGCCATTGTAGCTTCGTTCTTGTGGGGGAGACTTGAAGAGAGAGCTTGAAAGGGAGTCAGGAATGGGTGAAGTCTGAGAGGGAGAAGATCCTGTGAGGGGGGACTCAAGCGAGTGTGGAGGGGATTCCACACGGTTGCTCCGACAGGCTTGCATCTTAATACCATCGGATTCAAGGCTTGTCTCAATGAAAGTTCACCAAAGAAGAAGTTCACTTTAGTGTCAAAGGACCCAGCGACTCCTCCGCACCGGGGAAGGTGCAAGTGATTTTGTAAGGGCTTCTCCGCCTAGCTGTGGGGGCTAAAGGAGAGACTTTTGTAGTGCAATACTTGGAGGGTGCCTCCAAGGAGTGGACGTAGGTCAAGGTTTGACTGAACCACTATAAATCCGGTGTGTTCATTTCTTATTATTGCTTCCATATTATTTTCTTCCGCACTTTGATTTTTGTGGTGATTTTGGTTTGAGTTTTATCTTTGGTTTTAAAGTTATCCAATTCACCTCTCTCTTTATTAGCCTTGGGCTAGTTCATAAGGGGTTAACATCCCTAACGAACTTTCAAGTGGTATTAGAGCACTTTCTAGTGTCATCAGAGCACTTTCACAGTGAATGATCCTATGGATCAATATTGGTCATCCATCTGAACCACTCCTAATTTATCCTTAATCTTCCACTTATTTACAAGCCATGTCACTCAAGAATTTTATAAATAAAACATCATTTCCTTTTGAGGGCGGGTGGGCGGGGGGGGGGAGCCAAGATAGAAGAAGGAAGAAAAGGAAGAAAGCTCTAGCCACATAGCTCCTCTTTAACAACCGTCGGAGTTTTATTGTGCCACCGCCGAAGTTCTACCACACCTACATCAGGTTCTGTCAAGCTACCAACAGACCATCCAAGGATGTTGAAGTGAAACCCAAAGCTAGAGTGCCCCCTGATGATGAAGTGACACTATCGAACCACTGCCTAACACTGAAGTACTGTCAAATAACCACATAAGGCCCAGACTTCGGCTAGACCTCCACTTGATGCCCGGAGTTCTACCGTAGTACTGCCCTTTTGACTATGATCCTTACGACCTCCCTTGCTAGATAATGGTATTTTTGACCCCAGTCTCCTACCGACTATGGTTCTTCTGACCTCCGTCGCCTATTATGATCCTTCTAACCTCCCTTACTATACAATGGTCTTTCTGGACCAGTCTCCTATTGACTATGATTCTTTCGACCTTGCTCGCCAGACTAAGGTCTTTCTGACCCCAATCTTTTGCCGACTACAGTCCTTCAGACCTTCGTTGCCTATTACGGTGATCTCCCTCATAAACTATGGTCTTTTCAACCCTAGTCTTCTGCCGACTATGGTCCTTCTAACCTCCATCACCAAACAATGGCCTTTCTAACCCCTATCTCCTACTAATTATGATACTTCAAACTTCCATCAATTTCTACGATCTTTCTGAACACTTTTCTATCGACTATGGTCATGCCAATAAATTAAATATGTCTATGTTGATTATTATAACTCCCACCATGGAATGCACTCTATATGATATGCATTTGTGACATTAAGCCAAGGCCTTCTCCAAAGGAAGGGCCACATTTGAAATCAACTACAAATACTAGTGGATTTCTTCAAACTGGGCCAGGCCCCATTATTTTTCCTCTTTTTTAGGGGTTTCCATGTAAAAACTCTAGTGTCTCTTATAAATGATGTACCATCTCTCTTTCATCTGCTAGTGTGTTGGATCTTCGTATGACACTAAGACGTTAAACAATATACTTCTCTACTGCCACGAATATTCTAGGGCGCTATAGTTTGGTGTCGTCTTTAGGAATATGGTTCCTGACTAGGGAGCAACTTTTGCTCCAACCTCAAAAGGTCGTTCATGTTAATTTATATACTTTAACTATTGCTGCATTAATTTTATTGGAATTAAATATGGACTAGGGGGTTACCTTGACTATAGCTTTGATAGAGAAGATTTCTCCAACTCTTCCAATATCCAAGGTGATATCTCAGGATCATAAAGCTTCTAGCAAATGTAATGATGCTTCCAATAAATTGCAAGATTCATAGAGTGCCTGGTTGGACTTCTACTCCTTGGGTGAGGTCTTAATCTTCACCTCAAAAAGGCAGTAATGGTCTAAAGATAGACCATTCTTTACATTCGATTTAGGATACACACTACGTTTGCCCCTCCCAATCAAGGCATAATCATTCCCAGGGCAATTCAATTTGACCTCTTCCAGATAGGCTAACACCATCAAGCAGTACTCTGACATGCAACCTTGGATATGTCATACAACCCTCATGGATTCTCTCAACCTCTTCCATACAAGTTAACATTATCGAGTAAGGCTCTGACATACAACATCAGATAAGTCACACATCATTGGTGGATACTCTCAACCTCTTTCTTACATATTAATGTCATCGAGCAAGGCTCTAACATACAACCTCAGATAGGTCACATATCCTTAGTGGATTCTCTTGACCTCTTCCATATAGGTTAACTTGATCGAGTAGGGCTCTAAAATACAACCTCGGATAGGTCTTACATCCTTGGAGGATTCTCTTAACCTCTTCCACATAGATTAATGTCATTAAGCGGGGCTCTGACATATAACCTCGGATAGGTCATACATAATTGGTGGATTCTCTTAACCTTTTCAATATAGTTTAATATTATTTAGCAACGCTCTGATATGCAACTTTAGATAGGTCATTTATGTTTAGCAGATTTTATTAACCTACATTCTTTCTACCCATCATTGGACTTTCTCGCATCATTGAACTTCTACCTGATGTGGGACTTTCATCATACTTATACCTGACGTGGCAAGACTTCCTCCCGTCATTGGACTTAAGCCCATAGCGGAACTTTTGTCAGACTTCTACTCTCAGCCTGACTTCTTCTCATCATTGGACTTTCACCCATTGTGGGTTTTCATCAAAATTCATCCTGTCATTGCACTTCCTCCAATCATTGGACTTTTGTCTATCACAGGACTTTCATCAGACTTCTATCTGATGCTAGACTTCCTCATATTGTTGGAATTCTGCCCATCACTTGACTTTCATTAGAATTCTACCCATCGCTGGATTTTCTCCGGTCGTTGGACTTCTAACCATCGCAGGACTTTCGTTAGACTTATACACAATGTCACTAAACTTTATCCCATTATTGGACTTAAGCCCATTATGAGACTTTTGTCAAAATTCTAACTATCACTATACTTTCTCCCATCTTTTGACTTCTGCCCATCACGGGACTTTTGTCACACTTATAGCCAACATCAATTGAATTCCTTCCATCATTGGAATTCAGTCTGTCGCGAGACTTTTGTCAAACTTTTACCCGACATTGGACTTCCTCCCGTCATTAGACTTCTACTCGTAGCGGGACTTTCATCAGGCTTATACCCGATGTCACTAAACTTCCTTCCATTATTGGAGTCCAGCCCGTCATGGGACTTTTGCCAAAATTTTGCCCATCGCTTCACTTTCTCCTATCGCTGAACTTCTACCCGTCATGGAACTTTTATCAGACTTATATCCGACATCATGGGACTTCCTCCCTAAACCTAATGCTGGACTTTCTCCTATTATTGGACTTCTTCCTGTCATGGGATTTTTGTCCGAATTCTACCCGTCACTGGACTTTCTCCCGTCATTGGACTTCTGCCCATTGTAGGATTTTATTTAAACTTATACCATATGTCTTTGGACATCCTCTTATTATTGGACTTCTGTCCGTCGTGGGACTTTCTTCAGACTTCTACCCGATGTCAAACTTCCTCCCATCGTTGGACTTTCTCCCCTCGTGGGACTTTCATCAGACTTCTACCAAACGTTGGACTTCCTCTTTGTACGTCAAAAGATTTTCATAAAACTTCTACCGATGTAAAACTTCCTTCTTTCACTAAACTTTTTCCCATCATCGGACTATCATCAGACTTCTACCCACACTGAACTTCCTCCCATTGTCGAACTTTCTTTCGTCACATGACTTTTGTCAGACTTCTCCCTAACACTAGACTTCAGCCCATTGCCAGCCTTCCACCCATCGCTAGAATTTTATTGGGTTTATACTCGATGCCCTACTTTTTCTAGTCACCAGACTTTTAACCTCCCTCCTAACAATGGCCTATCCACCTACTATAGTCTTTCTAACTTCCACAACTAGTAACGGTGGACACAACATCATTAAATTTAGCTCCCTTTTTAGACACACTCTCAGTTCCATTCTTGGTAGCAAAACGTGTATCTTCTTTGGTCATCAAATCTCTCAAAGGATAGTGATCGCCCGTCATGACCTCTATATAGGAAGAGATGAAGAAAGAGGAAATTCTTACTTAGTTAGGGGACTTATGGATGAACAGGGGATACCCATCTGAACAGTGCTAGGGGATGCCCTCAACTTGAGAAAAAAGAGAAGAGAGGGAAAGGTGAAAATTTTTATACCCAAAAGGGGAGAATTTATAGTTGTGTGTGGGAGAGATGAAGTGCCACTTCAAATTAATGAAAATTCATTAATTTTTATAATTCAAAAAGGCATCATTAAGTGGAATAATGATGAGGAGATGAAGAGCCACTTCAAATTAATAAGAATTCATTAATTTTTAGAATTCAAAAATGCATCATTAAGGGGAATAATAATGAGGAGATGAAGAGCCACTTCAGATTAATTAGAATTCATCAATTTTTAGAATTTAAAAGTGCATCATTAAGTAGAATAATGATGAGGAGATGAAGAGCCACTTCAAATTAATGAGAATTCGTTAATTTTTAGAATTCAAAAGAGCGTCATTAATTAGAATAATGATAAGGAGATGAAAAACTACTTCAAATTAATGAGAATTCTTTAATTTTTAGAATTCAAAAATGTATCATTTAGTGGAATAATGATGAGGAGATGAAGAGCCATTTCAAATTAATGAGATTTCACTAATTTTAGAATTAAAAAGGCATCATTAAATGGAATAATGATGAAAGAATTCCAAGGTTAAAAAAAATAATGCGCCTGCATAGGTGCTGATCATTTGTTCAGATCGCAGCACAAGAGGCGGCCATCGGCTGGCCTGCTGGTTTAGTTGTCCAATTTTGTTTGAATAATTTTTGTGTCCCCGAAACCATTTTTCAATGTTTCAGACTCAATTTTGATACTTTTAAAGTCATATGATACATCTATAACCTATATTGGATTATTTTCTTAATCTGAATCACACAAAAAATTTGTTAGAGGCTATATTATATATTTTCGTACATCTGGAACTTCGATGTCCAAAAATAGAGGGGCAATTGATACAACATCAACAAATTATCTTGATCAGGCACAAATATTGAGGCAAAATCAAGTTGGAAGATTCAAAAATTAAAATTGAGACCATCCAAACTCTTATTTCTGCAAACTGATAGTCAAATTGTGCGTCTTCAAAACACAAACCCAATGACACCAAAATCAACCCAATCCAAGCCCAAATGAGTCCAAATCAAATACTCGAAGCACTTTTCAAAGGATTAACCCACAATTTTGGTTACTAAACGATCTCTAATCGTGACATGGTTATATTCAAATCAAGCAACTCAATGAAACAAATCCAACGAGCCCAAGATCATCAAATTCTAATTTCATTAAGATAGTCAAAGGCTCGTTGAAATTTAAATGATTGCAAGAATCAATATTGGTCGTCCATCAAAACCACTTCCATTTTATCCTTTTTTATAATCTGCTTGATTAAACAGGCGTTCGAATGAGCAAAGCTAAGAATGAACTTGAATGTTGTGAGTATAACTGTTCAACTAAATATTTTATGATAGTGAATACCAAGGATTTTGTGGAATCCATTAGCCATAAGATGAGCTTTATAGCAATTTATAGAGCAATTAAAATCATGTTTCTTGTGAAACATTCACTTGAATCCAATAAGATTTTGAGAAGGTACAGGTGCTATGAGGTTCCAGTTATGATTGCATAGGTGAACATTGAATTTCTCAAGAATGTTACCACACCATTTAAATAAGGTTATTTTCATGTGATTGTTAAAAGAGACTATAAGAAGACATATGGTTAGAATATTTTAGATAATGAATGCTATGGGATTATGTGAATTAATGAAGATTTATTTTTAAATGAGAAAGGTAATTATTTGGTAGAAAAGTTAGATATAATTATGTCTTGATTTAGAAGATTCATGGGACTACATTAGAATGATTTTAAGGTATTATATGGTTATCATCATTAACTAGAAAATGTTTTATTTTTGTTGAATTTGGTAACATGTTTTGGGTTTTAAGTGAACTCATTGTGCATTGTGAGGCCCATGAATACCATAGAAGAAGTAGGCTTAATTTGTTGAATATGAGAAAGTAAATGGGCATTTAATTTGGTAGATATATTATGGGAAGAGTTAGGAATTTTGACAAGGACAAGATTTATGGTGTGCAAGTGTTTAGTATATTTAGATAGTGGTTGATGCTTCAAGTGTGTAGAAGATGAAAATATAGGTGTTTGGAGGATTGACAGGTGAAGTTATTATAAGGAAATTTGTGTGCATGATAGGTTTTTGGACAACCTATTAGATGGATTTATCTTGGAATGTAAGGCTAATTTAATGGTGAGAAGAGTACTAGGGTTTTCTTTCTTAGAGCGAGGGAATATTGCTTAAATAAATTTAATATGACAAGATATATCTAATTTCTTGGTGATGATGTTATAGGATATCTAAGCAGTTTGAATGTTGATTAGCCAATATATATATACATGCTTGAGCTAAGATCATGTTTTTAGGGTTCATAGTGTCAAAGAAATTTATAGCATAGTTACCCAAAAACCTTAAGCTTCTGCCCTCTACAAAACATGTCTAAGGTGATGTCCAACATCAATACTTGTGAAGTTGTTGCAGAGTTGACTTCTCTAAGTCAATGCCTCTTCATTAACATGGAAGAACGAGCTAGAAAACCTCATAATTCTTTTAATAGAGACTACATGGATTGTATAATAATGGACATGTGATTAATAAGTCATGTTTCAATGGATAATACATGTGACCAAAAATTCAAGTGAAGATGGTAATGATGTGGTAATATAAGTTATATTCAAACAAGGTGCTAACTATGCCATTTAGTGAGACCATTATATTCCAAAGTATGTAGAAGTGTAGTGAAGTAATATATATATATGATGTGAATAAAGAAATTGCTTTAATGAGATATATTCACCACCATTTTCAGTGTATAAGGAAATGACTAAATATTGGATATATTTTTACACCAATTTTTAAAATTGAATAAGAACATCTCAAACATTTGAAATTTTTCTTGAAAGGATAGAACAAAATATAACATGTATAATTTACAACAAAAATAATGTAATATCTTTAACAATCAAATGATAGAATAAGGGATGTTTATAAATCTAAGTAAAGTAGATCAAGTTGATACAAAATAGCAAGAGATGATGATGTAATAGTAAACTTATAAAATTTATCGCAATAATATGAAGTACATATAAGTTTGGCTACATTTGAGTCAAATAGCAATAAATCATACCAAGAGTGTAAGTGATGTAATGTCTTAATTGATGGTTGAGCACTACAATGATGTCATAGATCGGTAGAGGCTTTGTGGGGGAGATATAAAACATTGTTAGTTATAGGATAACATTCGATGACACTCAAAGAAAGAGAACTTCATATAGACATTATTTACAAAGCATCATTATGAAATAGAGATCTTATTTCTCTTTACTAATGAAACGAATGAGACATTGTTTAAATTGAATGTTGTGGTAGGAGAAGTTAATATGAATCAACCCATATAAGTATTAGGAAGCTTCTTGCCATCACTAATGTAGTTATTTTCAATAATGGTTGCTTGCAGTGTTTGAAGAGATTTTGATGATCAAAAGAGTAGTGTTGGAAAGAAATCAAGTTAAGAAATCATTCTATTTCATATGTTGCTAGAGGGTGTGAATATGAAGCTACAATTTATGCTTGAGGAGAGAGCGGTATATGCAAATTAGATTGCTATTGCGATGTTTTAGTTCATATAATGAAAGGGATTAGATATTGAGAGATAGATCTAAAAACAAAATTAAGAATGACTAGTATTGACTGATCCACAATGAATATATAAGATTTAGACTATATCTATCACTATTTTTAAGTAGTTTTTGTGGGTATAGATGTGATCCATCAATAAAACACATTCAGATATACCTAATGAGAGTGTTATTACATTGAAATCACCATGAAATGTAGTTAGGTGTTGTATGCTTGATTTGTATGTTGGAGGAGACAATTGAGGGGGAGCCAACAATAGGAGAAAAAGATCCTCTATTAGATTGGATTGCTTTAATACCACATAAAGAGTCATAATTTAAAGGGAAAAAATTAATCCCATTTATTGCATGTTAGAAGGTTTGTATAATATTTATAAATATTAAATAAAGTAAAAAAACATAAATGGATTAATACCTCTAATGATAATCAATTTAATATATAGACTAAAATAAAAAATAATAATAAAGAAAATTTTGATTTTTTTGTATTTATCTAATATTGTGATGATGGTGGTGTAAGTGATGACATGTCATCAAAAATTCATTTCATTGTGCAAAAATCACATGATAAAACTTTTTAGCAAGATGAGAACTCAGATAAAGACAATAGGATTTTCAAATAATTTTCAGCTAGTGCACTACATGTTCAAGCACAAGACAATATTTACATAATAATTTATTTGAATGAACTTCAAGACCATTTAAACTACAATTTCAGTAAACATATGGTCAAACTAAACTTCTTGGTGAGTTGAACACATCAACACAAAAAGTGACCCTATCCAAGTTTAAATGACCCTTAATCAAGAACCTGAAGTATGCTAACAAATTTAAGGATATTAATTAAAGGACTAAGTGACCTCCAAATATTAGGTTCTTATAGTCAAATGAAGTGTCTCGATATATTAATCCCAACTATCTAAAGATGCCCCAATTATGAAATAATTAAGGCATCTGAATAGTTAAAGAGCAGTCAATAATTGATGGAATTCAAATTATTTATTTAATGAAGTATTTGATATGCAAGTCATATTCATGAAGAGTGTCACTTCTAAAAACTATAAATATAATCTACTCCTTACATTAAGGGGGCATATTTTGAGTGGAGGAGAAAGCTTTATGGCCTCATAAAGCTCTGCCCATTTACCATTATGCCATTGCTACTTCACTTATTCTACTGGGCCACCACCATTTTACTACAACTATCGGATGATTTCTCCTATTTCATAATAGCTATCGAGTGATTATAGCCTGATAATATTATTGTCCTATAGCCATCCATGAATTACATTTAGACTTCTATCATTAAACCATTATCATTAGACCTTTGCTAACTAACTGAGTTAAATTAACCACCGTTATCATATTACTACCCCTAGACCACTATCACTCGATTTTAGTCCTACAACCATCATTAGTCAACAAAAATCTAAAACCATTAGTGCCTAAATTTTGTCTCCTAACCAAGACCATAAACTCTGATTGCTAGATAATTATTAACAAAAACTCAATCCTCTAACCACTATCACTTAACTACATTATCATATCACGTATTTGTAAACTACAAAAATTTGACATGCAAAAAAATAAATGTACCACGTATTTTCTTTATATTTCTTTAATCAAATATACATAATAAACATAATATCATCATGAGAGATAAACTAAGACTTCATTATCGACTTGAAAAAAGAAATAAAATATATTGTCATAATCAAATACTACTTAAGGAATGTTCAATTCATCCTACAGAAAATATTCATCTATCATTTTGAAAATAAAATTAACTAATGATTAGCTTTAATTCGTGTCTAGAGATTATTTTCCTTGTTCAAGCAAACTAAATTAGGGTTATTTAAATGTAGATTCTTGGGCTCCTATAAAGGAAGCCTCTATAGTTAATTATATTTTTAAAGAGAAAATATTTGATTAAAGTGGAGATTAAACCTACATTAGATTTAAAATTTAACAGACTCGATTTAAAAGTTTAAAGATTTCAATCAATCATTTTAAATAAAGTTTAGAATTTTTTAAATTTATTTATAGGATAGGATAATCCTCCCAAAAAAATGTTTGAGGGTTACAAGTGCATTTGGCCTTATACTCACTTGATGTGCGCTGCCCAAGGTTCTAAAAATATGAACAGAAAATGAACTGAAAGGAGTCGTTCATGGTTCAACTGGTCAAACTGGGGTCGATAACCAGTCGAATCGTGGTCAAACCGGATGACATAATAAATAATAATATTATTATAAAAAATTAATAAATTTAATAAAATAATAAAATATAATAGACATATAATTTAATATAAATTATTGCTAATTTATATTACATATTTCAATTTAATTTATAATTATAAATTATTTAAAAAATTGCATTATTAAATTATAAATATAATGCAATATTTTAATATAATAGTATTTCATTTGTAATATAAAAGTTTTTTAGAGGTAAAAAACTGAAACTTTGCAAATTTTCTTTAGCATAAGAGTATTTCATTTGGTAAAAATAAATATTATTAACTAAATAAATAAAATAAAAATATTCCAAAAAATCTAAAAAAGATAAATATTATTCAAATTTTAAAAATTAAATGTTTATATTATAATTTATATCATATAATTTTTACTAGAGCGCTTGACAAGTAAGGATGAGTTCACATAAACTTTATAATATATATAATCAAAAATATTAAAAATAAAATAGTTAAAAAGAAAACATTATCTACTAAACAAATAAATATTATTAATTTTATAGAAATTAATTAAAAAATCAATAAAAAAAATTGTTGTATAGTATTTATATGAAACTAAAGATATTTTTTGTTTTGTATGATTTAGTCCCACATCAAATATCTTTAACCTATTATAACTCTTTGAAGAACTCGATCAAGATACATTCTAAAATCTTTATATTTGGCATTTTACTTTTATATTTATATTGAAAGCCTAATTATACTCTAAGGATTATATATTGTAAGTAGAAAATTATACTCTAAGGATTCTATACTGTAAGTAAAAAGTTTAAGGATAAAATAAAAGTGCAATGCAATCTTACTTACAACAACTAAACATAGTGTAATGTGCAAGTAAAAGTGTGCAAATATATATGATTATGTAGAATACTTAAAGTAAGTAAATAGATATATTATGCTCTTCAAGGAAGGCATATACAATAACATAAAAAAAAACCACCGGCCTAGCATACGCCTGAAAGTTTGAGTAGGTTTTTAGATCTTATTGAACTGTCCCAAGGCTAACCAAGAGGGGGGTGAATTGGTAATTAAAAAAAAAATCTTAGATTTTCAAAAAACATTTTTAGAATATTTTAATAGTAATCCTTAAATTTGAAGTTGTGCCATAAAATAATTGTCACAATAATTTTTTCAACCATAAAATTTTAATATGCAAAAAAATAAAAATACTGAAAAAGTAATGTAAATAAAAAACACCAAACTTATAGTAGTTCAGTCCAAACTAGGCCTTTGTTCACTCTCTGAAATTTCCTTCTTCAGGTATTACACTAAATCAAAGTGATGTTGCGGATCTATGGTTTACAATTTTGATGACAGCAAACATTCTTATTTCTCTACGACTGCCTTATGTACTAACATTTCAGGTTCACAAGATCAGACTATAATTTGAAATCAGCTCAAGATTGGGTAGATTAGATCTAAGTCAGTTTGTACTTTTTTTCTTGAGTCTGTTGTATTTGGTGAGGCACCGAAGGATTTGTAAACTTGGAAGATTCTCTATTAGATTTCTATTTTTGGTAACATCATCCTGGACGATATTTATATTGGTCGGGATGATCTGTTCAAAAGTAGAAACCCTAATTAGGGCATCCTTATTAAGGCAGTTGTCATTAGCTGATCGGCCTGAACGATACCTGTATCGGCCAGGATGATAGTCTCAATTCAGAAAGAATCAGCCGCCATAATCAGTTTAGGAATTCTTTGTTTTAGAAAATCGGCCAGGACGATATTCCTAACATCAAGGCCGATGCAACTCAATTATGCCTAAATTGATCTGGTATCTTGGGAAAGTATTAATGGTTGATTGATACGATCACATCATACGGGACTATCGACAGATCCGCCAGGATGATGTCCTGGACGATCTACATCAGACAGCTCAAATTCAGGGCGATGATCAGGACGATTCAAATCGGTTTTAAACTAATCAGCTTGGACGATCGTGATAACGGCCAGGAAGATGTGACTAATTTTCTTCTGATCATCCCAAATCATCCCGGGCTGATGAGCTAAATTTGTACTGATCGGCCAGGATGATATTCCTATCGTCTTGGATGATAATGTCGACAACTTGCATTAACGAGCTCGTTTTGAGCTTTTCTATTTAAGCTTGGCATGACACTTTGTAAGTGTCTTTGGCAGCCATTGTAGCTTCGTTCCTACAGAGGAGACTTGAAGATAGAGCTTGAAAGGTAGTGAGGAACGGGTGAAGTCTGAGAGGGAGAAGATCCTGTGAGGGGGGACTCAACGGAGTGTGGAGGGGATTCCACACGGTTGCTCCGGCAGGCTTGCATCTTAATACCGTTGAATTCAAGGCTTATCTCGAGGGAAGTTCACCAAAGAAGAAGATCTCTTTGGTGTCAAAGGACCTGGTGACTCCGCCGCACCAGGAAATGTGGAAGTGATTTTGTAAGGGCTTCTCCGCCTAGCTGTGGGGGCTAAAAGAGAGACACTTAGTTTAGTACAATACTTGGAGGGTGCCTCCAAGGAGTGGACGTAGGTCAAGGTTTGACTGAACCACTATAAATTTGGTGTGTTCTTTCTTATTATTTAAATTTCGCATTTATTTTATTTATGGTGATTTTGGTTTGCACTTTGCTTAAAGTTTCTTCTTTACCAATTCACCACTCTCTTTATTTAGCCTTGGGCAAGTTCTATAGAGCTTAACATCCCTAATGAACTTTCAAGTGATATCAGAGCACTTTCTAGTGTCATCTGAGCACTTTCAAGTGGTATCAGAGCGGGATTCATAAAAACAAAGTTTGAAAACTTTTTGAATTTTGATCCATGACTAACTTTTGGAATCGTAATATTACGAATGGTTATTTTATCACCAGACCATCTTTATTTGAAAATATCACTTTTGATTTTTGAAAAACTCGCATGTCTACTTTCTTGCAATCGATAGATTTTCGTATGTAGAACTTGATTTTTAACTGGTTATTCATCACCGTCACGTATTGTTAATAGAGTTAAAATTGATATTCCTTTTAACCAATGGAATAGGGAAGAACAAATCAATGCTCAATTGAATACAAAATCTTTAAATTATTTTTTCTGTGCTTTAAATTCTGAAAATTTTATATTAATATCCACGTGCACTACTGGTAAGGAAGTTTGGGATAAAATACACACCATATATGAAGGCACGAGTGAAATCAAGCAATCCAAGTTGAATATGTTAATGCATGATTTTGAACTATTTTCCATCAAACCTTATGAGACGATCTTAGACATGTATACTAGGTTTATTCAAATTGTGACATCATTGCATGCTTTAGGAAAAGAATTTTTAAATTTTAAAAAAGTTAACAAAATTCTTCATTGTCTACTGGATAAATTCAATGCTAAAGTAGTTGCTATTTGTGAATCAAAAGATTTGAATGAATATTCGATTGATAATTGAATTGGCTCACTCATTGCCTACGAGCAAAGTTTGCGTCAAAGACTTTTGGATGCAGGTGAAACAATTATTCTAAAAGCTGAAGATACAGAAAGAGATAGCTTAGTTGGTGACGAATGCAATCACTTGTCAAGCAAATCACAAAGCTCACCAAGACATAAGCAAAAGTGGAAAAAAGGTAAAAATGGTAAGGATGTTCATATTCCTTCTAACGTTACTTGCTTTCGATGTAGACCTGGACATATGAAAAATCAGTGCCCTAATTTAAAAATTCTTCCTACGAAAGAAAAAAGCAAGGCGAAGCAAAATTTAAACTGGAGAAATAATGAATGGCAAAAAATTTAATGGGCAGATCTGGTTTCTGAGGCATCGGACCATGTTGGTGGAATTTTGAAAACAAGTTTTAAAAAATATTAGTTTTCTTTGGGAATCTTAAAATTGAAAATTAATTCTAATTCTATAGTCAAATCAATTCAGAAGAAAAAGTATATCACCCTGAAGGATGAAAATAAAATTTCATAATGATGTTCAGACTTAGAATTATGAAATTCATCTTAAATATCATGACCGGATTCTAGATAGAACTTCGTATAGCCCCGAGGGAACAAAGTGAAGTTCAACTCAATATCCAATTATAATATTCAAGAAGTACAATCATCGGGTTCACATCCAAAGCCTTATCAAAGAAGGGTGTATCTCCCCAAAGGGAGATAACACCATTCAATAATAATCCTTCTAATGTACTAAAGATGATCATTTTTTAACTCTTTTCCAAAGAAATCTAATAAGATTTTAGAAAAATTAATTTTAAAATTAGGTGCGTATGTGGTTCCAAATCTCCTACGAGCGCAAGCCCTCGTATTTAATTATATTGTAGAGAGACAGAGTCCCCTATGAAAACTCTCGATTCAAATAGTGACGGAATTTTGTTAGATCTTCTATGAGTGATATAAAAAAATGAATGATATTTGAAAAATCAAAAGGGAATGGATCAAGATTGAATAGTTATTAACAGAGTTAACAGAAGAGAAGTAGGGGACACTTTGAGAGTCCAGAACCATCCGGAAGTGTCCCAACTTAATCTAAGTGTTCGGCTTTACGTTTTAGGATTGAAATGAATCTTTAATTAGAGTTGAGCATTTTATTAGAAATTTGGGATTATATTTTCAAAATTTGGGGTCTTATAATAAAAAAAATTATGCCACAGATCCTAAATCTAATTTGGACACAAGACCACAGTCGTCCGAACCTAACTAATGCAGTGCAAGGTCTGGACTTACCCCAGCCTGGATTGGGGAGCCAGCTAACCACCTAGTCGATTTAAAAGAGATGAGTCCGATCTTTTATGAAAGAGTGGTAGGGACATTTTAGTTTGGAGAGCTGGGGCCGACATCTCGAGATTTTCCTAATTGGCCCCTTTGACTTATGTTTGGTGAAAAATGCTAAGGACTAATGCAATTAAAATTTTGACTCTTTTAATTTGTTTCTAATGCAATGCATGCTAGTTGACAACTTCAAATCAAGTATGCTTGAAATTTTAAAAACAGGCTTAGAAAATAATTTTTTAGAAGACTGGGCTTCCCAAGGTCCGGTACCTCGTCCTCATAGGTCAGACTATCCAGACTCTACTCGCAGGCGGGGAAGGGTCTACAACAAGGAGAGAGTAGTGCAGAAATATGCATGCGACCCCGGGGTCAATTCCCAGCTAATTCCCTAAATTCGTTATCTTTCTATGTTATTTAGACTCTCTAAAATTTTAAACTATTAAGATTACGAGTATAAAAATTTTCACACCCTTACGAGTCTTACGTATCCAGGCAAAAATAAAAATTGGCATACAAACACCAAAAAACTAAGAAAAGTAGGCAAACCCTAAAGGCAGTCATCTCAACACATCAAATATAAATAAATTAATTAATAAATATTCATAGGCAAATTTGCCTTGCTTATTACAAACCAGGGTCTTACAGAAAGTAAAGTGGCCGGGCACCACTGACAACAACCCAGATTCTAAACCTAATAATGACGCAAGTTGTTTTGAGTGGGATACTCTCAGTCTTTAAGTCTTCAGTCTTGTTCTCCTTTGGGCTCATTTTCTTCAAACTCCTTAGATTCTTCGTAGTAGGCTACCCAAATGGATAAGAGGGCACTTCCCATAAGGGGAAGGCCACTCTTTCCTCTTTGGGTAGGGAAGAAGTGTGGTCCAAATTTGGATCTCCAAATAGAAAAGGAGTACTCCCCAAAGGGGCATCCTTTTCTCTTCGGAGTCCAAGCTTTGGATCTATATATACCAACTCAAAACTAACTTTCATAACGCTTAATAATTACACAAATTACATTTATATCAAATCAAAATTCTAGACTCTCCTGCAGGGTTATCCTAAATAGTTAATGAATCAAAATATTTCATTTTCAAGCAGTTATATATGTGCAAAAAAGAAAGTAAACATACTGGCCACGCTCTTTTTATGTGGGGGCTATAGCAGCTGAAGCACCTGTGCAAGCATTTATAACAATTGGTATTTTTTTATTAACTTAGCCCCCTTTTTATTGCCCTGCATGAGCGTGGCCACCTGCAGAAAACTGTGTGAACATCCAGATCGTTCCGTTCCTAAGGATAATCTAGTCGCCAAACACATCAACCATCCACATAGTGCAGTAAAAAGTAAACAGACACATCAAAGTAATTTCATCAACAATATGTAGTGAAAACTACAAAAAATCCGGCATAGAGTAGTAAAGTAAATACTGGCCTAACCTAGATCTAGAGTTGGTTGATCTAGCAAACCATCAAAAGTGTGTGTAAAAGGTCGTGTGGCTAGGGTAGATCCTAAGCTGGGTAGTTAATTAGAGTTGTCTAAAATTCAGGGTTGATTAAGGCTTAAATGGGGATTTAGATTAAAGTTTGAGTATTAATATATTAAAGATTTTAATCAAATATATTTTAAAAGTTAATTGATTACTACCTTTGTTTCACACCGAGGCCGTGAAGTTTATTTCACCTTCCTTGGGGCTAAGCTAATAGTCTCGTAGGCCTAGGCTACCTAGTAGTAATCGGGGTTGAATAGGTTAATTTAAATTTGTTGGAATTAAAGGAGTGGATTAATGTTAAAGAGAGTTGATCACTGATTTCAAAAGATTAGTTGAGAATTTTTTTAACCAAATTATGAAATTCTGGAATTTTTATAAATTAACGGATTTTTAGGAATTACCTAAGTGTACTAACTAAGGGGTTAAAAGTTAACTTTTCAAATTAGAGTTAATCTTAGAGTTTTTAAATTTTAAATAAATACTAAGCCTTAATAGGAGTTGTTAGACTGTTAGCGCACTCAATTTGGAGTTTTCTATAAAAAGTTATGATCCTTCAAAGTTTGATGCTAGATTTGAACTACGGTTGACTGAATTGTTGACTTTTTTTATTTGACTTGATTTTGGTGGTTTGACATTTTTAGAAAATACTAGACCTTAATTGGAGTCATTAGCCACTGATTTTGACTGATTTGGAATTTTCTACAATTAGTTATGAATTTTCAAAGTTTTCTTAATTATTTGAATTTTAAAATTTCTTAATTAGGAAGGCTTCGATCATTTTGATCCAAACTCATTCCAAACTGCATGTAATCACTCCCAAAGGTCAAGTCTGATCCATGGGAGAGTTTTCAAGTGTTTATAAATTATTTGGGATTTTTTAATAATTTTTAATTAATTAAATTAATTAATTTTTATTTTTTATTAGAAATTCAATTAAAGTTAAATTGAAGGTCCAGTAAAAGGGTTTTTTTTTTATTTTAGGTAGATAACTATTTTCTGGTCAATTTCAGGTATTATTTGTATTTTTTGATTTAAAATTTGATTTATTATAATGTTTTTAAATTTTCTGAGTCCTTAAATGGGCTAAATTTTGGTAAGGCTAATTTTCTAAGATAATGAGGTCCAAATTCAGTCAAATTTAAACCTATGGTTCACAATGTCACTAATTTTAATGTGTTTGAGTTTCACTCATATTGAGTGTGTGTATAGTTCCCTAGAAATTTTTTAAGTTTTCTAGACATTTCCTTAATTATTTTTCTTAAGTGTCCCTACTATTCAAATGGGCATGAAATTTGGTGTTTCTAACCCTGGTACAAATACATTTACATCAAAAACATTTCAAATAAAAATACTAAGTATCTAATGAGTTATGAATTTTCAAAGTTTAGGGTCCAAAATGGACCTTTTACCTTAAAAATTCACATCACAGAAAATTAATAAGCATCTAATCCTAGAAAAATTACATAACATGTCTAAGATGCTCAAGAACATTCCACCAAAGTTTTGGGATTAATTTGATCCCTGGATTGCAAGAAAAGTAAAATAAACTAAATTCGGATAAACTCGATTTGCTTGCAATCCAGAGATCAAAACAGATTAAAATTAATTTTAATAAATAGTATATTAAAATATCCTTCAACGATCCAAAGAACAACCAATTTGGTGGAAAATTCAATTTTATATGAATTTTAGAAGATCTAGACTTTTTTTTTTGAGTTATTTTTGATCAAATTTGGTCAAATCGGCCATCGCATAGATGGACGGCCGGGATTTCGCCACATCACATGCCTGGACCTTGGGATGACCCGCGTTCAAGCCTTGAGGAAGGATTCACGTGGTATGCCCAGATCTGGGCCATCCATCTTTGATCGGACAGCCTAGATCTTCCACAGTTCATTTTGAATCGAAAACTTTAAATGCCCATATCTCCCAAAATACTCGACAAAATTTAACGAAATTTGAAACGTAGCTTTATGGCAATATAATCTTCCAACACCTGAAGTTTGGAGGCTTCATGTATTTTAGATTTGCTGCAGTTTCAAATCAAAATTTTATAGAAACATTACGATATTTTACAATCTTGTGGACGGATTTTGATGTACTTAGGCTCGTTGGAAAGCTCTCAATATCTCTACAACTTTGCTGAAGGACCCAAGAACTTTTAACTGCTAGATCAAAATCTACTATAGGAATCTTGTTTTCTCTCTCTTTCTCTCTCTCTCTTCTTAGTTTTGGGTTTCTAGCTCAAGCAACACCCACTCTAATGGCTGGAAAAGCTTAGTTATAGGGGGGGAAGCTTTTTCATGCCTTGGGGAATGTTTTGGCCAGCTGGGATTGAAGTTTTTTGAAAGTAGGAGGGTGAGACAAAGTTTTGAGTGAAAAGTGAAGTTCTCTCCACCCCTTCTCATAATTAACATCCTAATCTTAATAAAGGGAAGAAATTGGGTGATATCAAATGTCCTCTCCAGCCATCATTATACATAGAACTTGAGTTATCAAGTGGGCTTGGCTTACCAAGGTGATAAAGCCACTCATTAAGTAGGTTTGAACACTTTGACTAGTCAAAATGCCACATAGGTTGATGAGGTGGCATGGAGAGTGTTATGAGCTGCTGGAATGACAGTTTGAAGAGGGTTTGATGCCTAGGAATGAGGCTTGAAGGCATGGAAGGAAGTTTAAGCTAGTTTGACCAAGTCTAAAGGTGTTGACTTGGTTAAAATGATCATGGATTTACTCATGTCATACCAAGGGATATTTAAGATGTTAAATGATGTGAAATCAAATTTTCTTAAATCATCGAGTGAACATGAGTGAAGTGGATTCAATCTTGAGTCAAATATTAGACCTTATATGAGGCTTATCAATTGAGTGGAAAGGTGTATTCAATACATGGCTTTGACCATAGGTTTGACCATGTAAAATCAAGGTGACTTAGCTTCAAATAAGTTTGAATGGATTTGACTCAAGTTTTGAGATGGGTTTGAAAGCTTAAGGGGTTTTGATTTGATCGAATGGGTTAGAATAACCCATTTAAAGTTTTAAGGGGTACTTTTGTCAACATAGGTTGACTTGGTCAACAAAGTTGACCCAAGATTTGGAATTGGGTTCAATAAGTCCCAAAAATTATTTGAAAACATTTAGAAAAGGTTTCAAAGATTGATAATCAAATCAAGTCAAGTCTATGTCAAAAGTCCAAAAATTCCCTTAAAGGGCATTTTGGTCATTTTGGCCCTGAGTCAATTCTGGGTCAAATTGATTCTAGAAAGATGTGGATTATTTCATAAAAAGTCAATATCAAGGTCCTGGGAGTGATCAAAAGATTTGGAGGGGGATCCAAGGTCAAATTCCACTGGGTGAAAGGTCCAGTGGCATGGACTGTAAATATTTGAAGGTTTTGCAATCATTGAAATTGGATTTAGTTTATGGTGTTAAAGTCCTCCAAATGAGTTCAAATTTGGAGGGTTGGCCCTATAGGTATGTCGCATCAATATAGAATTAACAGACTCTGAATTAGATGCCAATTGATAGGATTTCAAGGTGATGGAAAAATCACCTAAAAGGGGCTTTAGGACCTAAGTCTTTAGCCTAAGGATTCTGGGTTTGGATTGAATTTAAGATCTGGACTGGGCCTAAGGGCTAGGAGCTAGGAAGATCCTAGGATCTAGGACTCAGTAAGGAATCAAGAGTGACCTCATACAAAAATGAGGTCAACAAATGGACCCCCAATGTGTATAGTAGAAAGAACTTTACTACACACATTGGCGTTGACCGAATTGAAATTTTGAATGAAATTTTAAGAGTATAAGGGAGGGCATCACCCAACCTTATGTCTATAGGATGCTGATAAAAGGCTTCCTATTTTTTCTTGAACTCTTTGGTAAGTTGCTATTGACTTCTCTAAAAATAGTCAAAGGAAGAAAACTCATGTGTTTGACTCTCAATCTCTATTTCCTAAAAGAGATTATTCAACTTTTGATTTAAAATCTTTTTCATCTTTTAAATTGGTTTTTAAAACAATTTTTTTATCTCCCTACATTTTATTTATTCGCATAGGAATTTTTTTTGCAAGTTGTTGAATTTAATTCAAAATTTTCTTAATCAAGAAATTCGCTTTATCAAATGTATGGGTTTACTTTTGGTATTTAAGATTTCAGAAAGGTAGCATAGTAAAAAAAAATTGGCCAATGATGCCAACAATAAAAGATACGTAAAGCGCCAAATTAAAAAATATAGAATACACAAAGTGTATCAAAAGATACGCAGTGCACCAACCAATTGTCAAGAGGCATAAAATGAGCCCACAAAATTTAATGCTTACCATTCTTGTACTTCTGAAAAGCTTAACAAAATCCTTTATACTTTCGATACTAGAGTTTGAAAATCTTGATTCTTGATTGAATAATTCATGCATTGACCTTCTATTAGATATATTTTATGAAAGGAGTTTTTGAAAAATAATTATTTTTTTCTCTAATTTATTTCTTGATTTTGATATTGAATTAAAAAGTTTTTTAGCCTTTTTAAAAGAACTTGAGTTTGGATTATCAAATTCTAAATTTCTAACCTTTTTGGGCTATGCGTTGTCAATCCAATTATATTAAGTTTTTTTATTAAAACCAAGAGGTAACTTTCTCATTTTAAGAATATTTGTTTTCCACTAGATCAGGGAACATTTTTTTCTTTTGGTCATTTTGTTTGTGCCTCCTATCTTTTTAATAATGTCAAAGGGGGAGAACATATTTTTGAATTTTTATATATTGTCGTATTTGTTTCTTTTAAAAAAAACAACAAAAATATTTTTATCTCCCCTATTTTTAAAAATGTTATTCTAGTGAGGGGGGATTAGGATAAAATGTTCCTTTTGAAAATTCAAAATGTAGTGTTTGCCATCATCAAAAAGGGGGAAATTGTTGTAGATCTATGGTTTATGATTTTGATGATAGCAAACATTCTTATTTCTCTATGACTGTCTTATGTACTGATATTTCAGGTTCATAAGATCGGACTACGATTTGGAATCAGCTCAAGATTGGGTAGACTAGGTCTGAGTCAGTTTATACTCTTTTTTCCTTGAGTCTGTTGTATTTGGTGAGGCACCGGATGATTTGTAAACTTAGAAGATTCTCTGTTAGATTTCTATTTTTGGTAACATTATCCTGGATAATATTTATATTGGCCGGGACGATCTGTTCAAAAGCAGAAACCCTAATTAGGGCATCCTCATTAAGGCAGCCGTCATTAGCTGATCGGCCTGGACGATACCTGTATCGGCCAGGATGATAGTCTCAATTCAGAAAGAATCAGCCGTCATAATCAATTTAGGAATTCTTTATTTTAGAAAATCGGCTAGGACGATATTGCTATCGTCCATGCTGATCTAACTCAATTATGCCTAAATTTATCTAGTATCTTTGGAAAGCATTAATGGTTGATTGATACGATCACATCATCCTGGACAGTCGCTGGATCGACCGGGACGATATCCTGGATGATCTACATCGGACAGCTCAAATTTAGGGCAATGCTCAGGATGATTGAAATCAGTTTTAAACTAATCATCCTGGACAATCATGATATCGGCCAGGACGATGTGATCAATTTTCTTCTGATCGTCCCAAATTGTCCCGGGCTGATGAGCTGAATTTGTACTGATCTGCCAGGACGATATTCTTATTGTCCTGGACGATAATGTCGGCAACTTGCATTAATGAGCTCATTTTGAGCTTTTCTATTTAATCTTGGCATGACACTTTATAAGTGTCTTTGGCAGCCATTGTAGCTTCATTCTTGTGGGGGAGACTTGAAGAGAGAACTTGAAAGGGAGTGAGGAACGGGTGAAGTCTTAGAGGGAGAAGATCCTGTGAGGGGGGGACTCAAGGGAGTGTGGACGGGATTCCACACGGTTGCTCCGGTAGGCTTGCATCTTAATACCGTCGAATTCAAGGCTTGTCTTGAGGGAAGTTCACCAAAGAAAAAGATCTCTTTGGTGTCAAAGGACCCGGCGACTCTGCCGCACAGGGGAAGGTGAAAGTGATTTTTTAAGGGCTTCTCCGCCTAGCTATGGGGGCTAAAGGAGATACACTTAGTTTAGTGCAATACTTGGAGGTGCCTCCAAGGAGTGGACGTAGGTCAAGGTTTAACCGAACCACTATCAATTCGGTGTGTTCTTTCTTATTATTTAAATTCCGCATTTATTTTATTTGTGGTGATTTTGGTTTGTACTTTGCTTAAAGTTTCTTCTTTACCATTTCACCACTCTCTTTATTTAGCCTTGGGCCAGTTCTATAGGGCTTAACATCCCTAAAGAACTTTCAAGTGGTATCAGAGCACTTTCTTGTGTCATCTGAGCCTTTCAAGTGACACTCTTTTTTCCCCCATAGTAATGTGGAGAAGCTCTTACAAACTCTCTTCCACTAACCCGGTGTGAAAGAGTACCTACATCCTTTCAAACCCTCCTCATGATGGCAAAGAACGTTCATCCTTTTTCACCCTCCTGATGACAATAGAGTACTGATGTCCTCTATCACCCTTCTGGTGATGGTAGAGTATCGCTACACAATGTTGAAGATGTTCTCTCAAAAGAATCCATAGGATATGGGTAGAAATTTGAAGAAAAAAAAGAGATCATCACTTTGTTCAACCTTGTGAATACCTCACAATAACCCCTCACTTAATTTCTCACACTTCGCTTGCACAATCTAACCCAAACACTCACACTCAATGACCTCTTTAAAGAGAAAATTACAACAACGGAATTAAGTGTTAGTTTTTAGGGCACTTATATATGAAAGAAAGAAAACTAAAATCACAAGTGAAACATGTTATGATCATACAGTATGATCGAGGAGCGTCTGTACAAATAATTTAAATATCCATATACGATCATGTATGAAACTTATTGCGTACTCTATCAATTGTGTGTATGAACTGACATTATATTATACAAATAGTTCAAAATTGAACCTATTCGTCAGGTATGATTCTATATGAACCTTATTTTTTACTTTGTCATTAGTCTGTACGAACTAACATCAAGTGTAAGAATAATTCAAAATTAAATGTATTCATCAGGTATGATCCTGTACTAACCTTATTTCATTCTCTTTCAGTCATTTATATGAACTGATATGGTATAGTATGAATAGTTAACATAAATCATGCTTCGTTTGGTTCGAATATAGATGACCCCATTTAATACTTTATAAGTCATTTGTACGAACTGACATCATATAGTATGAAGAGTACAAAAATAAATCAATTTATTTAGGATGAACTAGTATGCACCCATTTCATACTCTATGAGCCATCTGTATGAACAAATATTATACGGTATGAACAGTTCAAAAAATACAAGACATAATTTGATTAACTTTGTTTTGGAGAAAAGAAAATGACAATTCATCCTGTATGATTGGAAATCATATAGTATGATTAGTTTTAAATTTTTAAGTTTTGGCTTACTCCCCTAATGTCTGTGTGAACGGTTACCCAATTACAATCATACTATCTCAGACTCAAGAAAAAGAAAAAAGATTTATAGACTTTATTACAAGAAACCCTAATTTATAATGTCTTTAAGTCTTCAGCAGTCTAGAGTATGATTTTCCTGAAATATTAGTACACACAATTAACAAATAGAAATGTCTAGCACATGCTAAGAGAAATGATAAAAAAATAGAATAATAATATTTTTCTATCTTCAAAAATACATTTTAAACTTCGATTCCTAATTTGCAGCAATCTCCCCCTTTTTGATGATGTCAAAAAAAAAATTATTGTTTAAATTACAAATAATTTTTTTTCTCCTAAAATCCCCATCAATGATGTTAAAAATAATTAACATGAGGATTATTAAAATTTAATTCAATTTTTAAAATTTTGTTTTTATAATAATCACAAAAAAAAGTACATGAAACACAATAAAACACAAGGAAACCAAAATCCATAAACAACCTACCCCTGAGAACATAAATTCTAAACTAACTTAAAAAAAATAAAAAATATACCAAAACACAAAACCAAAGGGCTTCCAACATAACACAAGTAATAACTCAAACATAACACAAATAATAACCTCCCCCTTTTTAATCATCAGAAAAAAAAATAATTCAAAAAAATAAAGTTGCTATAAACAAATCTAATAGATGATAAAGAAGAGAATTTTAACCTATTTTTATACACAATATTAAAGTTTTAATTAAAAAGATAGTCAAATTTAAAATCATAGAATAATTTAGATAAGAAAAGTTGAACAGGTTCAATTTTCACTGTAGACAGCAAAAATATGAAATAGAATAATCATTGCAAAATTAATTAAATAGAAATCTTATAGTTTCAAATTCAATAGTTGAAATTATCATTTAATACAAGGATTCTTTTATGAATTAAAGTATAGGAAATAACTAAATGTATTGTGGGCTCATTTTATTCCTCTTTATCAATAGGAAATATGTGAGTGGTGAACATTGCACATTTTTTTATTTTGTTTTATTTTGGGCTCATTTTGTGCCTCTTTTCAAATTTGGCGACATTACGCATTTTTTCTGGTTGGGTTCATTTTATGCTTCTTTTAAAATTTTGCACACTTTGTAAAACTTTTGACATTTGTTCATTCCATAACCTAATTCAGTAAATCTTAGCTTGTGTGATTATCTTTTAAATAAAAGAAAAAATTTTCTCATATAAAGAAGAATAATCCACAAAATAAAATCTTATTATTAAGTATAGAATCAACACATTGAATAAGAAAGTAAAAGATACATAAGTTACTAATTTTGTTATAATTATAAATATAAGATACAGATCTATTAGAACACTAAAATGATCTTATTATCTAAATCTATTTGTAAATTGATTTAAAGTTTGGGAAAAGAACAAAAAGGTTTTGTGAGGAAATAAAGTTGAAGTGCAAAATATTTTAAAATTTTCACTTAGATAACCATTAGTAATTTGCACAATATAAACATAAGAATAGTTTAATAAGATTAAAAATAAAACAAGGTAAACATTTCATTAAATATATAGACCAAGTACAGTCAATACAGAAAAACAAAACATCACATAAAAAGAAACAAAAGATATATCAAGTACAACATAAAATAACAACAAAAATTCTAAACGACCCTAATTTTGAGGTGGTTGATAAGGATTAAATATTATAAAGTAGTTATTAATGGTAGTTAAATGAGTGTTCAAGGAGTCAAATTATCCTATGAGTCAGCCCTTACTTTCATTTTATCTAGCATCCTGCTATTCTATGCGAGTCTCAATGTGATCAAAATTTTGATCAAACCGAGTTTCAAGAGGATCAAATCTTTGGACCATTTCTTGATAGAAATAATGCTCACATGTAGAAGCAGGTATAGGAGTTGGTGCAGGTCCTCCTTCATCAATTTCTTCTTCCTCATCCCCTTGTCCTACTTAAAAAGAGAATGGAAGGAAGTAACAGAAAAATAGATTGGAAGCTGAGTAAGTGGTTCGGGATGATTCTAATTATACCTCTTTCAAGAATATAGGCAACCAGGTGTCCTAAAGCCACATTCTTCTTTCTTGTATTATTAGGTTTTATAATATAAGTAAGCTTATAGATGTAATCTGAAATTAATTGGGCTTCATCTATTGGAGTGTTTGTCATAATAAGATATATGACTGTAGAAAGCAAAAGAGTTAGATTGATATGATCACCAGCTTTAGGAATAATAGAAGCTATTAATATGCTGGAAGATCCTGGCATTTTGATTTAAGGTGTACACATGAGATAGGTGATTGACTGAAGCAAAAACTCTAAGGGTTTAATTGATGGAAGGCCACTCAAACCAAGACCTAGAAGGCATTGTGTATGGCCTTACACCTTAAGTTCTATGGTGTAGGCAAGTGCCTAAATCTTCCTTGGTGATCTCTACTCTTTGTTTAAAAATCTAAGATTACATCTTGGTATGGTTTTCATTCATTCTTAGATTGGCAAGGAAAAAGTGAAATGTATAATGAAGGAAAGCATAGATTAAGGTGAGAATGAAAGAGAATTGGGTAGAATTAAAAAGAGGCATTATAGAAAAGTTAATGTCTCTTTAGATAAGGAGACGGGATGGAGCCATTTTTGCCCTAAAGAAATGTTGGTAGGCTTCATCATTTTCTTTAGAAAGGAAGTTATCATCTAGTTCTCTAGAACAATAAGAAGATACTCTAGAAAGTCGATCCCACTTACTACTGCTTGCCATTGGGAAAGTTTTAGACACAAGATAATTCGAGATTGAAAGAGATTTGTGAAGAAAACTCAACGAATGCATACAAATTTAAAGAAATCAACACCATCATATAGTACAAAATAAGGTTCCTACATATGACTATGAGTTTGTATGGGAGTAAAAATATTTTTGTACATACGAATGAAAACTTCCAAAAAGAAATAATTTTTCATAAACTATCATTCCCGAAGAGTTGTTTCATACAACTTTTTGACCAAAACCATCATATAGACGAATAGGTGTTCATCTAAGATGATCAAGAAATAATGATTGTACTCTGGCATTTCAGTTCGTCCATAAACAGAATGACAACAATATCATATAGACGAACAGGTGTTCTTCTGGGACAATCTTCAAAAAATAATTGCATTTTGAATAACCTCCCTATTCATAGAGACAAAAAATAAAGTATTCATATGGTACGATGATGTGTTTGTACAATATGATTTGTTTACAAAAATCATATTTTCATCTTACAAACTTAAAAAAATTAGTAGGCAAAATCTAGTGATATCGTATAATATAAAAGTGGTTGATAAAGTACGACTAAAAAAGGAATTTTTAGATTGCACATGATAATTATGACTCTTTTCCAAAAATAAGTCAAACAAGATCACAAAAATAAAAAAAATACAAATGACAAATCAAACCCAAAATTAAAAAATACCAACAAACAAATAAAAATAAATCACAAACAACAATAAAACATAAATACTAACAATAAGTTACATCACAAATGGAATTTGTTGAATTTCAATTCTCAAGCATGATATCAATTACACAAAATCTGGTTCTTAAGTTGCTAAACATTTCAAAAGCAAGTGGTTTTATGAAAATATCTATAAGTTGATTTTTAGTAGCTACATGATGTACCTAAATTTCTCCTTTAGTTATATGATCTCTAATAAAGTGATGACTTATATTTATATGTTTGGTTCTAGAATTTTGAGTGGGATTCATTGATATACATATGACACTTGTATTATCATAGAAAATTAGAATAGTACTAATAAAAAATCCTAAATTAATAAGTAGCTATTTTAACCAAAGAATATGTGCTACACAACTACCTAAGGAAATGTATTCCGCTTCAACAGTAGGATGGGATACTAAATTCTATTTTTTGTTAGACCAATAAATTAAAGAGTTTCTAATGATTTGACAAGTTTCATGAGTACTTTTCTAATTAACCTTATGTCTTGCAAAATCTGAATCTAAATATTTAATAAATTCATAAGAAGAGCTATGCCTTGGATACCATATCCCTAAGTTTTGAATTCCCAAAAGATATCTATGAATTCTTTTTACAGCAGTCAAATGGGATTTCTTTGGATTAACTTAAAACCTAGCATAAAGACAAATACTAAATATAATATTTGGTCTGGTAGCAGTTAAGTAAAGTAATGATCCAATTATTCCTTTAAATTTCTTTTGATCAATAGATTTTCTCTTAGAGTCCTTATCTAACTATACTGAGGAACTCATTAGTGTAGTCATTGGTTTAACCTTTTCCATTTCATATTTCTTAAGGTCGTCCTTAATATATTTTGACTAACTCCTCTTTCTTCTTTATGCTAAAACAAAGAAAGTAACTCAAGTCTCCCGTCAAACTCATTTTAAATTCACTATTCATTATTTTTGAAAAACCATCATAAAGATTTTTATCAGTAGATCTATAAAAGATATCATCAACATGTATTTGATCAATGAGTATATCATCTCTTACTCTTTTTAAGAAGAGAGTATTGTCCACACTTTCTTTAACAAATAATCTTTCTAGTAGGAATGAGCTTAGCCTTTCAAACCAAACCCTGGGTGCTTATTTTAGTCCATACAATTCCTTTTTTCAATTTAAACATTTGTTTAGAAAATTGTGAATTTTCAAAACCTCGAGGTTACTCAACATAAATATCCTCTTGTATCACCCCATTAAGAAAAGCACTTTTAACATCCATTTGAAATAATTTAAAACCTTTAAAACAAGTGCTTCAATTTTGGCTATTGGGAAAAATATTTCCTCAAAATTAATCTCTTCTGTTTGAATGTATCCCTTGGCCACTAATCTTGCTTTATTCTTAACCACTCCACATAAATCCATTATCTTATTTTTGAAAACCCACTAAGTTCGAACAACACTTTGATTTTTAGGTCTTTCAATTAACTCCCAAACATCATTTCTAAAAAATTAATTCAATTCTTCATGCAAGGTCCAAATTAAAAATTCATTAGAAAGTGTTTGATTTATATTAGTGGGTTCAATAATTGAAAAAAAGGCTAAGTGGTTTACTTCTTTACTAAGTTCATGTCTACTCCTAACACCTTCAATCGAGTCTCCAAAAATTAGTTCTTTAGGATGACTCTTAGGATATTTCCATTCTCTAGGCAATGCAATTTCTATTTCAACCTTTTCTTCAAGATTTATATTTTTAGCACTTTGGGTTATTTCTTCGACATCTTCTTCTTACAACTTAGACCCTTCTGAAATGTTAGATTCATGAAAAACAATATGAAAGGTCTTCTCAATTACCAAAGTCCTTCTGTTAAAAACTCTTTAGGATTTGCCAACACTTAAATATCGCAGAAACCTCCCTTTACAAATTTAGGATAAAATTTTCTTAAAAGAGCTTTATCATTGTTATAAATAAACACCTTACATCCAAACACATGTAGATTTGAAAGGTTGGGTGTTCTTACCTTAAGAAGTTCATAGGTTGTCTTGTTCAACTTAGATCTAATATTTACCCTATTCAAAACAAAATAAGTCATACTAACCACTTCAGCCAAAAAATATTTTAGAAGTGAAAATTCAGCCAACATGGCTTTTGTGGCTTCTAATCTAAAGTTCTATTTTTCTTCTAACAACCCTATTTTATTGAGGGGTCCTAGGTGCTGAAAAGTCATTATCAATTTCCTGCTCTTTATAAATAACTTTAAATTTTTCATTTTTAAATTCTTCTCCATGATCACTTTGAATTAGAAGAATTTCATAACCTAGCTTTCTTGAAATCCAAGTAAAAAAATTTCTAAACTCTTCAAATGATTCACTCTTATGTGTTAAGAATCTAGTCCAAGTAAATCTTGAAAAATCATCAACACTTATATACCCAAAAACGTTTTCTCCTAAACTTGTAGTGCTAACCGATCTAAAAAAGATCCATATGTATATATGACTTCTAGTGGTTTGCTAGTTCTATGACCTTTAATTGAATGAATGGAAGACTTGACTTATTTTCCTAGTTGACAAGCATCGCACAGGCCATCCTTAGTTTTTTTTTTTTTAGGTTAAACCCACGGAAGGGCCTACGCGTTGATTAAAGTCAAAATTACAAGTCCTTAAGGAGATTTTCAGCCCGCTAATGCTCAAAGAGCTACAAACACTCAAAAATAAATAAAAACCTAAGGGCTGAAGATCCCCATCTACGCCAAAAACATTAAGACCTAGAAACATTCTAAATCGGCACAAAAAAGGTGCCCAAAAATGAGAAAGCTCAAAATAGATCCAATCAGTCCAAGCTTTCAAGCCAAAAACTCCCTCAAGGTGGAAGCAAACCTGCAAAAAAATCACAAAGAACACTAAAGGAAAATTAACAGTAGAAATAAAAAACTTACCAGTTATCATCAACTCCAACCTAGTTTTCATCCACAGACCAATCCACTGAATAGTAGACCCACTAGGAAAACAAAACACTGGCAACAAGCAAACTAAAATGTAGCCCCACCCAGCAGTGCAATTCCAACACCACCCCAGAAAGTTAAACAAAGCAGAAACAGCCATAAGAGCATAAATGGGAGAAGAAATCAAAAGGATGTTACTAAACCAATCGAACAGACGAGACCTGGATAAAAAACTAAGCAAAGAAAAAGTTATATCCAACCTGTTATAGTTAAACCAACAAAACAAATGAAAAACAATAAAACTGAGAGAACACAGCCAGCAATTAATAGAAGAAGAAATACCAGCATCCAAATCTGAAGCACCCAACACCCCCAAGAAGAACCACCCAGAAAAAACACCACCTTACCCCAGTCTAATATACGGCATTCCCACCCGATCCAAATGAGTAATGCCAACCAATTTGGGAGGTAAAGAGTTACTAGTAAATTCCATAAACTCATTCAAATTACCCCGCAAATCAGCTAAAAAATCTGCCGCCGCATTACCTTCTCTTTGAATATGAGATAAAACAAAGTTAAAAGAAGACAACAGACATTTGATTTCTCTAATAATGTAGAAATAAAGAGGATTAGCCGAGCCTCTCCCAGAAATGTAATGTATAATAGTTTGGGCATCCAATTCAATACACACATTCGTAATCCCAAGAGTGTTGCACAAATTTAACCCATACTTAAGAGCCAGAATTTCAGCCAAACAAGCCGTTCTAATAACAGAGGGACCAGCAAAAGCCATAATCGTGTTACCTCTGCAATCCCGAATAATACCCCCACAACCAGCTTTTAAATTGCTAAAGGCACCATCTGTATTTAACTTGTAATAGCCACTAGAAGGTTTAATCCATCTAACTAAGATACAATTAGGAGGCAGCAAACAAGAAGCCTCCACCGCAATGCCAAAAACCTTAAGAAGATGATGATAACGACGAAAATAGTTAAAAGTAATCAGCTTAGCCCCATAAATGCATCTCACTTTATCTTTAATTTGGTTGATTAAGGCCATAGCATTCATTTTGGTGGCCTCATGTTTAGACTCATTTCTGCCTTTCCACAGAAACCAACAAATGATAGTAGGAAGGACATTTCTAATAAGCTTCTTAATGGGAAACGTCCAATCATGCAAAATATTAATGATATTATTGTAATTCTTACAAAAATGGTCCCCAAACATATTATCAAAATATAGCCAAACTTTTAAAGCCACCGGACCATTCGCAAAAACATGATTCCTATTCTCCATATGAAAACAACATTGACATTTAGAAACTATATTAAAACCTTTCTTCATAAGAATAGTATCAATAGGCAAATATTGGTTCATGATCCTCCATAGCAGAATGGAATAGGAAGCAGGAATACAATTTTGCCAGCAATTAGACAAGATAACAGACTTAGGAAAAGAAGGCCTAATAGAATGCCACACCTCTTTAACAGCAAAAACCCCATCATTAGACTTATTAAATAAAATTAAATCATTTTGATCAAGTTGAAGAGGCACAGTAATAATAAGATTTAAAATAAAACTAGGAACCATATCAGCAAGAAGAGATAGATTCCACATACCATCTTGATAAAAATCAGCCACTTTCACCATACTGTTGGAACGAGTATTGAGCAAATTATCAATAGAAGCACATCCGAGCCAATTGTCTTGCCAGAAAAAAATCTTCCCACAACCAAGGCCCCATTGAATAAAATTCTCAGTCTCCCACTTAATATCACAAAGATGTTTCCAAATGTTAGAATCACCACTTTTAAAAAAACCGGTTAGGGGGTGTTTACCAACGCAATATTTCTCAATCATAAATTTAGACCAAAGACTAATATTAGATCTCATATTAAACCAAAGTTTGTACGAAAAACAACAAGCCATATCACTGATAGATTTAAAACCCAACTTACCTTCGTCTTGAACCCCCGAGCATTTATTCCAAGAAGCCCACAAAATAGCAGACTTACCCTCTTTAGCCCCCCAAAGAAATTTGTTAAACATCCTTTCAAGCTTCAAACAAATGTTCTTAGAAGGATCGAGGGTGTGAAACAAATATAAAGGAATGGAGCAAAGAACACTTTTGATCAGAACTAATCTACCACCAAACGAAAGAAAATTGAAAGCCCAGACAGAGAGTTTTTTTTTAACATTGTCCACAATATCATCAAATAAATGAGACTTTTTTCTACCTCTATAAAGCAAAGTGCCCAAATACTTAATAGGTAAGAGCTTGTGCAAAAAACCATATTGATTTTGGATAGCCAAAATTCTAGGTTGAGTAATAGACTTAGCAGTAATAAAGCAGCTTTTGGTTGGGTTGAAAATTAAACCACTAGCCTTTTGGAAAATATCCAAAAATCTAAACAGGATTTTAAGCATAGTTCTGGAACCATTAGTAAAGATTATAATATCATCTGCAAAGCTTAAATGGGAAACTAAAAAACCACCCTTAGTACGTTACTGTAAATTCGTGTGATCTCTAAAGAGTTTATTCAGCCCTCTAGAAAGAAATTTCGAAGCCAAAATAAACAGAGCAGGAGACAAGGGATCCCCTTGCCTAAGACCATGCCTAGAATTAAAGAAACCATGATTTTTGCCATTAATAATCACAGAAAAGAAACAGTGCTCAATACTATTTTTAATAAATCTAATAAAACCATGGTTAAAACCTAGAACATGTAGCATAGTATAAAGAAAATCCCAATTAAGATTATCATATGCTTTGGTAATGTCAATCTTGAAAATGAGATTCCCACCAGCAATTTTAGCTTCTAAATCATGCACAAGTTCTTGAGCTAATAAAACATTATCAAAAATAGACCGCCCTTTAACAAAGCCAGTTTGCTCCAAGGAAATGATGTTAGGAAGAATTAAAGCCAACCGAGCCATAATAAGTTTAGCAATGAGCTTATTAAAGAAGGAACACAAGCTAATGGGACGGTAATCACACCAAAAATTAGTAGCATTACTTTTAGGAACCAAGACAATGGCAGTGGAAGTAAAAAATTTAGGATACTGGTTCCCATTAAAAAAATCAATGACAGCATTAACTAAATCATCTTTAATGATATGCCAACAATTCAGAAAAAACTTGGTAGTAAAACCATCAGGCCCAGCAACAGAATCAGAATTCATCCCTTTAAGGACTATCTCAATCTCAGCAACAGAAGGAATAGAAGTAAGCATAACATTATCCTCCTCCGTAACTAGCGACGGGATAAAGAACAAATCCAAATCCAGGAAAGGAGTAAAGTTTTTATTAAACACATCTTTAAAATACTTAACACCTGAATC